>OW804096.1:147062072-147662072 GCA_942159475.1 Sthenelais limicola
AGTGATAGGGTATAAATATTGTATCATAGGGCAGTGATAGGGTATAAGTATTGTATCATAGGGCAGTGATAGGGTGTGAATATTGTATCATAGGGGCAGTGATAGGGTATAAATATTGTATCATAGGGCAGTGATAGGGTGTGAATATTGCATCATAGTGCAGTGATAGGGTATAAATATTGTATCATAGGGCAGTGATAGGGTACAAATATTGTATCATAGGGCAGTGATAGGGGTATAAATATTGTATCATAGGGCAGTGATAGGGTATAAATATTGCATCATTGGGGCAGTGATAGGGTATAAATATTGTATCATAGGGCAGTGATAGGGTATAAATATTGTATCATAGGGCAGTGATAGGGTACAAATATTGCATCATAGGGCAGTGATAGGGTATAAATATTGTATCATAGGGCAGTGATAGGGTATAAATATTGTATCATAGGGCAGTGATAGGGTATAAGTATTGTATCATAGGGCAGTGATAGGGTATGAATATTGCATCTTAGGGCAGTGATAGGATATAAATATTGCATCATAGGGCAGTGATAGGGTATGAATATTGCATCATAGGGCAGTGATAGGGTATAAATATTGCATCATAGGGCAGTGATAGGGTATAAATATTGCATCATAGGGCAGTGATAGGGTATAAGTATTGCATCATAGGGCAGTGATAGGGTGTGAATATTGCTTCATAGGGCAGTGATATGGTATAAATATTGCATCATAGGGCAGTGATAGGGTATAAATATTGTATCATAGGGCAGTGATAGGGTATAAATATTGTATCATAGGGCAGTGATATGGTATAAATATTTGCATCATAGGGCAGTGATAGGGTATAAATATTGCATCATAGGGCAGTGATAGGGTATAAATATTGCATCATAGGGCAGTGATAGGGTATAAATATTGCATCATAGGGCAGTGATAGGGTATAAATATTGTATCATAGGGCAGTGATAGGGTGTGAATATTGTATCATAGGGCAGTGATAGGGTATAAGTATTGTATCATAGGGCAGTGATAGGGTGTGAATATTGCATCATAGGGTAGTGATAGGGTATAAATATTGTATCATAGGGCAGTGATAGGGTATAAATATTGCATCATAGGGCAGTGATAGGGTATAAATATTGTATTATAGGGCAGTGATAGGATATAATATTGCATCATAGGGCAGTGATAGGGTATGAATATTGCATCATAGGGCAGTGATAGGGTATAAATAGTGTATCATAGGCCAGTGATAGGGTATAAATATTGTATCATAGGGCAGTGATAGGGTATAAATATTGTATCATAGCGCAGTGATAGGGTATAAATATTGCATCATAGGGCAGTGATAGGGTATAAATATTGTATCATAGGGCAGTGATAGGGTATAAATATTGTATCATAGGGCAGTGATAGGGTGTGAATATTGCATCATAGGGCAGTCATAGGGTATAAATATTGTATCATAGGGCAGTGATAGGGTATAAATATTGTATTATAGGGCAGTGATAGGGTATAAGTATTGTATCATAGGGCAGTGATAGGGTGTGAATATTGCATCATAGGGCAGTGATAGGGTATAAATATTGTATCATAGGGCAGTGATAGGGTGTGAATATTGCATCATAGGGCAGTGATAGGGTACAAGTATTGTATCATAGGGCAGTGATAGGGTGTGAATATTGTATCATAGGGCAGTGATAGGGTATAAATATTGTATCATAGGGCAGTGATAGGGTATAAATATTGTATTATAGGGCAGTGATAGGGTATAAGTATTGCATCATAGGGCAGTGATAGGGTGTGAATATTGCATCATAGGGCAGTGATAGGGTATAAATATTGCATCATAGGGCAGTGATAGGGTATAAATATTGCATCATAGGGCAGTGATAGGGTATAAATATTGTATCATAGGGCAGTGATAGGGTATAAATATTGTATCATAGGGCAGTGATAGGGTATAAGTATTGCATCATAGGGCAGTGATAGGGTGTGAATATTGCATCATAGGGCAGTGATAGGGTATAAATATTGCATCATAGGGCAGTGATAGGATATAAATATTGCATCATTAGGGCAGTGATAGGGTATAAATATTGTATCATAGGGCAGTGATAGGGTATAAGTATTGTATCATAGGGCAGTGATAGGGTATAAATATTGTATCATAGGGCAGTGATAGGGTATAAATATTGCATCATAGGGCAGTGATAGGGTATAAAAATTGTATCATAGCGCAGTGATAGGGTGTGAATATTGTATCATAGGGCAGTGATAGGGTATAAATATTGCATCATAGCGCAGTGATAGGGTGTGAATATTGTATCATAGGGCAGTGATAGGGTATAAATATTGTATCATAGGGCAGTGATAGGGTATAAATATTGCATCATAGGGCAGTGATAGGATATAAATATTGTATCATAGGGCAGTGATAGGGTATAAATATTGTATCATAGGGCAGTGATAGGGTGTGAATATTGTATCATAGGGCAGTGATAGGGTATAAATATTGCATCATAGGGCAGTGATAGGGTATAAATATTGTATCATAGGGCAGTGATAGGGTATAAATATTGCATCATAGGGCAGTGATAGGGTATAAATATTGCATCATAGGGCAGTGATAGGGTATAAATATTGCATCATAGGGCAGTGATAGGGTATAAATATTGTATTATAGGGCAGTGATAGGATATAAATATTGCATCATAGGGCAGTGATAGGGTATGAATAATGCATCATAGGGCAGTGATAGGGTATAAATAGTGTATCATAGGGCAGTGATAGGGTATAAATATTGTATCATAGGGCAGTGATAGGGGTATAAATATTGTATCATAGGGCAGTGATAGGGTATAAGTATTGCATCATAGGGCAGTGATAGGGTATGAAGATTGCATCATAGGGCAGTGATAGGGTATAAGTATTGTATCATAGGGCAGTGATAGGGTATAAATATTGCATCATAGGCAGTGATAGGGTATAAATATTGTATCATAGGGCAGTGATAGGGTACAAACATTGTATCATAGGGCAGTGATAGGGTATAAATATTGTATCATAGCGCAGTGATAGGGTATAAATAATGCATCATAGGGCAGTGATAGGGTATAAGTATTGTATCATAGGGCAGTGATAGGGAATGAATATTGTATCATAGGGCAGTGATAGGGTATAAATATTGTATCATAGGGCAGTGATAGGGTATAAATATTGCATCATAGGGCAGTGATAGGGTATAAGTATTGTATCATAGGGCAGTGATAGGGTATAAGTATTGCATCATAGGGCAGTGATAGGGTGTGAATATTGCATCATAGGGGCAGTGATAGGGTATAAATATTGCATCATAGGGCAGTGATAGGATATAAATATTGCATCATAGGGCAGTGATAGGGTATAAATATTGTATCATAGGGCAGTGATAGGGTATAAGTATTGTATCATAGGGCAGTGATAGGGTATAAATATTGTATCATAGGGCAGTGATAGGGTATAAATATTGCATCATAGGGCAGTGATAGGGTATAAATATTGTATCATAGCGCAGTGATAGGGTGTGAATATTGTATCATAGGGCAGTGATAGGGTATAAATATTGCATCATAGCGCAGTGATAGGGTGTGAATATTGTATCATAGGGCAGTGATAGGGTATAAATATTGTATCATAGGGCAGTGATAGGGTATAAATATTGCATCATAGGGCAGTGATAGGATATAAATATTGTATCATAGGGCAGTGATAGGGTATAAATATTGTATCATAGGGCAGTGATAGGGTGTGAATATTGTATCATAGGGCAGTGATAGGGTATAAATATTGCATCATAGGGCAGTGATAGGGTATAAATATTGTATCATAGGGCAGTGATAGGGTATAAATATTGCATCATAGGGCAGTGATAGGGTATAAATATTGCATCATAGGGCAGTGATAGGGTATAAATATTGCATCATAGGGCAGTGATAGGGTATAAATATTGTATTATAGGGCAGTGATAGGATATAAATATTGCATCATAGGGCAGTGATAGGGTATGAATAATGCATCATAGGGCAGTGATAGGGTATAAATAGTGTATCATAGGGCAGTGATAGGGTATAAATATTGTATCATAGGGCAGTGATAGGGTATAAATATTGTATCATAGGGCAGTGATAGGGTATAAGTATTGCATCATAGGGCAGTGATAGGGTATGAAGATTGCATCATAGGGCAGTGATAGGGTATAAGTATTGTATCATAGGGCAGTGATAGGGTATAAATATTGCATCATAGGGCAGTGATAGGGTATAAATATTGTATCATAGGGCAGTGATAGGGTACAAACATTGTATCATAGGGCAGTGATAGGGTATAAATATTGTATCATAGCGCAGTGATAGGGTATAAATAATGCATCATAGGGCAGTGATAGGGTATAAGTATTGTATCATAGGGCAGTGATAGGGAATGAATATTGTATCATAGGGCAGTGATAGGGTATAAATATTGTATCATAGGGCAGTGATAGGGTATAAATATTGCATCATAGGGCAGTGATAGGGTATAAGTATTGTATCATAGGGCAGTGATAGGGTATAAGTATTGCATCATAGGGCAGTGATAGGGTGTGAATATTGCATCATAGGGCAGTGATAGGGTATAAATATTGCATCATAGGGCAGTGATAGGATATAAATATTGCATCATAGGGCAGTGATAGGGTATAAATATTGTATCATAGGGCAGTGATAGGGTATAAGTATTGTATCATAGGGCAGTGATAGGGTATAAATATTGTATCATAGGGCAGTGATAGGGTATAAATATTGCATCATAGGGCAGTGATAGGGTATAAATATTGTATCATAGCGCAGTGATAGGGTGTGAATATTGTATCATAGGGCAGTGATAGGGTATAAATATTGCATCATAGCGCAGTGATAGGGTGTGAATATTGTATCATAGGGCAGTGATAGGGTATAAATATTGTATCATAGGGCAGTGATAGGGTATAAATATTGCATCATAGGGCAGTGATAGGATATAAATATTGTATCATAGGGCAGTGATAGGGTATAAATATTGTATCATAGGGCAGTGATAGGGTGTGAATATTGTATCATAGGGCAGTGATAGGGTATAAATATTGCATCATAGGGCAGTGATAGGGTATAAATATTGTATCATAGGGCAGTGATAGGGTATAAATATTGCATCATAGGGCAGTGATAGGGTATAAATATTGCATCATAGGGCAGTGATAGGGTATAAATATTGCATCATAGGGCAGTGATAGGGTATAAATATTGTATTATAGGGCAGTGATAGGATATAAATATTGCATCATAGGGCAGTGATAGGGTATGAATAATGCATCATAGGGCAGTGATAGGGTATAAATAGTGTATCATAGGGCAGTGATAGGGTATAAATATTGTATCATAGGGCAGTGATAGGGTATAAATATTGTATCATAGGGCAGTGATAGGGTATAAGTATTGCATCATAGGGCAGTGATAGGGTATGAAGATTGCATCATAGGGCAGTGATAGGGTATAAGTATTGTATCATAGGGCAGTGATAGGGTATAAATATTGCATCATAGGGCAGTGATAGGGTATAAATATTGTATCATAGGGCAGTGATAGGGTACAAACATTGTATCATAGGGCAGTGATAGGGTATAAATATTGTATCATAGCGCAGTGATAGGGTATAAATAATGCATCATAGGGCAGTGATAGGGTATAAATATTGTATCATAGGGCAGTGATAGGGTATAAATATTGTATCATAGGGCAGTGATAGGATATAAGTATTGCATCATAGGGCAGTGATAGGGTATAAATATTGTATCATAGGGCAGTGATAGGGTGTGAATATTGCATCATAGGGCAGTGATAGGGTGTGAATATTGCATCATAGGGCAGTGATAGGGTATAAATATTGTATCATAGGGCAGTGATAGGGTATAAATATTGTATCATAGGGCAGTGATAGGGTATAAATATTGTATCATAGGGCAGTGATAGGGTGTGAATATTGCATCATAGGGCAGTGATAGGGTATAAATATTGTATCATAGGGCAGTGATAGGATATAAGTATTGCATCATAGGGCAGTGATAGGGTATAAATATTGTATCATAGGGCAGTGATAGGGTGTGAATATTGCATCATAGGGCAGTGATAGGGTATAAATATTGTATCATAGGGCAGTGATAGGGTATAAATATTGCATCATAGGGCAGTGATAGGGTATGAATGTTGCATCATAGGGCAGTGATAGGGTGTGAATATTGCATCATAGGGCAGTGATAGGGTATAAATATTGTATCATAGGGCAGTGATAGGGTGTGAATATTGCATCATAGAGCAGTGATAGGGTATAAGTATTGTATCATAGGGCAGTGATAGGATATAAGTATTGTATCATAGGGCAGTGATAGGGTATAAGTATTGTATCATAGGGCAGTGATAGGATATAAGTATTGTATCATAGGGCAGTGATAGGGTATAAATATTGCATCATGTTGAGATGGCAGTGATAGGGTGTAAATATTGCATCATGTTGAGATGGCAGTGATAGGCCCATAGCTCTTCCATGAGAATTGTCCTTATATTGGCCACTAATTGGCCCACAATTGTGATGTGCTCCAGGAAAATGAGTCACAAGTCACAGAATAATATTTTTCAAAGTTTTTTGTGCACAAAATCTCTGTATCGAAATGTTCTGACTTTTAGGAGGTTTAGCACTTATGGTGATGTGAATCTATGTACCAATTTCAGGACATTGAAATAAATATATCCTTGAGTTTCGAAGGTTTCATATGGAGTCCCATTTAGTAACTTTACTATTACTTTACTATAAAAATATCAAACTTAAAATAAAGTATTTATTATATGTCCTATTATAGTGTTCACTATCATTGGAATCAGCTTGATCTTAATTATTCAAATATTGTAATATGTTAAAATCCATATTTTGCGACTTATGATTTATTTTCCTTAAACAGCTCACAATTGTTTGTAATGCAAGATCTTGGAGAAGACTTAAATGTGATCCGTGTCAGGAACACATCCCAAATCCCAAAATAGAGGTTGCTTCTGTCAGGAAGGGGTTTCTCACTCTTTCCCTCTGTGGACTGACACTCCTAGATTATTGTACTCCTGAATATTGTCTGAGCAAAATAATAGGGGACTTGCATAGCCGCAATTTTGAATCATTTATTTGTGTATAGGTAAGCAAGAGGCTAGAAACCTCTAAAACCAAAATAGCACACGTGTAGGTCCTGGTCTGAAAGGTCTATAATCTGCAAGGTTTCTTGGCCCTTCTTAGTAATTAACATTTCTCTTATTTAATTTGTATGTCATCAATTATTTCTATCACCATGTTTTTACTGAATATTTCTTGATGTGTTAACCAATAAAAAAAATTCTTTCCTGCATAATAACTTTTCAAATTGTGGACAACAAAAAAAGTCAGAAATTTCTGATTCATCAATAATGTATAAATCTCTATAAATGTACACAATAACCAAACTAACAGGACTAGATATTGTATTATGAAGTATTACAAACAACAACAACAAAATATGTACAAAATACGTAGTGTCACAGGATACTGAGGAAAATAGAGGGAAATCCAGGAGATGCACCTGTATGAAAAGAATAAATAAAAACATATTCAAATCAAATCTACAAACTGGTAACCGATAGAATAACTTCTCTACATGTATGGATCCAATTTATAAATGTGTACTCTTGAACTTTTGCACGTTTGAACAGCTTTATTTTGTTGATGCACCTACCAAGCTGCAGTAGAAGTTGGTGTTGGATTATATTTATGCTAAATGTTTATATATTCACAGATTGGTGACAATTTAACGATTTAGTTGTTGTTTAATACAGAAGCATTTCAAATTTTAGGGACTTGCTAATACCAGAAAGATATTATCTGTCATCTATAAATGCCAATCCAAATGGAATAACCCAGGCACATGAATGTATTGACAGAAAGATTTACAAAATCTATCAACAATTATTGACTATGCTGTTATCTAGTGTTCTCCAGAAGTTGGACCACTGGGTTCTCCACACGTTACACAACTTCTATTTCTACTTTTACTGTTGCTTATATCACTATCATTATACATTGACTGAAAATTATGAGGAATGCATTTTAATTACTTTTAATTACTTGTGAGGTGTCAAATACAGAAACACACAAAGTATTTGATGAATTTAAAACCATGTATAGTTTGGCTCAGTATAATATAGTTAGCAAGAGCAAATGTCAAATTAGTATTTATATACATTTTAGATTCTCCTGCTTTAATGATACCTTATTAGATGCATTACTCCATTGGAAAGGCTTAGTACAAAGCCTATCAGCTCTATGTACAATTGTCAACCCTACCCTAACCCTTATCTCCACAACCAAACCACTAGTCAACCCAACACTAGCTAGTCAACCCTACCCTAACCCTTATCTCCACAACCAAACCCCCAGTCACCCCAACACTAGCTAGTCAACCCTACCCTAACCCTTATCTCCACAACCAAACCCCCAACCACCCCAACACTAGCTAGTCAACCCTACCCTAACCCTTATCTACACAACCAAACCTCTAGTCACCCCAACACTAGCTAGTCAACCCTACCCTAACCCTTATGTCCACAACCAAACCTCCAGTCACCCCAACACTAGCTAGTCAACCCTACCCTAACCCTTATCTTCACAACCAAACCCCCAGTTACCCCAACACTAGCTAGTGAACCCTACCCTAACCCTTATCTTCACAACCAAACCCCCAGTTACCCCAACACTAGCTAGTCAACCCTACCCAACCCTTATCTCCACAACCAAATCCCCAGTCACCCCAACACTAGCTAGTCAACCCTACCCTAACCCTTATCTTCACAACCAAACCCCCAGTCACCCCAACACTAGCTAGTGAACCCTACCCTAACCCTTATCTCCACAACCAAACCCCCAACCACCCCAACACTAGCTAGTGAACCCTACCCTAACCCTTATCTCCACAACCAAACCCCCAACCACCCCAACACTAGCTAGTCAACCCTACCCTAACCCTTATCTTCACAACCAAACCCCCAGTCACTCCAACACAAGCTAGTCAACCCTACCCTAACCCTTATCTCCACAACCAAACCCCCAACCACCCCAACACTAGCTAGTCAACCCTACCCTAACCCTTATCTCCACAACCAAACCCCCAGTCACCCCAACACTAGCTAGTCAACCCTACCCTAACCCTTATCTCCACAACCAAACCCCCAACCACCCCAACACTAGCTAGTCAACCCTACCCCACCCTTATCTCCACAACCAAACCCCCAGTCACCCCAACACTAGTCAACCCTACCCTAACCCTTATCTCCACCACCAAACCCCCAGCCACTCCAACACTAGCTAGTCAACCCTACCCTAACCCTTATCTTCACAACCAAACCCCCAACTACCCCAACACTAGCTAGTCAACCCTACCCTAACCCTTATCTCCACAACCAAACCCCCAACCACCCCAACACTAGCTAGTCAACCCTACCCTAACCCTTATCTTCACAACCAAACCCCCAGCCACCCCAACACTAGTCAACCCTACCCTAACCCTTATCTCCACAACCAAACCCCCAGTTACCCCAACACTAGCTAGTCAACCCTACCCTAACCCTTATCTCCACAACCAAACCCCCAACCACCCCAACACTATCTAGTCAACCCTACCCTAACCCTTATCTTCACAACCAAACCCCCAGTCACTCCAACACAAGCTAGTCAACCCTACCCTAACCCTTATCTCCACAACCAAACCCCCAACCACCCCAACACTAGCTAGTCAACCCTACCCTAACCCTTATCTCCACAACCAAACCCCCAGTCACCCCAACACTAGCTAGTCAACCCTACCCTAACCCTTATCTCCACAACCAAACCCCCAACCACCCCAACACTAGCTAGTCAACCCTACCCCACCCTTATCTCCACAACCAAACCCCCAGTCACCCCAACACTAGTCAACCCTACCCTAACCCTTATCTCCACCACCAAACCCCCAGCCACTCCAACACTAGCTAGTCAACCCTACCCTAACCCTTATCTTCACAACCAAACCCCCAACTACCCCAACACTAGCTAGTCAACCCTACCCTAACCCTTATCTCCACAACCAAACCCCCAACCACCCCAACACTAGCTAGTCAACCCTACCCTAACCCTTATCTTCACAACCAAACCCCCAGCCACCCCAACACTAGTCAACCCTACCCTAACCCTTATCTCCACAACCAAACCCCCAGTTACCCCAACACTAGCTAGTCAACCCTACCCTAACCCTTATCTCCACAACCAAACCCCCAACCACCCCAACACTATCTAGTCAACCCTACCCTAACCCTTATCTTCACAACCAAACCCCCAGTCACTCCAACACAAGCTAGTCAACCCTACCCTAACCCTTATCTTCACAACCAAACCCCCAGTCACTCCAACACAAGCTAGTCAACCCTACCCTAACCCTTATATCCACAACCAAACCCCAACCATCCCAACACTAGCTAGTCAACCCTACCCTAACCCTTATCTCCACAACCAAACCCCCAACCACCCCAACACAAGCTAGTCAACCCTACCCTAACCCTTATCTTCACAACCAAACCCCCAACCACCCCAACACTAGGTAGTCAACCCTACCCTAACCCTTATCTTCACAACCAAACCCCCAACCACCCCAACACTAGCTAGTCAACCCTACCCTAACCCTTATCTTCACAACCAAACCCCCAACCACCCCAACACAAGCTAGTCAACCCTACCCTAACCCTTATCTTCACAACCAAACCCCCAACCACCCCAACACTAGGTAGTCAACCCTACCCTAACCCTTATCTTCACAACCAAACCCCCAACCACCCCAACACTAGGTAGTCAACCCTACCCTAACCCTTATCTTCACCACCAAACCCCCAGCCACTCCAACACTAGCTAGTCAACCCTACCCTAACCCTTATCTCCACAACCAAACCCCCAACCACCCCAACACTAGCTAGTCAACCCTACCCTAACCCTTATCTTCACAACCAAACCCCCAGCCACCCCAACACTAGTCAACCCTACCCTAACCCTTATCTCCACAACCAAACCCCCAGTTACCCCAACACTAGCTAGTCAACCCTACCCTAACCCTTATCTCCACAACCAAACCCCCAACCACCCCAACACTATCTAGTCAACCCTACCCTAACCCTTATCTTCACAACCAAACCCCCAGTCACTCCAACACAAGCTAGTCAACCCTACCCTAACCCTTATCTCCACAACCAAACCCCCAACCACCCCAACACTAGCTAGTCAACCCTACCCTAACCCTTATCTCCACAACCAAACCCCCAGTCACCCCAACACTAGCTAGTCAACCCTACCCTAACCCTTATCTCCACAACCAAACCCCCAACCACCCCAACACTAGCTAGTCAACCCTACCCCACCCTTATCTCCACAACCAAACCCCCAGTCACCCCAACACTAGTCAACCCTACCCTAACCCTTATCTCCACCACCAAACCCCCAGCCACTCCAACACTAGCTAGTCAACCCTACCCTAACCCTTATCTTCACAACCAAACCCCCAACTACCCCAACACTAGCTAGTCAACCCTACCCTAACCCTTATCTCCACAACCAAACCCCCAACCACCCCAACACTAGCTAGTCAACCCTACCCTAACCCTTATCTTCACAACCAAACCCCCAGCCACCCCAACACTAGTCAACCCTACCCTAACCCTTATCTCCACAACCAAACCCCCAGTTACCCCAACACTAGCTAGTCAACCCTACCCTAACCCTTATCTCCACAACCAAACCCCCAACCACCCCAACACTATCTAGTCAACCCTACCCTAACCCTTATCTTCACAACCAAACCCCCAGTCACTCCAACACAAGCTAGTCAACCCTACCCTAACCCTTATATCCACAACCAAACCCCAACCATCCCAACACTAGCTAGTCAACCCTACCCTAACCCTTATCTCCACAACCAAACCCCCAACCACCCCAACACAAGCTAGTCAACCCTACCCTAACCCTTATCTTCACAACCAAACCCCCAACCACCCCAACACTAGGTAGTCAACCCTACCCTAACCCTTATCTTCACAACCAAACCCCCAACCACCCCAACACTAGCTAGTCAACCCTACCCTAACCCTTATCTTCACAACCAAACCCCCAACCACCCCAACACAAGCTAGTCAACCCTACCCTAACCCTTATCTTCACAACCAAACCCCCAACCACCCCAACACTAGGTAGTCAACCCTACCCTAACCCTTATCTTCACAACCAAACCCCCAACCACCCCAACACAAGCTAGTCAACCCTACCCTAACCCTTATCTTCACAACCAAACCCCCAACCACCCCAACACTAGCTAGTTAACCCTTATAGTAAGGCATACACAGGACGGCCAGGTCCACAGATGATGTATACGACCTATTTTGTATTTCACTAGTCTTTGAAAATAAAAGAATTTCATTATTATTATCTGATGAGTTCCATAGTTGCTTCACAATTTTATATATATTATCTGATGCTGTGCATCTTGGTGCTGGATCAGCAGTTCTACCAGGTCGGTGTCGGCCTCGCGTTGGTCAGCCAGGCTGGGCATGGACTGGTTTGACCAGCCTTCTGCTGCAGGGTGTTATTGGTAGATGCCCCTTCTTTTTATTACACCCCTGTGCGGAGTTGCCTATACCTTAGGCCTTAGCATTGTACCACCCGCATGGTCAAGGTGGGTGATAGCATGAAAATTACCATGCTGTTGGCTAGTACACATACATAGGTCAGGCAGCCAAGCTTGATCACTGGAAGTCAAATTGTGTATTTATGTGTAAAGATATAAAGTAAGAAATATGCATCCGTTTGTTTGGCTGATAAGTGGAGCCTTCTTTTGCCTGGATCGCAGGCCGTGTGCCAGTGGCGTATCAATTTGCTAGCCAACAGATCATCAAGAAGGCCCAATCGTTTCTCCTAAATTCTGGTAATAATTAACAAAGATTGACAACCAATAATTCAACAGATAAAGGTCAGATTAACTTCTAATAGGCCTAGAAAGCTGGAAAAACTTTCATTTGATTGCAAATTTCCTGTTCCTCGATAACACACTGAATGCGCAAATGTGAGAGCTTTCTTTCGATCTTGTGAAGCTCATATTATTGCCCACTCAATCGTTTTACCGATTTTTCTCTGGAAAGTATAAAGCTAGAGACTTCAAATGAAAAGTTCAATGAAAGAATCATATGGAAAAATGCGATTCGTGAAGTATATCAATGATAATAATTTATTTCATTAACTAGCCCCAGCAGCCTGACAGTCTCTGACTCAGTGACAGAGCTCTGACTGACAAGTAGCATGACTCCCTAGCCTAGATTGCCGCAGATGAGACACTATTTTCTCCTTGTTTTGCAGAATATTATGGGATTGATTTCCCAAGATTTGGTGTCTAAGGCTTTTGTTGGAAAATAAACCCCGCGGCCCTGACTGGCCTTTGGGTTTATTTTCCGACAAAAGCCGAAGACACCAAAGCAAGGGAATTAATCACTTTAGTAGCTGATTTTTGGATTCAATACTACCGTTTAAACACATATTAACAAATATTACACCCTTAAAAAACGTTTTAGATGTACTTACAGCATGACAAACTGCTATAATTTAGCTCCTCCACTCGACCGCATGGGTTACTATTTTACTTCTTACACGGAAAGGACCAAGTCAAAACGCCGCCTTTATAACATCCAAATCAGTATGTTTTCCACATTTAAAACCATCACATTCTAATATTTAGTTTATTTTACCCCTGTCAAACCAATATCACATATATATGTACACGTAATTGTAACATCACAATGCCGGTTATTTCAGCCGCACTCTCCGTTCGATAAACAAACAAACCTTCCACTTTTTACATGCAACCAACGGAGCCCGGACACTAGCGCCCCAAAATCAGATGGCAGGCCCACACTACTAGTAGCTCCTGGTGCTTGGGTATTACAGTCCAAAGACACAAGTGTCTGGGGCTCTAATGTTGCGCACCCAAAGCATCAGACTTCTGGTTTATGAATGCTGTGTTCCATGTGTCTAGGGACTTAAAAAAGAAATAAATAAAAAATCTGAATCAATTGAAATGTTTGTAATATTGTTTTACCCCGATAGCAAAGTTTTAGTCTATGGGAATCAATGAATAGCGATTTCAGAAGCCATACGTGTTTACGTTTCAGCGAGCAAGGCAGAAGCAGTGTGGAGACTTTCAGAAAGCCATTCTGTGCATGGTGCAGTTGGTGTTGCATTGTGTACTGTAGTCTATATAGCGCACGGAGGATTTCAATCGAAAGTCCCCAAACCGACGTTGAACTCTGAACTGTCTGAGTAAGCTGGAAGAGATGTGGAGACGTTTGGCATAGCCACTCTGTGCACTGTGCACTTGGCATTGCGTTGTGTACGGTAGTCTATTTAGCACACTCCTCCTTCCATTCGAAAACACTTCAACCCGGAAATTATTCCTGACCTGTCCTTGACCTCTGAACTTAGAACTGTCATGGCCATCTGTGGCGGGCATGATGATGTTTTGCCGGAATTGACAAATGGATTATTCCCTATTTCGTTGATCACCACCATTCAGCAAGCGGATCATGCTAAGTACAAGGATAGTTGGAACATTATCGGTGATTTTGGAGCTGGTAGTGATATTTAGGCAGTTTTACAGGGCTTGGCCTGTTTCGCCTGGTCCTCACTGGGAGGCAGCCATTGCATCACAACATCGCTTGCATGATGTCTACTGTCGTCACATTATGGCGAGCCCTAGGCCCTAAATACTTAAAAAATGGCTAATATTTTCATCGGAAACAGTGGAGAACTTTTGGGTGACCAGGACTTTATACACGTTCCAAACTGAATGTGTTATCGATGACAAACAACTAGTTGATGAGGTAAGTGAATGAGCGGAAATACGGGAACCACTGCCACCTATCTGAAAATTAATTTACTACATCCGAAAAATAAATTACTACATCTGCTATCCTAAGTTACTACATTCGCTCAAAACAGTAGTTTATCACTATCCATAACCATAAACAGAATCCAAAGATTGGCTACTAAAGGCATATACAAATCAGGATATACTGAAATTAGTTCTTTTATTTCAATTTATTTTCGGGTTGTAAGAAGGGACCAAGGGATGGAGTGCAGTATCATTCAATCTGTGTGTTTACCCCACATTTTCATTCCTATGCATTTCCATAGGCAAAAGGCCTCATGTGATCATTAGAGCTGAGCAAGGTCTCCAAGGTTGATCTATGATATAATATAATCTATAATACATTTGCTGCATGGGAAACATAGTCACATGTTATATGGTAGGATGTTACAAGGTTGGTCAAGATAAACAAGTGGGCATCATGTACAGTAAGTCAGAAACTAACCAAGTTACATCCTAGTTTAATACCACAATCTCATGTTATAAATAAAATGAATAATCAAACAATTTATTTACCTCACTTCACTCCAATGACCCACCATATTGATATTTGATACCTAAGCGCTAGACAAGCGTATTACGGATAGACTAATCACCGATGGCACAGACAGTATAGGACGTCACAAAATATAGGCAGAATAATTTAATGCCTGCACTGGCCATTAGGCTGCCATAGGGGTAACATGTATGCTATGAAAGATTAAACTCTAGTTAGTATGGGTAAACATACTTATGACACACAGATCAAGGTATAACATATTCACCATCTATCACTCTACATTTAAGTTGATCAAGTTAAGCAGTGGCTCAAGTTCTGGTCTGCATGTACTGCTAGAAATGTATAAAGAGATTGATATATCAGATTCAGCTGCTTGTTCCACTTCTGGTCTGCATGTACTGCTGGAAACGATCAACATCTATTCCAATGTTGTTTAAGATAAAGCTTTGATCATCTTCTATAAGAGCCATCAGCAGTCCCTGGAAGTGCTTTACAGTCCTCAGTCCATCAACAAGTTTATTTGTCTGGTCTTGTTCAAGGCTGATGCTCTGCAATAAAGTAGATTGTGAGGGGATATTGTACTCTAACATAATGTGTTTAGGTGCAATTAATTGTCAATGTAAGCCTTTGTATTTTCAACAATTAACAAAAGGTTTAAAAGTTTGACCTTAAATATGAGATCAGTAGAAGAGTAAGATGTTATTATTCTCCTTTGTGTTTGAAGCTATGACTTGCACTGATTCAATACTTACCTCAATGTGTTGCTTCAAGGTCCGATCAATGACTCCATGCTTCATCATGAGTGCAATCAGGCGTGTTGACATTCTTATATTTTCCATGAGAATGGGCCGACTCTCATTCAGCTTTGTAGTGAAATCAGGCAAACTGCTCAACAATGTGAGGTCTGGATTTAGTGCTAATGTGGTGCTGCTGGGTAGAGGGAGCCTGTAAATATTTAAAACACATTATTAACATTCATTTCCTGGTCATATTTCAAGCTGAAGGGATAATGGCCACAAGTAGTCCCAACATACTTGATGGTTGAAAGGCAGCATCATCCTTCTCCTCACCTTCAAGGCAACAAACAGCTGAGCTGGACTTCATCATGTCCTCACCCACAGCCTCCTCTCCTCTTCACAAAGTTTTTTTCTCCCATCAAACATCATACCAATAATTTATAAAAATAACCTCTTACTTCTAGAAATCTGTATTGTCAAACTTTTTTAATCAAAGCTTAAATGTGACTCATTTAGATTATTAGGCTTTTAACTATTCTGTTAATGAAATTTTATTTTCATTCTCTATACTGTTTTTTCTTATCTATCTTTGATTTATACTAAAGCCTTTTATGTACTTTTATGGGATATACAAAATAAATTGATATTATCATTATATATTTCTTCCAGTGTAGAGATGATTTGGCATCAGTATCAGTGTCTGTTTCAGTTTCTTGGCACCAATCTTCATCATAGAAGTCACAACTTGTAAATCTTCACCATTGTTTGTCGATGTCACCATGTCACCATGTCCAGTTTGATGTTAATTTTGCGTGTTCTACCTATGGCTAAAGTATGAACTCTTGTTAACACTACTGGAGTAGTGACGACGCTGCTCGACTAGTGAAATAACCTAGATCCTATCTGGGTAAGTGTGACCCAGAGCTGGCCCAGGCCAGCCTAACCAGGTAATGCAACAGGTCATGTTCTGGCCTAGTTTGACTCAAACTGGCGACTCAAACTTTGAGCTACAGCTAACACACAAACTTACATGTAGTTATATCAAGGCTATATTGAAAATAGAAATGAGGCTATATTGTTATAGAAGAGAGCATATATCTATAATCATAACTATATTTGCATTTAATTAAAGTCAATTTGTAACATTGTTGACCTTAACCGCCCATGTATTGGTCAGTCAGATCGCCTAGAAATGTACATTTGCCCACTCTGCACATTTTGTCAATTCTACTCAATTAGACTGGACAATGGTTTAGTCTGTTTAGTTCAGTTGAACTGTAGTTTTTGTCCTAAATCTGAATTATTTAGGAGGATTGGAGAAGGCTAATTGAAAATTTTCTGGTATAAAAATATAGATTTAAAATGAATACACATAAATCTCACCATACTGATTACATGGTGGCATGAATTCTCACCAAACTGTCTGTTTTTAATATGATACCAACAATCTTGAAGAATTATATCACACTATATTAAATGAGAGAGAAGAGGGATGCGGTTACAACGGCGTCCAAAAGTCCGCCCTTTATTCAAAAAACAAATAAACAAAGAAAAATTGTTTCCTCAGTGTGAATATGATGTTGCGTACATGGCTGCTATACCCGAACTGGTTGGTTGCTACGACAAACACAAGAGGGGTGGGAAACAGTAGTTAAGCAGAGTCATGCCGCAGATATAGCCCTATTCATAATTACATAATAAATAGAAACCATATCACACTATATTAAATGAGAGAGAAGAGGGATGCGGTTACAACGGCGTCCAAAAGTCCGCCAAATCCCAATCGTATAATTAGAATGTAAAAGTAGAAACGAAACACGGTAGAACATGGTAGAATCATTGGTCAATCGATAAATGTCTCAGTAGAAAACGAAGAGAATTAAGTCTCAAGTCATTCAGCAAACGACAAACAAATTGTCAATCACAGTTCAATATCACAATTTGGTAATAACGGAAGAGATCTTGCTCTCAATGTCACACTTCCTATCGAAAGGTGTAATCAGATAGGATAACACCGCCATCGACTTCCAATCGCCAATACTTTTGATGTCTTCAAGAGGAAAGCCTGAGTCGTGTAAGAACGCCGCGCCACTTCTGCGCAAGGAGTGGAGGCCGACAGAGGAAGGGTTGAGACCAATAGCAGCGGCACAGCTTTTAAGGAAACACAGGACATCAGTGTATAAGACAGGCGTAGGACCGGACGGCGAGGACTTCAAGAACAAGGGACTGTCCAAGCTGGCAGGAAATCTGTAGAAATGGGTACGTAGAAGAGAACAGGCACATAAAGCCGGCTTCTCTACGAAGAATACAGGAATCGAATGGGTGCGATCTCTGTATTGTAAAGTCTTGGACGAGCAAATGTGAATCACCATGCCCTGAGGAACAAACTCAACATCTGATCAAGGTGATCATTGGACGTAGCAGAGGTAGGGACAATATTCGACTTTCTGAGCAACGTCCGAAAGGACAATGCTAACACACTCCAGAAAGTAACATTGTCTAGTTTGGAGAAGTCCGAAGAGTCATACATAGCTAGAAGATTGGCAACAGATAGGCACGCTTTCTGACGAACCTCCTTACCTAGCAACCTGGCTAGGCCCATCAAGGTCAGTTTGACGAGGTAGCTATCTCTGAAGAGAGCTGGATATCCAAAGAAACGATGCAGTGTACAAATCGCAGAAACATAGTTATTGCACGTGGAGTACTTAACAGACCTGCCCATGAAAACTAAAAACCGACAGACTGTACGGTCAGTAGCAGGCAAGGGAGATAGGGAATTTTGTTGACAGAAATCAATAAATTTCCCCCACTGACTATTCCTGGTCTTCAGGGTGTTGAGCGACCAAGCAGCGGCTAAAGTAGAGCTGACTTCACCATCCAACGAGGGAATGTCCACCTTGAGACACTTGCGAACTGCAACAGATCAAAAATGGGCATATGTCAGCCACATCGCCAGAGTGGGCAATTCTAGATAACATGTCAGGTATATGATTATCAACTCCCCTCACGTGCCTAGCTGTAAGGTGGATATTTGAACGACCACAAAGCCAGAAAATTTCACGTAGTAGGGACATGCTACACTTGTTCCTGCTAACGCCCTTGTTGATAGCACAAAGAACCTGTGTATTGTCGGAGTAAATCACAACATTCAAGTTAGCCCAAGACACAGCAAAACGTAGGAGGGCCAACTTCACAGGCAAAAGTTCCAGGACGTTTATATTATCTAAACAACCATGGGGAACAAACTGTATAGCATTAATCCAGTGGCGATGAGTGGCACAGAGGAGGTCGTGGTTACGAGGGAGCACATCCAGACTGTAATGGCCCGCTTGCCAGTCAAGGCCTGACTGGAAACCGTAGCCACTGAGGCAAGCATCCCTATGTAGGGTAGGACCACTGCCATAATTATACTTGACCATCAGATTTCTGCCATTAAACACAGACGAGAAATCAAGCCACCATTTGATGTCCTCTTGAAAATCAGCAGAAATTCTAATCCTAGGATTACCGTCGGGCAGATTCTTGAGTAGGTCAATAACTCGCCGTGAAAAGGTACGACCACCTTTCACGACCTTTGCGGCATGGGCAAGAACACCGCAAAGTCTCTGCACCTGTCTTTTGGTAGCTCTATGACGGTTCCGGAAGAAACACAGTTCATGATTTAGTTTCAGCAACTTGGGCTGCTTCTAGGGCTACTTCCATCTTGAGGGAATCGAAGAGGATGCCCAAATACACAGTTGAGGTACTAGGGGACGTACACTTATCCCAAGAGACTTTAAATCCCAAGGAGCCGAGAATTTGTATTAGGCAAGATTGGGCAGCTTGGCATTCTACAAATGTGTCACCAAAACACAAAAAGTCGTCGAGGTAATTGATACAGGTGGTGAAACCATGGCGATGCAGACATCTCAGGACGAAATTAGATATCTGAGTGAAGATATACGGCGCACACTTGAGGCCGAAGCAGAGTCGAGTGTCAACGAGAAACCGGTTGATCCCATCTACAGGCCACTCCACGCCTTGGTAAGTCCATTGTGACGGATGAACACTGACAGCACGATAGGCTGCCTTAATATCGACACTAGACATGAAGCACCCAGGTGTGATAAACTCAATGACATCATCCACCGTCTTGTACGAAAAGGTATAACATGTCGTGTCCATAAAGTTATTAATGGAATTGCCGAGAGGCTGACGGCAGTCAGTAATAGGTCTCCATTTGTTAGAGGGTCAGAAAAAGAATACTTGCCCTCAGCGATTTCAGTAGAAATGACTTTCCCTATGAAGTCCTTAGCTGGGCCCTGTAACACAGATGAGTAATTATGACGGTGGTACTGGGGCACTTGGGCAGATGGGTCAACAATCATAAACACCAAACACCAAAGGTAAGATACTGCTGTAAGGGGATGTTGTTTTCCTGAGCAAGTTCATGCATCCAGCCAGCAATATTCCAATCCGAGAGCACTACCAATCCAATGGTTGTAAGAACGAATCTTGCAACAGTCGAAGTAAGGGAGCACTGAAACTCGGGCATACTCAGAATAGCGGCTAAATCCATCCATGATGTCGAAGGCAATATCACAGGAGTCACACAAACAGTCATCAAGGGAGTGTACGGAGTAATTGGGTCCGCCAACACAACCAGAAGAAGAATAATCGTCCGTAACTGTAGTGACAGTGGACGAAGGTAGCGAGCCGGCGATCAGCTGATCGGGGTCAACAACTAGGACAGTCGAGTCTGGGTCAGGCAAGGCGGGCGTAAGCTTCGAAGGCGAGCACTGATGAGTACCAAATGACTTGGTATAAGTATGAGACAAGTCCTTATGTTGACTTGCAGGTATTTTGCAATCGATGGGGCACGTATTAAGTCCAGAATCTGATGGAGAACCAAGGGAAAAATCATCCAAAACTGATCTTACCGAGGAGACGACGCCATTTTGCTTCCGGTCTTGTGAAGACTCGGACTGGACGAGAAAATGGCGCCGAGGAAGAATTCATTTGGCCGACTCCACACAACCCACAGCACGATGTTTTCCTTTACATTTCTTGCAGATGTGCTGTCTAGGGCAGTTAGGAGTTTTGCATTGGCGAAAATTAAAATTAGAACAAATCTCGTCCGAATCTGGGTCAGCATGACCTTCTGACTGCTTCCGGTTCTTGGACTTCTTGAGTTTGGAAGATGTCTCACAATCAACTTTAGTGTTGGTAGAGAAGTGGAGACTAACACCAGCCGGGTCGGGGGAGAAGTCAGCTACAAATCCATTGGAATACCTGTCCACAATGTAATGATCATAAGCCACAGGAGCCTTGTCCGTGAACTTCTTAGTGGCAAATAACTGGGAGATGTATTTCATGTGTTGAAGATACAAACCGACATCGCCGTCAATAGACTCTAGATAGCAGACAACAGAGCACTGACCATATACGAGCTCGGCAAAATCCAACTTATTGTAGTCCAATTTCTTCTTATCAGGCTGAGCATAATATTCAGGACGTAACAATTTACCTGGATCGTCGTCCTTGCCAGACAACTTATCTGCATCGGGCAGATCATCAAGTTGAGCCTCGAGCTGGGCAATGCGGGACAAATGTGTAGAAGAATCAAGTTTGGCAGCATCCCTAGCCCTGACAAGGGCATCTTCAAAGGCAGGCATATACTTATCGGAAGTGCGATCCATACCTTCAATGAGTGACGCCATATTGCGTGGTAAGAACTTGCACCTCGAACCAAAAGGAGCCTTGTGGTACCCGCTGCAGCCTGAACAGTTTTTCTCCATAAAATCAAGCAACAAGGAAAAAAGCAGGCATATAGGAGTTTGGTACGGTAACAACCATAATCACGATCACAGGTAAGAGAAGAGAGAAAACTTTTTCCTCAGTGTGAATATGATGTTGCGTACATGGCTGCTATACCCGAACTGGTTGGTTGCTACGACAAACACAAGAGGGGCGGGAAACGGTAGTTAAGCAGAGTCATGCCGCAGATATAGCCCTATTCATAATTGAATAATAAATAGAAACCATAATAAGCTACCTTTGCAATCTAATGTTGATGGTCTCTAAAACACAGGAGAAGATTGCAAGTCTTTTAAGCTGGGCACATATTTGGATTTAAAGAGTAAGACTAGAACCTTACTTCAGGGAGAACAATTCTAAAACAGATAAAACCAATAATAGAACAATTAAGAAAATCAATACTTAACAGAATACCCTACTCCTGTGACAAGCTCCATATGGTGGCCTAAAAAATTGCTAGACTCCAAAATATTCAAGGTATACTCTAAAACATTTTATTGAGTAGAGATGCTAAGATGTAATGCAGCGAGAAGTTGTTCTACGAGTTGGGATTGTATGCAGTAGGTAGTTGGAAAGGTTGTATCATTGCAAGCCACAAGCAATGATGCAACCGTTTCAACTACAAGTGCTTACCATTGCAATGAGTAGAAGAACTTTGAGTTTACATTCCATATTTATATCACAACTACCATGTATAAATGATTTATTTACCTCCATGGCTTTCCACCGAGACCTGTTTATTTTCAGCCATCAGTATGCATCCCAAACACTGTATGAAAGACTCAATCTCATTGGACAATACAGCGATTTCAGAATGAGATTGGTAGCCCACTTTTCCAGAGCAACGGGGACCGTATCAAAACCACCAATGTATATCTTGGGAAATTCATGATTTGCAATTTTCGAAATTTAAAACTTGTTCCCAACCTTTTTTTTATATGTACTTACATTTCAATGCATTGGGAGTAATTTTTATCTTATCTTACAACTGATTTGATAGATCTCTGGAATTATCAACGTTTTGTCATTTTTGTATCTATCTTTTATCCTTACACACATGCTCATCAGGTTAGATATTCATTTTTAAATCTGTTTTACGATAGGCTACATTTCATTTGTAATGCAGTCAATGTGTATCGAGAGCAGCCACCATTCAGACCTGGCGCTGTGCGGAGGAAATATGACTAACCAATCAGAGGCAAGATAACAAGGGCCTTTGGTTCTATGCAGAAAACACATGTGCTGTTCCAAAACATTATGCATAGTGCGGATCAGCAAGCAGCGAGGTTGATAACAAGCCAAGTTGTGATATAATTCTTGTAATAATTATTATCAGAGAGTGTAACCAGATAACTAAAGATTCTCAACTGTGTGAAGTTGATACATTTACTTCATTTCAAATGTGAAGATTAGACAAATTGTTAACTCAGCAGTGAGCCACTTCCAGTTATTGCCGGAAGGGGTATGGTTCACTGCTTAAACAACACTGTCTGGACCTAACTAGACCCAACTGTAGCAGGATAAATGTCTTCTCATGATAATCACAATGAATTTAAATATAAACATTTAAATACAATACAAGAAGACAAATACCCAGGGAACGTATACTATTTCAAATGTTGTGTGTTCAGGTACTTTCTATAAACATAACAAACTTTACCTGAAAGAATCAGCCATAGCAGGTATACTGGCCACAGCAGGTATACTGGCCACAGCAGGTATACTGACTCCTACAGGTTCTGTATGAATAAAATGTATTACTGTTTAGTCACTCATTTAAATGCTCGAAATATTGTCAAAAGCTATGTAATGATTTGTCTGATAAGGTTGAAAACCTACAGGACATTTTATTATATGCTTTCACTGAGTTGATTAAAAGATTTGTAATGCTTGAGATTTTCAGCATTGAATTCTCAGTAAAGTATAAGAAATACATAAGAGTAGCAAGACAAATATAACCACTAATTTTACCTTACCTGCCATGATCTGGTCAAGGTCCTGTTGGTTTATTCCTATGCTGCTTAAGATGAATCCTTGTTTGGCATCAATCAGAGACCTGAATAGTCCCAGGTACTGTTTCTTTGTCTTTAGCCCATCTAGAAGTCTGTCTGTCTTGTCCTGGTCATTGCCTATTGTCTGCAACACAGGAGATCATGGGACATGCTGTCTACTAGATATTTAGTACATTTAGTACTTCAATATGAAATACATTACAATTGTGTACCATCAGCAGTAACCATAGAACTGGAATGTAAGTGCAAAAGTCGGAAGGTCAAATTGTTAAGCAGATACATGCTTACAAGATATTGTCGTTTTTGTTGTGTCCTGAGTCAAATTAGTCAATTTTGTTTGCCCTTTATGTCAGGTAATAGATAAACATCAGGTCCTGGGGGAAACTGACCTGAATTTGTTGCTTTGATGCAAAATCAATTACATCATACTTCATCAGGTAGGCCAGCAACCGTGTTGTCATCTGTATGTTGTCTATCAGAATAGGGCGGATGTCTTTTAGGTTTTTACTGAGTTCATCTGACCTGCTTAATGCTGAAAGGTTTAGCTGGTGTAGTCCTTGATAGCAGCTGCTGCTGGGCAGTGGAGGTCTATTGTAAGATTAAGATTAAGATTAAGATACATTTATTTTCGACTTGTCGCTTTCAGGAAGCATATCTCCAGCAAAGGGAGGATCACACGTTTCCTGTTTTTTTTTACATGTTCTCCTAACAGTGCACAATACTCCAGTCGTCATTGATGAAAGGAGCTCACTGTTATAATCAATTAAATAGGATTTTACTGTTGTTGAAGTTTTTGTAAAGGCCCATTAGATCTAACGTAGAAATTTACCTCAGTATTGTTGAACATGATTTGTCATAAGGCTTAGTGCCTGATTAAGTCAAATGGACAATGAGTACATCATTCAATGAAGTGTTGGTATGACCATATCAGAGTTTTCTTCGCTAGTGATTTAAACAATTTCTTGTCTGGTACCCCATGGGCCATGGTCTGAAGCGAATTCCACGTATATGGGATTCTGTGGAGGATTGATTTTCTTAATTGCTCGTTTATGGGAAGGATTTGTTTCAGTGGTTTCCTACCTACAGCAACATTTCTGGTGTTTAATCATCTAATATCGATATATTTTGGATGGCTCGCCAGACCATGGCCCGCCTGCAAAACATGCAACCTTCTCCTATGTTTTAGTGTCAGTAGGTTTTTGTTAACATGAATTTCATCAACATTTGCTCTGGTTGGAAGCCCATAGATTCTGCGGAGTATTTTATTTTGAATTATTTGTAGTCAGTTAGTCCCTGATGTTGTGTGGGAATCATGAAAAATATCTGATTGGTCGATCAGGGGCAATACCATTACCTTATATATGAGTAATAAAGTATCTTGTGGTATTTTCCCTCTATTGTAAGTGACATCAAATTATTATATACAAACTATGTTCATATTAGGCACAGTACATTATGAGATATTTGCCATAAAGAAGTTGATGGTTACAAAAGGATTGTAATCATTTCAAGCAAAATTTCTTGCAGGCCATTCCCCAAGTACTTTTTCTTTGGTGCATAGTTATGTTTTGATTTGTATAACTAGGACTATATATGATGCTACTCTAATACAGAATCTTTTTTCAGTTTATATTTGAATGCACAGTTATGTTTAAGTTGTGCTTGTGATCTTTCATGTATATGCTTCAGTAAGTGATGCAGGGGATCTGTGTTCACATAGCGAACTACTTACCTATGTATAATAGGAATGAAACTTGAGGAAATCATTATCATACTTAATACACCAATCTTTAAATATTTAACCACATAAATATACTGCTATAAGGCATTGTGTAGTTGTATAGACATACATACCCTAGAGGAGCTCCACCAGCCGCTTGCATGCTGGCATCAGCCTGAGGTGGCTGTAGGGTCTGTTCTCCATGTCCCTGTACTGAACATAATACAACATTTAGTTGGTCAGAACTGTAATGTTTAACAAGCAACAACCAGGACAGGGTAAACTGATACAATGCTTAGCCTAAAGCAGTAATCCCCTATGACAATTTATCATACCTGCATCCCTCTTGAGAGGTGCTATAAGTCGGATGCAATAAAAATATTCATATAGTATGCATACTATATGAACTACTTCATCACCAAGTCAACTAATTTTTTCAGATTTACACATGATACATTTGTTTCATGCCGATATAGTAAATATAGAATGGACCTCACCTGCAATAATAAAAAATTAATTGGACTTGATTCGTCTGAATAAGTACTCTGCCTACAGCTTTGTGCTTATGCGGACAAATCTCATCCAATAATTTTTTTATTATTGCAGGAAAGGATTCTAAAGAGTACACAAAGGACAAAGTGCTACTGGTCGCAATGTTCTGCATAACCCCCCGCCCCCTCCCGCCACCCCCCACTTTTTGAATTAAGAGTTTTTTGAAACAAAACAAATTCAAGTGTGTCTTGGTTGGTGTCTAGAGCTGGAATGGCTCAGGTACAGGAAGGCACCTTACCAGTGACTAAACAACAGCGTTCAGCTGTCAATACAATAATATACTCCTATTTGCGACAGAATGAAACATAGGTAACGCGCAAAACTGCTGCCGGTAGCATCGCCGTTTTTACATGGATTAACGATACAGTTGCTAGGATAATCCAGTTCCACACAACTATGAACATACCTGGAATACATTGACTGAATAATAGCTTCATCTGTACCCACGTTAAGATAGGATTAACAAAAGTATTTCTCGAATTTGAATCGGTCATGAAGCCGCCATAATCCTACACTTCTGGGTGGGATAATCCGAGATTATCGCCTATTATCGCCTACACGCTTCTAGCTAAAGGATTAACGTGAACTCAGTGAAGATTGAACTTTAACAATTTGATGGTAGTCGTCAGACTGACCTTAGGATTCCGGAATTTAAAATCCTGACCAAAACCAAGACTTTTAAAATCAATTAGAAGCGGAATAAACAATCCACGGTAGCGGCGTATGGAACAGAGGGCTTCAACACCCATGCCGGGACACAGCCCTGCATATACCGCCAACACACCGCTCCTTTCCCCCATCCATTCACCGTGCAGCTTAGCGAGCAACCACTCGGACTATACACTATACCTCTCAGCTCTGGATATCAGTTCCGAAATAACCAATAATAATAATATTAATATCACTGACAACCAGAAGGGTCAAAGGATGGCTCACAATACACAACATCTGACCAACATGGACATTATGTCAAATCAATACATGGGTGTTCACACAGCTGGTGACAACAGACAGATGCCCCAGCAACCATCACAACAACAGGCAAACCAATTTCCGAACACGAACTTTATGAATCAAGCACAGGTGCAGCAAGCCCTACAAAACGGTAACATGGGGCCTCCAAACAACCAGGGCATACATAATCAGCCACAAGGTATGAACACAAACTTTATGAATCAAGCACAGGTGCAGCAAGCCCTACAAAATGGTAACATTGGGCCTCCAAACAACCAGGGCGTACAAAATCAGCCACAAGGTATGCCTCATCAACCTCAAAGTCAAAGTCACTCATATGTGGTCCCTTACAACCAACCAATCGGCCAGTACTATGGAAACAGCTACGCAGAGGCAATGTGGCAAAATCAAAGTCAGTTAACCACCCAAAATAATCTGATTTTGAAAATGGCCTCGAATCTGGAGTTATATACCAAATCAATTGAAAGCAAACTCACAGGTATCATTGAGGGGAACAAATCATTCACCTCAGATTTGGCCAGACCAACCCACAGACCAACGAATTCCAAGTCGTGAAATCCAAAAAAGAGAAGAAAAAAGATACTGACTTGGAAAAAAGACAAACAAGTGAAAGCAAGGATAAAAAAACAGACAGGAAGCCAAAAAAGAAGCACGACTATAATAATAAAATCGTAATTCTTGAGGACCTCCACAAACACACTGAAGAAGAAGTGAAAGACCGGATAACTGATTTAAAAAAATTATTGATCCCACCTTCACAAAAGACGGCTTGGAAGATGCCTACAGAGTAGGACTCTATGATGCAGACATAACTAGGCCTGTACTAATAAAACTAGTCGATAACAACACTCGGAGTGTACTAATCGAACAATTAATCAAAATTAACAATTCTGATGAACTTTACAAATCTCTATGGGTTAATAAGACTGGTTTGAAAATATACCCCCATGAGAAAAGAGTCATGGAGAATTGCCTGGCTCTACTGAAAAAGAAAAAACAAGAGGCCTCCATCTACTATAACCATATCATACTTGACAACGATACTATTGCTGTGAGAGACCTAGAGTTTCTCCCAGAAGGTTGTACACCTGACATAGCCTCTCAAATAACTGTCGACGATGGAAAAGGCATTGGCTACCAAGGGATATATAGCTATATGTCAAATTTCTACCCGGCAAAAATTAATCACGACGAACAAGAATACAACTCGTTCGAACACGCCTTCCAGGCTCTCAAGGCTCGGGCGGCGGAAAAACCCGAAGTGGCTTGTGAGATAGAAGCGAGTGCTTCTGCCTACGAGGCTAAGATTATCGCAAGAAACATCGTATCTACTCCAGCCTTCAAAAACAATGAAGAAAAATTGCTAATGAAATTTGATCAAAACCAAAAACTTGCCGAAAAACTACGCAACGAGAAATATGAGAAATATTACGAGGTAACTACGAGTAAGCACTGGGGCACTGGCTTCCGGTTCCCTGACTTCCACACGCAAACGAACATAGTATCCTCGAGGCGATTCAGCGGCAAAAACATTCAAGGGGAGATGATCAGGAAAGCTCGTCTAGCCCTAATCGCAAAAGCCTAACAACTTACCGATCTTAAAGGACTGAGTCTATTTTATATTTTTATATTTGAACGCCAATTACGTGCCTGAGCGAGTCTAACAAACCCTACCACTATATTATCGCTCACCGCGTGTATTTCTAAGTGAATGTGCGACGAAACTCGACCAAGTATATCTAACAGAGAGCCACAACGTTTTAACAAGGCTAGCCCCTCGGGGACCTGTTTTGTGTCAATACACCTGAAACCTAGCTATACTTAAATCCTATGTGTACCGCACTCTCTCTATTTTTGAACGATTCTACTGTGATGTTTATTATTACCATGATGGTATATCTTATGTATCTTAAAAGTTTGTATAACCTATGATATGTATCTCTAACGATTGTTGTGTCACTACTATAACTATTATCACAGATATTTATTGGTCACACTCTTCACCATTGTATTAACTGTTGCTACCGGACAGTATTATACCTACCCAGATCGTAAATTCTCACAATGCCTGAGAAACCCCTAGAAACATTTGCAGCTTTTAAAAATGTAAAAGGTTTTAATCTAGTGAGTTGGAATATTAGAAGCCTTCTAAAAAATGTCAACAACTTCCATCACTGTGTTAGCGAAGCAAATAATAACTTGAATATCATTTGTCTGACAGAAACATGGCTTCAGCCCCATACCAATGACAACACTTGCAACATCGAAGGTTATAACTTCTATAGGCAAGACAGACAAGGTAAGAAAAGGGGAGATGGGCTCGGAATATATGTAAGAGACGACCACCAAACTGACCCCGATGTCTTTGCTAATTTATGTACCATGAATAAAAATATTGAGATACAAGTTGTAAAAGTAAAAAGAGGCCAGTGTAAGCCATGTATAATTGTTAACGTGTACAGGCCGCCAGGAGCCCAGGTTCAACTAGGTTTAAAACATCTCGAAACATTATTGTCAAAAGTTAACCACTCATATGATGTAATTGTAACAGGAGACCTAAATATTGATCTCCTTGATACAAAAAATAATGGAAACAAGGTCAATGACTTACTCTCCGTCTTTGAAAGGTATGGTCTCATTCAGCAAATATCTCAACCAACTAGGAGCACCCTAACCTCTGCCTCCTTGCTTGACCATATTTTCACAAACTCAAAAATAGTCCAGTTTACTGGAATAATTAAAAACAATACCTCGGATCACTATCCAATCTATATTACACTAAAAAAAAAAAGAAACAAATACCAGACTAGATCATTTATTGCTAGAAAAACAACATTCTTGGACCAACAAATTCTGAATGAGATTTTACTCGACCAGGACTGGACCCACTTTTATAGGAGTCTTGACCCTAATTTCTGCTGGGATGTCATGATTGAATAAATTACTCGCTTTATTGACAGAATGTGCCCTCTCGAAAAATTTCATAATGTGAGAAGAAAACAGGAGTGGATGACCCCTGACATAACTACCCTCATGAATGAAAGAGATAAAAAATTTGCAAAGTCTATTAGAACTAAAGACAAAGATCTGTTAATTGAGTCGAAGGTCTTAAGAAACAAGATCACCTCCCTCTGTAAAAAGAAAAATGGAAATCTAATAAGGGACAAACTTACACAAAATAAAAATAATCCAAGAGCCGTCTGGAAAATGATCAGGACAGTAGTCAGCCCTGAGAAACTAAAAGTGAATAGAGAGATACTTCTAGCTAATTCATCTATTGATGGACAGAGCCCTGACAATGTCTCTGATACTTTTAATAAATTCTTTTTAGAGGTCGGCCCAACCCTGGCTGGAAAAATTGCGGAACCAGACACAGAGTCCGAAAAACTTGTGCATGACTTACAAAAGGAAAAAGAAGGTAATCGTGATTATGCTGACTTTAGTTTTAAGCCAGTCACCCCCTTAGAAGTAAGAAAGATAATCTTAAAATTGGATTCAAATAAGAATTCTGGCATCCCCACCATCCCAGGAAAGATTCTGAGAGACTGTTTTTTGGCTTTAGTGCTACAGCTGACGCACCTGCTAAACCTCTCTTTGTCAACCTCAACCGTCCCTGATGCCTTTAAGAAGGCAGTGGTCACCCCTTTGCATAAAGCTGGCCCCAGAGACACTCCCAATAATTATAGGCCTATTTCGGGAATAAGTATGCCCGCAAAGATCTTAGAGAAAGTTGTTCAGGCCCAACTCTCGCTATATATGGAGAACAATAAAATATATTATGCTAAACAATATGGGTTTCGCCAAGGAATGTCTGTTAACCAAGCACACATTGACTTGTTGGGGCCCATATACGAAAATTTAAATTCTGGTAACACCACAACTGCAGTATTTCTTGATTTCAAGAAAGCATTTGATACGGTTCACCACAATAAATTACTAGATAAATTAGAAAAGATTGGAATATCCGGAAAAGAGAATAAATGGTTTAGGCACTATCTTAGTGATAGAGTACAAAGTGTAAAGGTAAATGGTACTCTCTCTGCCCAGGGTAAGATAACCTTCGCCATCCCCCAAGGAACTATTTTAGGACCTATACTCTTCACAATATACATCAATGACATGCACCAGGTAGTCCAAAATTCCAAAATTCAACACTATGTGGACGATACTGTCCTTGTCTGTAGTGACAAAAAAGAAGATCAAATAAATAATTACCTTCAACGAGATTTGAATACCATAGACACCTGGTGCAAGTCCAACAAAAACTCAATGAATGTCTCTAAGACTAAATATATAACCTTTAAACCAAAACGAATCAGTAAGAACACCCCTACCAATGATAATGTTTACCTTGCCCTGGGCAGAGAACAAATTCTTCAAGCTGAGGAATATTCTTACCTGGGTCTACTGATTGACCAAAAACTATCCTTCAAACCACAACTAGCAAAGACCATAAATAATGTTAGATGGAAGGTCAAGCTGCTGTCTGACGCTAGGTACATACTCCCTAAGAAGGTAAAAACCGACATCACTAAGATGCTAATTATTCCTAATATTGATTATGGCGATGTTTACTATGCCAGCTCGAATAAGAGCCTATTAAACCGATTACAAGCACTGTTAAACAGTGCAGCAAGAGCTACTCATAACCTTCATAAAAGAACAAATGTTGAAAGGGAACTGAGCTCAATGAAAATACTACCAAATGAATCCAGAAGGAAGGTCCACCTACTCGAATGTGCCTACTATCTGGCCCAAAAGGACGCAAATCTAGATAAAAGAGCTCTCCCAACCAGGAGCCACGCTGGAAACAGGAAAAATCTAAAACTTATACCTCCAAAATTAACTATTTTTAAAAATAGCTTTATTTATAAAGCTGTTCAAGCATGGAATGCTCTCCCAGCAGAGATCCAGAATCTTGACACAAGGAAATCTCTCAGGATATATGCTGAAGATAGCCTGAAGTAAACTCCTTTAATCTATTGTCATACCAACCAAAACCCACAACAGGCACCCTATTCGTTGTGGACCTTCCTCTTACTGGAAACATCCCTCTTACTACCCTATTATATTGTATTTTACCACGTTTATTGCTGAATATTACCGGTATTACACTTGATTTGTACTAAGCTTGAAAGACCAAGATCATACAATGTCTCTGGTAAAATGTATTTTTTACTACTCTCTTGTGTCAATGCTAATCTTGTATGTTAGCACCACTGGTCACGACCTTGACTATTGAAATCCCAAAGTATATGGAGATTTTGACATTTTAACAGTTGTATACTACTTTGATAAACATGTCATTTCTTGAGGCGAATAATTAAGTAATCGCTCACTGTAACATATAGTAATGTATTTAACTATATGAACCAAACCCTAGTCGTTGGATACTATTTGTCCTAATACTACTACTATAACAAACATGTCATTCATTTGAAGCGAATAACTCTATTATCGCCCATCGCAGCGTATAGTAATGTACTTTACTATAAAAACCTCACCCTAGTCTTTAGATATAAATTATCATTGTACTCAAATCATAATATATTCCAAATAGGGTAACAGCAGGAAGAAATGTGTTGATGAACTGATGTGTTGATCGACACATAGGCATGTCGACCCATTTGTCACTTTCTTTGTAATTAATTATCGGCAAATAAAAGACTCTCTATTCTATTCTATTCTATTCTATATATTGTTATATTCTTTAGAAATGTATAAGGTTAAATTTAATGTCTTACAATTTGGTACAATTTTGTACAACTTTGGGTTGATTTTGATACCTTCAAGGAAGGGTGTAAGAAACTATGACCAAATTGCATGGTCCTATTTTGAAAGATGTCACTTGATGTAACATATCACTAGATTAATTTTCATTGTTGCCCCAGTAAATAAAAAATATTTTGCTTCTATAGATATACAACAAAGTGCATGTAGTATAATTACCAGGGAAGAATTTAACAATAGGAAATTCTTCATCAATTGACTTTAAGCGGCCAAAGTCAAAAGACAGGTTCACACTGCAGGACAGTTTATCAGTTGTAGTCGTGTTCAGCATAGCATTACCAAGGCCCATCTCAAGAGGCAGCTCCTTTTGTATTCGAGGTGACATAAGTGTCTTCTACAATACAATAATGGTGCATGATGGCATTAACCAAGATACATTTTTGTAATATCAGACATTGCAAATGTTGTCCATTGATATTATTGAGAAAAGGGGGAGCAAATACTTATACATTTTTTCTAAAATCCAGTAACTATCTACAATTTAAGATCTACAATCCTAGTCAATATAACCTGATGATGAATGTTGGCTTATGGAACTAGACGGAGCAGCAAACATAGATGATTGTCCTCCACTCCATGAATAGGTATATATATATATATGCTTAACAATTATCAGGTTATTTGGAACATAGATTTTTAATTTAGTACAACGTTACGTGAATAGATACTTTGATATAGGGTCCTGGCTTGTAGGAGCCATCCAACAAAAACTTCCAGTTGTTTTCAGCAACTATAATAGTTGTTGTTATTTCACGGCACTTATGGAAACCCTCAATGTAGCATGGATAGTCTGTCCATATCAATTGTCCAGACCCAGTCGGCTATAAAATAGATAATTGAACATAATATAGAAGATTAGAATAGCAATATTAGCCTCAGGGTTGACTAGGGTTACTTGGTCGAACAGGGAAGAGCAGAGAAGGAAAGAGCAGAGCATGATGTTCTGATGTATTCATAGCATAAACAATTGTTTAGGAGGGATCAAAAATATTAGATCACTCCATGAGATTAGTTTGTGCACTTGGGTGTTAGGACCTTGTAAAGCACCACTTCCAGGATGTGTCTTAATCCTCTAGTGCCAAATAAGTAATATTGCACAGTAACTGCTGGTGCTGTATATTGACAGTAGCCCTGGACATACCAGTTATAATCATGGACACTTATGTTCATAGTACAGCAAGAATAGTATGTCTGACAGTTATAGAATACTAGTTCAATGGAAAGTTAACCTTCAGCCCAGTAAGAATACTAACTTCATTGTCTAACTCCTTCAAAGTGGCACACCCAATCAGCAGGCGCGGTGATATCAAAATTGTGTGGTCCGAGTCACGACTCTGGGGCTCTTGACACAACCTATGGATGATTTTTTTTTGACAATCCTGACCATGGGAACTACACAAGAATTTTGTAAAGTGAGAAGTTGCAACTTCTATGGTACTCCCATTGACTGTGTAATACATATCTCCATTTGAATCCTTGCCTATGAGCTATGTGAATAAAAAAGATTTTGTTTCATTATAGAGTATGCCTTAACTAGTCAATACCAGTATCCGAATATTATGGCATGCTTTGGCAGGATGAGTATAGTTCTCATTAATTTTAGTGATTATAGTTATTAGAAGAACAATATCATTTTTTTAATTTACATGTTTCCAATACATCCATCTCATTCTCATTCAGCATCCAATTCCCACAAAAATTGAGGACAAATGGAACTAAAATGTTGTATCTACAGTACTATATCATCATTTGCAAAATGCAGATATAAACCAGAAAAACAATTCTACCTCCATTTGCCCATTTGTAGACAAGCAGTAGACATTAATATAATCTTCTAAGCCTTCTCTCTCAACCAAGCAGTGAGGAATGGAGATGTGAACAGGCTTGTCAAATCGAGCTACATCACAGGTGTATTCAACTATGGGTGAAATAAAAAACTCTTCATCTAGTAGGTACTTGGTGAATCCATTTAGGTCAGTGTGTACAATGCCTTGTACAAAACTCTGAGATCCATCTGGTGAAGCATCAGCAGGTACTCTTAATTCAATGTCTGACCGGGGGTGCTTCAAAACCAATTCCTTTCCTTTCACCAGTTTTGCAGCAAAAATGTCTGGATGGCGCACATGAATGGCTGAATTTCCTATCAATTATATTAGATAGTGTTGTGTGATGAAAGGTTTGATTAGGAAATGGATGTTGGGAGTGAACAACAATAGCAAAACATTGATATGTCAAGACATTTTAATAGTACATCCTATTTAATTAAAACAATGAATGAGTATCTTAGTCAATGAAGAGACATTTGCATCTAACTAGCTGTAGCAGTGGATATTGATGTATGTTGGGGGTGTTAAATATGAATTACTCTACATGGGTGATTATTTATACAGAATATGGAAAAAAGAACAAATACAGATCAGGCTCATATAGATCTAAATTTAGAAAAACTAGAGCACAGAAGAGAAACACATCTTTTAGAAATGGGTTATAAGGCAGCTCAACTTGAGTCAAATCTTGATAACAGGAAAATAAACCTGAGGTCATTAGCAAATGGTAAAAAACTGAAGGTGATTAGGCCTAATACAGAACAAGTAAGAAGGTATATTATACAGAATCCCTGAATTGTGGAATAATATGGCCCGTAGGCACCAACTATATGACACCCTAGAAGGTTTTAAAATATTCTTAAAGAACAACTATAGTTCTGACAAGTGATGTTTGAATAGAAAAAAAAATCGAGCCAAATCAAATTGTGAAAACATTATTATTGTACTTAGAGGTACTATGACCTTACTATATTATTTTCTCTTGTCCAAAAACGTAATTAGGAAAATCCGGTATGTGACCAAAAAATGTGTATATTGAATTGGAAAACTGTAAACTAACCTTCTGTGGTGCTGAGTGTGGTGGTGCCGGGTCGGAGCGGTTATCCCCGCTCTGTCCCGGCGACGCTAGCCAGTGTCCCGAATCCCCGGTCTAGTCACCCGGTTATCCGGGTGCGGCCGGCCGGACTGGATTCGGGCTGGTTGTTCTACCTGTTGCAGGGATGGTTTGCCACCAGATGTCGTGTGGGGGTTTTGTTTCTCTTATTTTTATATTGTACTGCTAGCCTATGTTTGACCTTGATTTCTGTGTATAAATACCTTTTCTTAACTGTAATTTTTTGGTCTTATCCCTCTCTTCTGTGAAGCGGAGGGAGAACCTTTTTCACTGTGGATGAGAGGTTTTTTAGCTGAAGTCGGCAATAAAGACTGAAATGCTAGCAAGGACTCGGAGATCTGTGTTGTTTTATTCTTGTTGTTATTTACCCGAATCGCCGTACAAGTAAATAAGCAGACATTACAATTTGGTGCCGTGACCAGTTTGGGTTTCTTTGTACTTTGTTTTGTATTTAGTCTTGATACTCCGGCCTTATGGCTGGGAGGGATGATTTGCCGATGGAAGAAGCTCTTGTCCTTCTTCCCGAACATGAGGAAGAGGGTCAAGAGAACCCGGAACTGGCGGCCCCGGGTTTAGATGTAGAACCTGTTGAGGAAGAGGTCGTTCCGAATCAGCAGGAAAATGTAGAAAATGTAGATGCATTAGAATATATTGAACTTGAAGTCGGAGCGGAGGCAGCTAACTTATTGCCTCCCCCGATCCAACCTGCTGTAATGGTCGATCCTCCTGCAGGGGAAATAGTAGTAGATGTTCCGCCTGCGCCTGCGGCTCCGGTGCAGCTTCCGGCTCCCCCGGGACTTAGGCTGCCGGCTCCGGCTCCGGCCCCAGCCAAGTTACGGTTGCCTGCTCCCGCGGAGGTCCGGTTGCCCCCACCGGAGTATCGTAGGTTGATGGAATGCAGACCTGTTCGTCGTGCGGAAAATGAATTGTTTGTAGATGCACTGGAAAATCAGGTGGAGGTTCAGTCCTTGGGATCCGATAATGGTTCTTTGTCAGGCAGCGGACTTTGGGATGAAGCTCGTACACCTTATAGGAATGTAGGTGTTAGGAGGGGAAGACAGCAGCCTATAAGCCCTGTGCCAAGGGGTGCTCAAGCGCCAGTTAGATTGCGTTTTCCCGAACGTAGATTACGAAATGAAGATGAAATGTCTGAACACCTGCAGAATGCTGATGAACAGTATACAGTGCGGAGACAACATTTGACGTTTGATCGAATGGATACGCTATTAGGGGTCCAAATGAAGCGCATTAATGAACTTACTGACTCATTGCACATGACAACTTCTCGTGGTTCACAAGCAGCTGCCGAGTCAGCTCGTGAGTTAGAAAACGCTAGAAAATCTGAACGAAATTTGCATTTGGTGATTGAGCAGCAGGAACAGAGAATGTTCACCTTGCAACAGGAGCTTAGGGCTTCAAAAGCTGACAGGTTGGCGGAATTGTCGATTGCTGAGGAGTTGGCCCGAAAAGCAGCAGCCACTGAAGCTGAATTAGATAATGTCAGACGGCAGTCTAGGTTACTGCCGCCCGAACGTGATTGGGGTCTAGCTGCTAGCACTCCGATTCGGCCACCTGGGGTGACGGAGGCCTCCTATGCCAGATTAATGGGTGAATTGCCTGATTTTCCGCAATCAACACGTTTTGCGAATGAGGGAAAGAAAGTAGGTCCTATTCAGTCATGGAATATGGATCAGGAAAGGACTGTGGGTACTCCCCATGGTGGTTGGGAAGACAAAAATCCGAGAGCTGTGGCTATGCATGTAGCACTGCAGGAACCGAAGAATATTGCATTGGCCGGAGCTATAGCCACATGCTATGGGGATGTGATTAGAAATAACCCCCGATTAGCTGCTAATTTGATGACTGTGTCAGGGGGGTCGGAAGGCAGCGAGAGATCGAGAGGTGAAAATGTTGCGGCAGTTGCTAAGGTGGAGGGTGTTAGCAGCCTGCCTATAAGTCCGGATTTACTTGGTGAATTTTATGCTTTTAAAGCTTGGGATTCTACAAAGTCTAAGACTACTCCGAAGATGCAGGTTACTGAGAAAACTCAGCCAGAAGCCACACATAAGCCGTTCCGGAAAGGCTCATTTAAAAAACCGGGGTCTTGTAGAAGAGGCAAGCGGAGCGCGAAGCAGCATTGAAAGAACCCGGGAATCCGGGAAACTCTGCCAGCCCCTCCTAGGCGGTGGAGCGGGGGCAGAGGGTAATACACATGCCGCAGTATGTCAGAATTCGGGGAAAACACTGATGGAGGTTTCGGGTCGGCCGCCCTCATCCGGGTTAGGGGACGCCCGTGGTATTAACTTGGTGGGGAGTGTGTGTGGGGATTCGGAGGTGAAATCGGATATGCTTTCATGTATGGTGGAAGTGGTGCATCAGGGTGTACCCGAACATGCTTGCTTGCCGGGACAAATATTAAAGGTTGAATGGGGAGGGTATGGTTCCTTGGTAAGCAAGATTATTGCATGTGATCTTCGTAATTTTGATATAACTATTTCGGACAGAAGTATACCGTGGATTGCTGACCGAATGTATGTGGATGTGACAGTAGTGAATGTTACCGGCCAATTTCTTATTGATTGGGGTGCTCAATGTACATTAATTAAGAAGGAGATGTATGATGAGTTGTCGGTGAAGCCTTATCTGATACCGTGCCAGGTAACGTGCTATGCCAGCACGGGACATGATCTTGTCACACATGGTTGTGTACGGGTAGCCCTCGGGATAGGAGGAGCGTGGTTCGCTCTGACTTGTATGGTAATAAGTGGTTTAGTGGGAAGAGAAGCTGGTATTCTGGGCATGGATTTTATTCTAACGCACAGATGCAATTCGGATTGGTCCGGTGAATTCACCCTTGAGGCAGGTGAACAGTCCGTGATGTGTCGGGGCTTGCAAAGCGGTGCACTCAGCCGAAATGGGTATGAGGGAATCTTCATAGATGCTTTCTCTACCATTTGTAGTTGTGTGGACTTTGAACCGGCGGGAGAAGATGTATTCTTTGAATCGGGACAAGCCTGGGTACTGAGTCGGCTGGTCGCAGGCGACCGGCAATGTACAACGATATCTTTGCATAATCCTGCCAGCTCCCCTTTGATGTTCAGTTTATTATCGCCTGGACTGAGGGATCTTGCTGAGGAAGGCGAGAGCCCAATGGTTGATATGGACCTGTTGGAACCGGAGGTGCCGATGATGCTCTCCGGGGATGGATGTCCGTTGGAAAAATTAGTTCGGGAGTCTCATCTGGAATCAGTGGCTGACAGACGTAGATTGCTGACTATTTTGTGGGACTATAAAGATTGCTTCCGACTACCGGGAGAAATTCTCGGCCACACAAATAAAGTTACGCATGTAATCGATACTGGGGATGCTCGCCCTATTAAATGTGCATGTAGGCGATTGCCCCCGGCGAAACATGATGCAGCGGAACTGCAGATCCAGGATATGCTTAAAAAAGGTGTCATTGAACCCAGCAATGGCCCGTGGGGTGCGGGAATAGTCATGGTTGGTAAAAAGGATGGAACTAGTCGGTTTTGTGCCGACTATAGGCCCCTTAATTTGGTGACTAAAAAAGATTTGTTTCCGCTTCCCCGAATTGATGAGTGTATTGAAGCCCTTGGAGGTATGAAATGGTTTATCACCCTGGATTTGGAAAGTGGTTATTGGCAGATAGCTATGGATGAGGCTAGTAAGGAGAAAACAGCCTTTGTTTCGTCTAGTGGGCTATACCAATTTAAAGTGATGAGTTTCGGGTTGTGCAATGCTCCGGCTACCTTTGAGCGCATGATGGAACAGATGTTAGTAGGATTGCGCTGGAAGTGTTGTCTGGTGTACTTGGATGACATAATCATATTCGGAGCTAGTTTTGAGGACACAATAAGAAATATGGAATTGGTGCTGCAACGGCTACGGAGTTACGGGTTAAAACTAAAGCCAAAGAAATGCTCCTTCTTCCACTTGGAAGTATTGTATCTCGGCCGGGTGGAAAGGAATTCGCCCGGATCCGAGTAAATTGGACCGGGTAAAGAACTGGCCGATACCTTCCACTGTTAAGGAGGTGAGGCAATTCCTTGGATTTGCATCATATTATAGGGATTTTATGCCTTATTTTTCCGAGGTCGCTGGTCCAATTCAAGCCTTGGTGGTTGGGGGAGATCAAAAGAAGAGTAGGAAAGTTGTGTTTGATGAAAGCTGTATGTTGGCGTTTGAGAAACTCAAACATTTGCTTACTTCGGCCCCAGTTTTAGGTTATCCACAACCACTGGGTACCATCATTTTGGATATGGATGCTTCCGGATTTGGTATGGCCAGGATCTTATCCCAGATCCAGAAAGAGAAGGAAGTGGTGTTAAGCTATGCTAGCAATTCCCTGTCTAAGGCACAGCGCAATTACTGTACCACCAAACGTGAGCTTTTGGCGGTTTTGACTTATCTCAATAAGTTTCAGCACTATGTTATTGGTAGAAGTGATTTTATGCTGAGGACAGACCATGCGTCTCTGCGGTGGCTTATGAATTTCAAAGACCCGACCAATATGCTGGCGAGGTGGTTAACCACCCTGCAGCATTACGGGGTTTCGGAGAATCAGATAGTTCTCCGCCCGGGAAAACATCATCTAAATGTGGATGCGCTTTCGCGACTTCCCATTCGGAAGTGTCCCCGGGAGGACTGCCCAGACTGTGGTGCACATGAGGCTGTAGTTGCTGTAATGGCGATAGATTACCAGCTGTTTTCATCTTTGGCAGGTGATCGTTTGTCGTCGTCCCAGCATGAAGATGATGTGCTTGCTCGCATAATTACTTTGGTAGAGGAGGGGGTCAAAACTCTCACTAAAGCTGTCATGTTACCGGAGGGAGATGAATTTTGTTTTTATGCCCGGTTACTGTCAACTTTGGTTATGAAAGATAATCTGTTATGTTTGGAGTGGGAGAGTGATAATAGTGTAATCTATTATCGTGCAGCTGTACTCTCGGGTTTGCGGAAGGAGCTGTTCCATACTTTGCATGGAAACAAATTGGCGGCCCACTTCGGTGAATTTAAGACTTATCAAGCGGCATTACATCAATTTATTTGGCCCCGGATGCGCTCTGATATAGCCGACTGGGTTCGGGGATGTGAAATTTGTGCTTCTTGCAAGAGCCGGGGAGGCCGGGGTGTCTCTCCTTTGAAGAAGGAGTTGCAGGGAGTGAGATGGAGTCGTGTGGCCCTAGATATCATTGGTCCTTTTCGGAAAACGCCTAGGGGGAATGTATGTGTTATGGTGGTGACTGATTATTTCAGTAAATGGGCTGAGGCTTACCCCTTGCCCGACCATACTGCTGCAACGTGTGCGATGGTGTTATTTACTGAGTGGATATTGCGCTATGGTCCGCCGGTCTCTTTGCAGACAGACGGGGCCCCGGAGTTCCGGTCTAGTTTGATGAAGAATTTGCTGGGAATGTTGGACATTGAAATGCTCATGACCTTGCCCTATAGACCCAAATCTAATGGACAGGTAGAACGGTTTAATAGAGTTTTGGTCGAGCAATTGTCTTGTCTAACGGAGTATGAGGATGTAAATTGGGACTTATTAGTTCCTTGCATTGCTCATGCTTATCGGGGTGCTGTCCATAAAAGTACACATTGTACACCAAACATGGTGGTATTTGGTTCTGAAGTAACGGTACCAGCTGACATTATTTATGGAACTCTAAGTGGTGATGTGGACTTTCCTTGCCCAACTGTATTTGTGGAAGAGATTCGTTCTTTATTGAGGAAGGGACATCAATTTGTGAGGGAACAGTTGGGCCATTCGGCTGTGTTTCAAAAGAGGTATTTTGATAGGAGAGCTCGCCCGAAAGAATTTAAAGAGGGGGATCTGGTGTGGAGATATGCCACTCCCTTGGCTCAGAAGAAGTATGGGCCTGAATGGGATGGACCCTTTCTGGTGGTTCAGAGGGTGCAGGGTTCTACCTATGAACTGCAAACTGCTGATGGTCTCTTGAGTTGGAATGGCAATTTGTTGAAGTTGGCTTTTGACGCTGATGGACAACCGGTTCAGGCTACCAACCTGCATCGGGCCCCTGAATACCAGAAGCAGGTAGCTAAGGGCCGGGACATTCTTCGGGTCTCTCCTACCGGCAAGTTATTGCCTGGGGCAGAGGCGCCAGTTCCAAAGCCTTCTAAGAAAATTGTACATCATGTGAGAAAAAGGGGCAGGCCACCACGTGCTCCTCCGAAAAATGCTGTCTTGCCACAGTCAGAGGTTTTGGGTGACTCGGGTGCGAATTCTGTCGAGTCGGGTGAAGAGGAGGAAGCAGTTGTAGTGATAGAAGAAGACGATGTACCCTTGGCTGAAACAATGGATAATTTGTTGCAGTCCGAGTATCTGTCTGAGAGGCCCCGCCGAAATGTTAGGCCTCCGGATAGGTATGGGATGGGGGTTGATTATAATGGTTAGATGTTTTGGTGCGAAGTAGAAAAAATTACACAACGAGAAGTACTGCAGTAGAATCGGGCCGGGCGCGGAAACTCGTGTGTAGAGTCCCGGACCGATCTTGGGAGATATATTGGTTGGCTGTGTTAATTTTTTGTTCCGATCGGTTTAACTGGCCAGTTGACCTCCTCGGGTTGCCGGACCCATTGGGAAATAAAGTGGGGAGTACCAGTCTATAACCTTTGGGCTTGAATCATTGATATGGTTGTGTTTTTGGTGCATGTATGTCTTACTCGGGGGCATTATCAGTTGTTGTGTCTACAGGTAGTGGGTGGGCGCATTGCTCATTTGGGGTATGTCCAATTGAGGCCGGGTCATGAGTCGTCTGTGGCTGGTTACTTGGCTGGTGTTTAGACCCGGTGACCTTGTTCTCGCGTGAAGGAACGAGAGGCGGCTGGTGTGAACCAGTCAGTCAGTTGCATTCGGTCGACTTGGTCGGTCATGTCCCACTGTATGCTATTGCCCCGTGTGAAATTAAACAGTTGAATTGTTGAATATTCCCTTGCATTTTGTAGAGTTTCAGTTGTCGTAACTGTGCAGAAAGTGTTATCCAGTTTTGAGAGTGTTGGAGTTTGATAGGATCTGGTTTTGGTCCTGTCATTGGCCGTGTCATGGCCAACGAGGAGAAACCGGGTAGTTCGCAGGTTTATGCTGCTGATTTCCCTGAAATGGCGAAAGTTCCTGCCCCAAACCCTGAACTTGTAGTGAAGAAAAAGTTGAGTGAACAGAGGAAGGCTGAGCGAAAAGCCCGGGAGCAGTCCCGGCTTGCTGCGATGAGGAAAGCATCTGTTGCTAAACAAACATTACTGAAGAAGCCGGCTGAGACGAAAGTACCTAAGGTGAAGAAACTCTGGAAGAAACCAGCTGAGAAACCGGCTGCTAAAGTGGTGGAGAGGACTAGTCCCCGGAGGGCTAATCCCGGAGTTGTGGTGGCTGATACTCAGCTTCCCGAGACTCAGCTTGCTGCGGCAGAAAATGTGGATAGAGCTCCTTCACCTGCAGCCTCTGATGTGGTGGTAGTGGATAGTCCAGAGGCTACTCCGGCTCCCCGAGTTGAGGAGGGAGAAATAGTGGAAGACGGTGCAACAGCTGCTGTAGACCCGGGCACGGAAGGTGTCACCCCGGACACTGCTCAGCTTACCGCTGAGGGTGGTGAGAAAGTGCAGGAGGCTGAGGAAATGGATACCACTCCTGCCGCTGATGTTTTGATAGAAAAACCTGAGGATGATAGTGAGTTTGTGGAGGTTAATAGTAAGAAGAAAAGAGCTAAGCCCAATGTCACTAAGTTGGGTTCGGAGAAAGAAGTTCAGGCCATCGAGCGACAACATGGAATTTCCCGTTACAGACAGGGAAAATTCGCTAAGAAGCGGGAAGACCCTGACTTTAGTGTGAGGAATATGACTCGGTGGAACGCTTTGCAGAAAAAGCTTGATACTTTTGTAGTGCTTGAGGAGGATATCGCCTCTGTGATACCAAGTGCGGAGGATACTTTCCCTGTTTGCCCTGAGTCTGAGGATGAGGATGAGGCCTTGGCCGAATACTCAAACGGGACTTTGATGTCTAAGTATGAAATTGAGTTTCATTTCTTGAAGAGTGGAACCGGGCGACAGCCAGAGTCCACTCGGGAAGTGGTGATTAACCCGACGGTACTTGTTAAGTTGAATAGCGTGGAGCGTTTGTGGAGTCCGGGACAGAGGTGCCCTTTTGTGTATTGTCGGCATTTGGACCCTTCCATCAATCCGGATGGAGTTCGTTCCTACCGAACGAGGGAGAGGTTCTACAGACATCTTGTAGAGGAGCATTGTCCGGCTAGCTACCAGCTAACTTGCCCACATGCTTCGTCTTGTTTGGTGAAACTGGATCGCCGTTCGGAGCTTGTGAGACACTGTATGACGCAACATCATGAGAAGAGGGATACAGCGCTGGATATGTGCATGAGTTTTCGGGTATTCCAGAAGGAGTTCCCAAATTACGGTTGTCAGAAGTTTGCGAGGATGACCAGGGGAGACTGGGAGACGGTGTCTGTTCTCGGGAGGTCGGGTGGTTCTAGGCGGTTTGTGATCCCCAAACTCCCTGCCTCTCATGGTTCAGGCCCGGCTCCTCCGAGTGTGTGGAGAAAGCCTCCGAGTAGTACTTATGGGAGCGCTGATCACATGAACTCCTCTATTGAGTCTTCGGTGGTGGATCAGAGTTCGATGCTTTTGGGTGCAGATCGTTCGGATCGAGTTCGCCCGATGGGAGGTTGAATCCCGAATGTTGATGCCACCTACGATCATGTTGCTAAAGCTCTGGAGAGAATAACTGCTGGTATGGACGCCGGAGTTTCGGCCATTGAGTTGACTGCTTCGGCTGTCATGGCAGATATTCGAAACTTGATCGGTGAAGCTTTTGACCCATTGGAAGGAATTCAAGAATTGGGGGAACAGGTTAAACTAATACCAAATCTCGAACAGGAGAATTTGGACTTGCAGGACCAGTTGAGGTTTTACAAAGAAGAAGATAACCGTTCGCGCGAAGTAAATATGGAGTTGCGTCGTAAGTTGTCCCGCTATGAGCAACAAGGTGGTCCAGACTCTAAGCGGAAAAAGACGGATAAGGAGGAAACTGTGGTGCAAGAGAAGCCTGAGGACAAGGCTAAGGAGGAGGAAAAGTCAGAGAAAACCGGGGCCGTCGGAGGCACAGTTAGCATTTCTGATATGAAGGAAGTGATGTCTGGCCTGTTTAAGGAGATGTTTGAGGAACACTTGCCTCAGCAACCGGCGGTTCAGCAACTTCCGCCTCCACCCCCTGTTGCGACAGCTATGCCGACTTTTCCCTCTTGGGATGCTTTTTTCCAATCATTTGGTAATTTGCCGCAATACACCACCCCGGACCCTGATGTAAGAACTTTTGTGGACCCGAACGCGCAGATGGCTATGCGCATGGCGCCGAATATGTTCAGTCCGCCTTCGGTGAGTAGGGTAAGGCAGCCACCTCAGGTGCCTCTCTATAGTACTGCAGTGGCTGGTGGAGTTGGTTTCGGGGAAAACCCACCTCCCTCCGGTTTGTCGGCGACACATGCTGTCCGGCCGGGAGTGGGGCGTGGGGGAAAACCCTCTTTGTTGCCGAAACCCCGTACTATGGTTACGTTGACTCCTGTAGGAAGGTCTGGTGCTGGGAGGACGACGTCTACTCCGGTTACTAGCCCGGGGAGGGTCGCTCCACCCGGCTGCCCTGATAAACCACTGGATAGTCCTGCGAGACTAGCTCTTGAGATGAAGAATCTTGAGGAAAATTTGGCGCAAGATACGGGTAATGTAGAATCTGACGCAGCTGAGGAAAGTCCTGAAATGGAGATTTCAGTCGAGGAAGAGAATCGGTTGCTTCGGGGTGAGAAGGGCACAGTAATGGATGAGTATTAGTGCTCTTCCACTGTTTATCGTAGTGTGTGATTAAGTTGTGTGATTGGTTGTTGTTTTACCGGATGGATGGCGGCGTGGGACTGCCAGTTTCATTGGCATCTGGATACGCCGAAGTCAACCGGGCCGGATGCAGTTCGTTTTCGGAAAACGTGGAAGTTTCCAGTCCTCTCCGAGACAACAACCCCCTGGATCCCTGCAACAGACACTACGTGGATAGCTACTTCTTTTACTGTGATTTTATGTACCGGATTTATCCTACCTGTGATTGTGAACATACCTCGGGTTTGAGTTTACTTCAATATTATTCTCCCAAGTAAAAGGTATGTTTTATATTGTATTGTGTTGTTTATAGGAATATGTGGTTTTTTACTTACACCATGAGTGTGTGGGCTTTTTAATATTCCTTCACTTTACTTTTTCACATGTCATTCTTTTATGTCCTTTATATTCTATTTCCACTGTATGTGTCTTTACGATTTAATATATTATGTGTCTTGCTTAGGACCTGTTTAGTTCTAGCCAGTTCGTGTCTAGTCGGTCCTCCCTCCAGAAAAAGGGGGGGAGGGGGGTATTGTGGTGCTGAGTGTGGTGGTGCCGGGTCAGAGCGGTTATCCCCGCTCTGTCCCGGCGCCGCTAGCCAGTGTCCCGAACCCCCGGTCTAGTCACCCGAATATCTGGGTGCGGCCGGCCGGACTGGATTTGGGCTGGTTGTTCTACCTGTTGCAGGGATGGTTTGCCACCAGATGTCGTGTGGGGGTTTTGTTTCTCTTATTTTTATATTGTACTGCTAGCCTATGTTTGACCTTGATTTCTGTGTATAAATACCTTTTCTTAACTGTAATTTTTTGGTCTTATCCCTCTCTTCTGTGAAGCGGAGGGAGAACCTTTTTCACTGTGGATGAGAGGTTTTTTAGCTGAAGTCGGCAATAAAGACTGAAACGCTAGCAAGGACTCGGAGATCTGTGTTGTTCTATTCTTGTTGTTATTTACCCGAATCGCCGTACAAGTAAATAAGCAGACATTACACTTCCAAAATATTACTACAATGTATCCAGTCAAATAAATTGTATTACTTGCTGCCAACGTTAGATTCCGTCCAAAACATGTATATATGCAATATTGTCTTTTGAAGAAATAGAGTTGATGGAGTATGTATGTTTATATAATAATGTCTCTGCGATTTCCAGCCTTATTGCCCTGGCAGCGAAGACTGGAAATCGCAGACTGTCACAATATAAGTGCATGTAAAGATACATGCACCTATATGTATATATTGCACTGAATGAAGCACTGTGTAATTAAATGCTGAATATTTTATAGTGTTATTAAGATGTAATTACTCAACAAAGCAACAAAAGGAAAATTAAATATTGACACCAATATGTAAAATTAAGTAACTGAAATAGACAATATCATTCTACTAGACTGTACTGTATAATTTGATAAATTCTCCCATGTAAACTATGTAAACACTATTATCTGACTGTAGTGGAAATGGTTACTTCTTCTCCGAAGCACCAGGTGGAGCTACCACTGTGGGCTTATTTCTCTATATATTTACTGAGTCTAGAAGTCACGCGCACTTCTACCTCTTATATTCTCTGGCAGCATCATACAGTATTATCGGTTTAACCATAATGTAAAAGGAACTGTGGCCTGTGTTATTGTGTATGATACCTAATCTTTTTGACATGCGTATTTCCATGTACATACTTTGTGACACCATGTGGTACTGTGTACCTGGATTGGTGTAGTTGTCCGAGAACCAACTTTGGACAGGATCTACAGTATTCGGATAATACTTGCCTCTTGAGTTGAATAAAACGGAGAAAGGTTGAGAAAACACTCTTTGGTTTTCATTCTATGCTAAGTGAACTGGGTTGTAGTAATGAACACTACATGACTATGAATTTAACAGGAAAACAGAACAAATGTATTCTAAATTTATCAGGAAATCTGGGAAGATCAACACACCACTGGGTTGTGATGACAGATTATATATTATCCCTTTTTCTCCTTTATGTAACTGTATGCTTGATGAGAAATAAAAGTTCTATAATAATAATAATTTCTCAGCCAACAGGACATGAAATAACACCCACATAGGCCTGTGGATACTTAGTATATTGCAAACATTACTCACTGTCTACTGAGACTTTGAAGTATGCCTTGAAGTAGCCTGCATCATTCTCAGCCTTCACACAATACTCCCCTGCATTCTCTGGCTGACAGTTGGAGATGTGCAGCTTGTACGCTCCATCTTGGTCACTCATCTCAATGTTGGAGAACTTGGCAACTTCCTCACTGTTTTGATACCAGGTGACTCTGGGGGTCTCTTGTCCTCTGACCTGTACCTCCAGTGTGAAGTCTTCTCCTGGGTTCACCAGCAGGGGATAGGAGAGCTCTCTTCGGTAGAGGATCTCTGGAGGGACTGATACTGAATTGTGAATCAGTTTCTCATTAAAAAGTTACTGAACTGTCTTTAGGCAAAGACCCTAGGTAAACAAGTTAAAAGAACAAAAAGTAGGACCTGTGGCTGTATGAAATATGAAGCAAGAAAAACTCTCCTGGGAGAACCAATATATAATTACTTAAGATACAAAAGATCATAGTTGGATGATGGTCATATATACTAATTATTAAATTTCTTGGAGGTCTGTTTTAAATTAAGGTTAAGAAAAATGTTTCTGTGCATGCACTTCCTCAAATCACAAAACCAAACATTAAGATAACAGGAAATGTCACAAATGCTAAATTATGCCTTGCTATTAAAGTCAAGTTGGAAAGTTTTTCAAAATTGATTAAGAAAGAAACTGTTCTTAACTGTGCCATTGCAAGTCACGCAGAATATGCTATGAAGGAATGAAGGAAAATAACAACAAATAAACCACAAGTGAAATAAACAGGCACTGCTCATGACATGATTTGTAACAAGTGTCTGATCTGATGAACACAGATGACATATATTTACTCTAGTTCTTATAAAGCATATAAAGTTCTCACTGGGTGGAGTGTAGAGGGAGGGGCCAACACTGGGTGGAGTGTAGAGGGAGGGGCCATGATCCACTTCACCCTGCTCTGGTGTTGACTGGACATAATTCATCATCTCATCCTGCTTGCCTGCAGCTCTGTCCTCCTTCCCTTCACCATGTCGCCCATGCAGAGTGTAGGGTGCAAGGCCAGCACCACAGTCTTCATGCTGCTTTGGTGTAGACTTGAGTTCATCCAACATCTCAGTCTGCTTGCCTGCAGCTCTGTCCTGCATCACTTCACTATAGGATTCTAACTGTTCTGCAGTGCTGTCCTTCTTCTCCGCACTATGTCCCCCATGTGCTGCCTCACTGGTCTGGATCCACTCAGCTCCACCAAACAGTCCAATATTAGCAGACACTGACTCAACTTCTTGTCTTTCTGATTTCTCTTCAAAAAGTATTGTTGGATAGAACATCTCTAGCACCATCTGGTGTTGCTGGGTGCCCCCACTCCCAGCCTCCTCATAGCTCAGACTGGCTTTATTATAAGAGAATCTTTTCACAGTAAATGTACGTCCCAGATGTCTGACAAATGTCAGGACACTGCTAGCATGCACCTTTAGACTATGGATGTCCAACTTGTTGGTGCCATGTATGATGGAGGAGAGAGATGCTGGTAATGAGGTGAGGAACTCATCATGGAGTATAGAGCTGTGCTTCCATAAACTGATCTCTTCAATCTTGCCCTTACTCTGATTACTGAAGAACTGCACCAGGTCTATAGTTGTTGTAGCTCCAGCTCCATATGGTTGTTCATAGAGGGCAAGCCTGCTGAGGTGTACATTCTCCCACCCTGGCATTGCCTGCAGTCTGGCCCAGTCATGTGCTGCAGTTATTGGTAGATGTAATGAACTTATTGGCTTTTCCCCCTCATCATTGAACCTGAATGTAGAAATGTCTCACTACTTAGACCAAGAAGTAAACATCATAAGTATCTCATCAATAACTAGTAGACTTTTAGCTGGGTTTCATTAAAATATGGCATTAATTATTGTGGGCTGGTATGAGTGCTTGACAATATATTTGTTGGGATGTAAAATGGAGGCGAGCAGGGATTTGATTCATTGGGCTTAGAGTTAGAGGTCCATTAGACATCCATTGGGCTTTTATTTGGAGTTTTATTCCCATTATTTAGATCTCACTATGAATTTTAGAGCCATGTATTGTTTATTATATCTGAAAATCTGCATTGAGCACTGATAAAACGATATTATAGGCTAAAACTAGAACCCTCAAAACCTGAAATAAATGAAACAGCAACAGAAATTTGGATTTATGTACAATGGACTTATGTACAAATATTTCCTTCATGAAATTTAACAAGTAATTTTTTTTGTAAATAATGGAAATAGGGAAAGAATGATGTTTTTTAAGGTTTCCCCCACCAAGGCGTACAAGCCCTGGGAAACCTAATATAGGTTCCACTATTTTGCCTGTTTTTTGTGCATTGGCTCTTAATGTTTAATAGAAAACACAACCCTGCATCCTGCTACCTGAATTTCATATGAATTACGCACACATCGCGGGCAATTTACATTCTCGCAAAGTAAAAAATAAAGTAGGGTAACCGGGAGGTAGGGTAAGGGGGAGGTAGAGTAAGGTGGAGGTAGGCTAAGGTGGAGGTAGGGTAAGGGGGAGGTAGGGTAAGGGGGAGGTAGGGTAAGGGGGAGGTAGAGTAAGGGGGAGGTAGGGTAATGGGGAGGTAGGGTAAGGGGGAGGTAGGGTAAGGTAGAGGTAGAGTAAGGAGTGAGGTAGGGTAAGGTGGAGGTAGAGTAAGGTGGAGGTAGAGTAAGGAGGAAGGTAGAGTAAGGTGGAGGTAGAGTAAGGAGGGAGGTAGGGTAAGGGGGAGGTAGGGTAAGGGGGAGGTAGAGTAAGGGGAGGTAGGGTAAGGTGGAGGTAGAGTAAGGAGGGAGGTAGGGTAACGGGAGGTAGGGTAAGTGGGTATGCACAAAGGGTGGCATAATTTACATGTTATGCACCACCTTGTCCAAGTGTGACATACAATGCTGAAGGTATATGAAGCAACAGCACAGGGGTGTAATAAGGGGTATTTAGGGTGAGGTGGAGGTAGGGTAATGACTATGCCCCATGAATTATGATTCTATTCCCCATTTTTCGTTCTATCTTCGTTGTTTAAGTTTTTTATTTATTCTGTCTCTCTATTCATTAGAAGGAGACAATATAACGAATGTGACACTCGGCACCTTACACACAAAATTTGCAGAAATTGTCTGCTTTGGAAAAGACTGGAGCAAGAAGTAGAATATCTTATATTCCTACCTTTCTAGTATTTCTACCTTTGTTAACTGTGAGTGCAGCAAAATTGTGTCAAACAATGTATTGCTGAAATGTTGGGAGAGTCCTTATGAACTAACTCAAAGTATTCTACCCACACTGATTAGTTTAGGGGATATCTATGAAAAAGACATTTTAAGCTTAGTTTCAAGTTGTTCCTTAATTAGTCCTGGAACTTTTTCTTTGGATACTGGGGTGGGCAAATTAAAGGTGCCATCCCTGAAATGTACGAGAATAGTGGTACCCAACGTTTTCCCTACACCCATATGATATGATAGAGGGGCTGAATAAAGCAGGTATGAATGATAGAAATCAACCCAGTTTTCTAGTGTTATACATATAATGGATTTACCAACATGTTTCTGATGTATAAAGCACATGTTACAGATGTAACCCATGTTCTCATCAATATGTGGATATAGTAATAAACAAAATCAATCAAATCAATAGAATGAGTCAAACTTTTACCTCAATACATGTGATATATTAAATGACATAAGTAACAAACCTTATATCAATAGACCCATTATCGGGTATAAGATCCCAATGGACACACATACTGCGATATGTTACGCCGAAACAGCGCTTTGGGTGCAAACTGGCACTCAGACCGCGAGATTCGCTGTCCTGGTGCTGTCACACCTTGCCTTGCTACCCGCTCGGGAGATGGTGCGGCGGCTACAATAGCGATATAACATCGTGCCTAATATTCTACCGCAAATAACGCGCATCAGAACAGCGCTGGTGTAGCACTTAGAAAATCAAGCCAGAACCCAATGTCACTTTTGCTGAAATTTGGTGAATAATTACATGATGAGAATTGGTAGATATGTTGCATGATGTTGTTGTTGACTTCAACGATTTTATCATGATATAGACTATAATATACATTGGTAGTTGTTGAATGCTTTAAGAGGCTCAAACTCACTACCTGCAAAACACTGTGTTAACCCAGCGCGGCCGCCGTTCCGCAATATAACATACATAGGACTAGCTAGGACTGTGAAAAATATCCCATTTGCTGTGTATACCACTAACAGCCTGATGTTTGGTCTCATGAAGACCGTTACCATTATCATTACTTTGTTTAGTGTTTAGGGGTTTTTAATTACGAATGTGAGTGTAAGGCAGGGGCCGGGTGTCAGACTTGTGGCATATAGTGTGAATGCCACCAGAGTGTGAGTGTCAAGCATTGTGATCTCTTGTGGCTTCATTGTGCTGTATACATTTATAGTTTAATTATCTGTAGATATTCATATCATCAAGGTGAAGTAGTCTGAAAGTGTACAGACCAAATATCTCATGTAACTAAAACTTCAAATATAAATGAATATTATAAGGAGACAATAATGTGTACTTCCATTTAAAATTGTAGTCCTCCTTACTTAAATCGATATTACTCAGTCTTCAACAATTTTATCATGACAGATTATAATATACATTGGTAGTTGTATGTTTTCAGAGACTCCATATCTCCATATCTCCCAATATGGCCGGGAGGAGAGAGAGACAGAGTTTGTCTACAATAAGAAACCTAACTTTTTTCTGTTGATATCTAGGCTACACCTTCGCCATCTTTAATTGTAAAGATTATTCAAATTAAAGAAAAACACTAATATCAAGTGAGTAGTAGGCTACATTACATAGCTATAGCCTAGGCATAGGCTAAAATAGGCCTACATTTTAGCTATCTACATTTCAGAATTTCTATTATATAATGGGAGGTTTCCCTCACATTTTGGGATATCAGGATTAGTTGTTGGGCTATAAACCCCAAAATCACCGGAGATATGGAACCTCTGCTCCCCACATCAAAAGAAAAAACAGGGACCATCAATACAAAGTCAAATGTTAAGAGTGACACCAGCTGCACTGAATTAACTGCGTCACAAATTTGTTAATTGCGTCTTCCGGTACGTCTTTCAGCCAGGCAGCAAGGCTACCGTATTTCTTTGAATAAGCACAGGGCCGTGAATGAGCGCAGGGGGCAGAGCATGATTTACCACAAAGCGTTTTGTAGGCCTATCTATTCTTAATATAATGGATTAGCCTATATGTGCACAATGAACAAAGGTTTGATTAATGTGTCTAAAACTCGATGTTAAGACTTGTCCCATGCTAGAACTTGCCTCGGTCTCCCTAAATATAAATGACATTAATAAAGTAACATTATTCACATTTCCACAGTGAAAAGAACAGGCAAATCCGCTAACATAGGCCACATTGGCCAGTGTCTATAGGCCTAAATAAATGGGGCATAGGCCTAAATTATGAAATACAGTCTTTATTCCCGCCCTGTTTTTCCTATATAAATGTATTCTTAGGCCTCTATGAAACCTATGTTTCCTATCCTTGTGTAAACAGGTTGGCGTGTAGCCTACCAATTATCCACCTTTGCTATTAGGATTCGGCCATTTTTTAATTTTTTAGATAAATTTCATGGCTACAAATTTCAGTTTATAAATTGCCCCTTATTCCATGTCTAATGAAACAAAAGTAGAATAGGGGCCTAGAATGGTTCCAATTAAAATTCATTATGAAATATAGTATATTGAGACTGCATTATTCTCTGTAAATAGGACCATTCTTTTAAGTAGGCCTACGGTATGGTAGGCCCCGCGGTAGGCTTATGTTTGTGCATACGGTATCACAGAGACTATAGGCTATGTTTAATATACGCTCTCTGGGCTATATAAGCGGTGCACGCCACCTCGAGTGTGGGATTGATACTAGTTTTCATCCGGGCACCACTTCCAACATGGCCGATTGTTAAGGACGCATTTTGGATTCAACGGTTTCCCCCTAGCCTACTGTACCGGATTTCTCATCACATACATCATTGCTACTTCTAAAACAAAGATGTTTGGATAGCTACAAATGTTGGTAAGTTGTTTCAGCTAAATAACATAGGGCCTAGGGCTCGATTGCTAATCTTACGCACAGGATTGAGTTGTTTATTTGGCCATGACTCAATATAGACTGATGGGGACACTGCAAGCGGGTACCGTGACCAAACACTGCGAGGAGACCTGGCCTGGCCGGCCCGGCCCGGACCGGCCCATGTTTTCCTATTCATACATGTTCCAGACATAACAATTAAGGGAAAAACTCACTAGGCCTAAGTTCTAATTTGAGTTCTAAATACATATAGGCCTATGGGGCCTAGGCCTACTGAGTGACCCATATCTTTTTCATATAGGCCTAGGCTATGATTATTTCGAGAAGATCACCCAAATTAATTTATGTCGTTGCGTTGGCCAGCTGTTTCTCATTCACTTGAGCCCTATTATAACATTAGTCTTCTAAATGGTATTAGTCCCTGTTGGTTGGGCTGGTGGGGACCGTTAGGATTGCATAGCTTGAAATCCAGCTTTTAAGTGAATGGTTGTTTCAAAATATTGAATTGGGTTCATTAATGCCTCCTGACGATTTTATTAGATTTTTACCACAGTAGGCCCTAAATAATGTCCACCATCGGCCCCAACACCACTTTCTCCCGCTCCCTCTCTCTTTTATGGTAACGGTTATAAATTCTAAATTCAATTTTTCTCTAGAGGGGAGCCAGAGGGGAAACCTGGAAAATATGTGCGTCATTGTAGGCCTATGTCACGTTTCTGTATGTTCGAATGTATGCATTCGTTATAGGCGAAATCATATTACCGGTACACTTTCACTTACCCTGCACTTGTACTTTCGTTGCTATTATATGGGTATTATATTAAGTTGATATTATATGGGTATTATATTGATATGTGTTACTATTCATGTTCAAATATTCGCCAGGGAATTATGTATCTCCTTCAACGCCACCTTCCCTTGAACAGAGGCCGCCTTCCCTTGAACAGAGGCCGCCTCCCCGTGAAGGGAGGTGGCGGCGTAAGGGTTCTTTCATTTAATATTAATTTAATGTCATCTCTCGCCTATATCCATATGTATGCCTTACGCAATGAAATAATAGTTATACCATATCAACTACCTCACTTAGAACGATTTGAATATAGGGCAGGCCGCTTTGACTATAGGGCAGGATGCTTTGACTAGGGACAGGACGCTTTGACTGTCGGACGCTCTGACAGTAGGACGCTTTGACCAAACCCCGCCTAGAACAATAATAAACATTAAGCTATTATATAGATCTAATACATTATCAAGTGACTTTTTCCACATAGTTTCATAATCCTATGTTAGATTTGCAGAGATATATTTAGGGGAAGCAGTGTGCAACATAGTGAATTGGGAGACCAGAGAAGCTTATTTAAGCTGCTAGTATCGTGGTAAATAGAGAAATCAGCAATATATAATAAATTCTACATTTAATTCAATTTTACAGAGCAAGGGGGTCAAATACCTTTTAAAATGGCTTCCTTAGGATAGACCAAGGTGGTAATTAAATGGATTATTTTTAAAAAATCATTTTATTTTGTGAATCTTTCATGAGATTTAAAAAATTACATTTTGATCCAAAAACTTTCTCTATGGAGCTTTGACATTGATATCTAATGTCAGAGCCCTTTACACAGCATTATTTCACCTTAACAGCTGGGATATTGTAATAATGTCTTGAGGTTTGTCTAATTAATAAGAGTTTGATGTGTGAGTTCTACTGGGGATAGCTCTTGCACAAACAGACTAATATGTGATCTATTTGGATTAATGATTTAACTAATAATCATGGCAAAGGTAAATATCAATATTAAATAATATGGAAATCGATCAATAGAACAATAGCAACAATATATGAAAAGTCTCACAAGTAATAAAGTCTGGTCTGTATGAAAGTGTCACTATGGGTGGTTTTGTACAGGTCAAAGCAGTCACAAATATGAGAGTAAGTCCACTCTCTCTCCAAGTATAGTGCCGGACTAGTGTCTCTCTGTGCGTACGTCTTAAGTCCCAGAGTGTAACTGAGGAGGCTCCCAACCTCCTGGGTTCTTATAGGGGTTCTCTGGAGATCTGGAAACCCCTCATTTGCAAAAGACCAACCTGTACAAAAACCAGTAACCCTACGTCTTTATTTCCTAGAACACCAAAATTCGCGGGAAAGTACAGGAATAGCAAGTAATGGTAGAGCCTACACAACCATCTAGGGTCGACGGCAGGCACCTGTCAGTCAGGGCTTGCATAAACATTTTTGTTATTACAGGCTAGCGAGACCCGTCCTGCCTTCAACGGTTGTTTTATACATAGAAAGAATGGGACGAGCCTATGGCATCGTGCTTATGTGGACGAATCTCGTCCAATTAATTTTCGATTATTGCCGGCGAGTTCCATTCTATATTTATTATATGTGCATAAAGTTTGAACATATGTCATCAGATATCACTGAAAAAATATTAAAGAAGTCTCAGAGAGCCCCGCTGACAGCCCCACTGACAGCCCCGTTAGTAGGCCTACAACGGTGCCCACTGTGTGATTATGCAGTATTTAGGCCTACTGATACTGTTTAATTAAAACGTTCATACCGAGGCCATTTCTTGAGCTACATTAATAAAACTTATTTAATGCTCTATTTAATTATGTGTTTTTTATTATTTTATTCATTATTTTCATTGGCCACAATTATATATTAGATGTACCTGAAAAATATGAATGTGATAATGAAGTATATACACAATACTGATGTTTTACTTTGGCTTTCAGGTGGGGTTATTGACCCAAGTCAAAGGGAAAGATGCCAAAAGCCATGCAACCGGCTCATGGACTGCAAGGCTATAAAACCATTCAACCTTTGTGGGATGGACAGGAAAGTGTCCTTTCATGTGTTTCCCCCTCTAAGGGATAGTTTCTGGTAAGTTGTCACTTTAATACCCATTTATAACTACCTGGATGAATAATGTATTAAAGAAATAGTCATGAATTATCCTATAATTTATGGGTTTTGAATTAACCAATATATGAAAGTTACCAATATAATGTAATATACAATGTAAAATGTGTAAAATATATTGTAATATGACTGACCAGTTGAATGATTATCCAGAACCCCAGCAGAATCCAAAGATCTGCTATTAAAAATGATTATATCCTGCCAAGGAACTACAGAAACAAAACAGGTGGAACCCTTCAGATTAGAATCTGGTATTATGACAGAAATGTGTAAGTGTTCAATTTGACTTAAAAATCCTGTTTCGTCCTATTACAGAAGCAGTGAAGACCACCAGACCAACGGAAAAGCACAATATTGAGTTAGTTATCCACATGGCCATCTGCAACAACCTGCAGGCAGCCGGATCAAAGGCAAACTCCCAGAAAACAACTACCTAGACAGCCCAAATTGGGGACGGAGTCCATTTTCCTTTGAATCTGATCATTGACATCAAACATGACTTGTATTGTCAGAGTACAAGTGTCTGTAGAACCAACGAGTATACAACATCTGTTTTAAACTAGTTGGTAGAATTTAGTGTGTAATTAAAAAAATCAATACTCATAAGATTCTTGCATCCTTCCCTTGTTGAATCTGTTTAAGAAAGTGTGTGTTGGGAAGTGCAATGCATTTACAACGTGTATCTGTTAGGTGTTATATGCGCTCATAAGGTGATATTTTTCAAGAGTTATAGCATTTTCATGATGCAGGGAGAATATATTATGTGCTGTGTGTTCAGGAAGACGTATTTCTTCCAATGTGGCCGACGTTAATATTGAGTTATTTAATTTCAATTAAAGTCATTTGGGCACTCATGCTGAGTCATGGAGCCTTGATTATAGGTTAGGGGAACCTGTGAGCCTCTTTTAACGTAGTGCAGAAATGACCGTCGGATTACCACCTTGGTGACACCAAAATTGCATGGCAGATATTTATGGCTGTTATCGATGACTGACTTACAATAAACAACCTTCACTTGTAAATTATGAATCATAAGATGTTGCTCAAATTGTTAGATCTTTGGATGTGGGATGTTCTCCAGCGTAAGTGGGGATGCTGAAAGCATGGAGGTCTTACCAAATGAGGCACAAATGAGGCACTCCTTAGGAAAGCCTTATCTTTGACTCAGATCCTTGTAATATAAAGATATGACTGAAAACTTTTCAATTTCATGAAGTAATTATGTACAAATATGGTATATTCTACAAGGTTAAAGTGAGTTTCTCAGTAGGGAGGTTCAGCAAGTATACCCATCTCAATTACGTAACCGGATCCGTATCTTTTTTTGTGAATGACGGTACATTTGTATGTATAAAAAAAAATTGTGAGATGAACCATTTCGCTTGATATGTGACATTACATTTTTTCCATCATGTTTTCCTGAATCTCCTTCTTCCTTTTAACTTGGTATATCAGAGATACGGATACGTTTATGTGTAGGTTAGACTTGCTAAACCATCCTAATGTTATCGAGTTTATATTATTATATTTATTACCCAAGGTTGTGAGCCATTATTGATCATGATTCTTGACGGATTTGTGTTTTCCAAAGCTTATATCAAGAAGTATTACTTATGATATTATTGAGACTTATGAGAAATGGTTGTATTTTATAGTTGTGTATTGGTACAACAGATTAATAAGAATATTCGTTCCATCATATGTTAGTTTCATTGTCATTTGCAGATCAAATGATTGCTTGGTTCAATTAAGATGTATAGGTTGTAAATTCTTCTGAGTGTTAAAAGATATCATGGATTTGGGAACATGAACCAAATGATTCGGGTTTAACCTGATTATATTTTTAAAAAAGATTTTTTATTAGACTTGGTATACGGATCCCCATTATGGGCTTTTTTAACTGTCCCAAGTATTGGTTATGTACAGAAAGTATCAAATCGGTACAAAACTGACTGATTATATAATAAACTATATGATAATATTAGTGTAAGGAATGATGGGAGTGGGAATACAGGTTGCTTTGTGCACTATTATATTGGTTAGATGAATTCTCTTGTATTCCACTCATTGAGCTTTGGTTGAGTGTATGTTTATTAATGGTCTCCCTGGACGATCTGCACAGCAGAGGGAATTTTACATATGTAAAATGCAAATGAAAGTTATATATATAATATGTGACTGGAGTGTGAAATAATAATAAAGTGTATGTAATGTGACCATTGTCTTGTCTTCTGTTGCTTCAATTTCGCCGATAATAATGCATCTTTTTCATACAGCATGGTACAGTACAGTACATTAATTGCAATATAATATCGGATATAAACCGCCGCCCCCCTAAAATTATGAACCATAGTAACACCATCCCCGTCCCCCCCCCTTGAACAGGACCCTACCACCGCGAAATAACCTGCAATAATGACCGCGCATAACGCGCGTCACTGCACCGCGTCACGCGCGGTGCAATTTCGCGCTCCATGGAGTAACATCTGACGCTGTTCTGACGCGCAAAAATCGCGGCCGATTTTCGCGCAATTTATTAAAGAAAAAAGTGCAAGAGTGTTCACTGGGATGGACAGTGGCTCCAGTAGTAGGACGAATGCAGGCCTCCAACTGTCCAATGACCCTTGTGTTCTTCAGTAGAGGAGATAAGACTTCATCACCAGGGAGACTTGCTACATCATAGATGCAGATACTATACAGGTGTCTCTGTAGTGCCTCAACCTCATCATGGACAGCCAGGAGGAACACATCCACAGAACCTCTTGTTACTGGGTGAAAGTGAAGCCATGCCTTATCTTCCCTCTTCCTGCCCTCCATCAGCTCCCTCAGGAGTTGTCTCCAGCCAGGTACAGCAGCTGCTGGGTCCTCCTCCACATGTGCAGGGCCGACCTCCCTGATGGTGATGTGCCTGCCCCCATACTCTATGTCTACATGCACCTGGGTACCTGGCACCTGCACATGATGATGAGGGCTAGATCTGAACAGAATAAGATGAAGATATAGACTGCGCTGATGTTTGTTCACTCAATTCAATAAATGGTTGACTTAGCTGATACAGATATGAATATAAAATATGTTTTGATGTAAATGTCTAAATTAAAAGGTTTAACTAATAGCATATTCTACACTGATGATACAGTTTACACAGGTTTGTACATTTGTATAATGTCTTATACAAGCCAGTCATTCTAATTACATTGTCTACACCAATGATACAGTTTACACAGTTTTGTACATTTGTATAATGTCTTATACAGAAACAAGCCATTCAGTTTGGTATTTTATTGTGGAATATGTTGCCACAAGAGAAAGGGTCCATTATACAGCCATATTAGACCTGTTAGTTGTCATGACACACATGAACAATCATGAGATAATGTAACATATCTAGCATATCTAATTTCAATCAAGTCAATTGGTGGTTCTACTATTGATGGTGACCCTTGTTGGATCTCTTATTAACTGTGTCAGGTTGTAGTTTCTGATATTCAATTCAATTAAATTCAATTAAAAAATTCTTTATTGTAGATGTTAATACAATGGTCAGTCCAATCTGTAACAGAATATGTACATCCCTCATTTAGCTAAAAGAACATACTTATGTGTGATAATATGGACTGGATTGCTGCTAAGGCTGAAAGAAAAATTCTGAATAGTCGAGTAATAGCCTCCAAAAGATAAACTACCCTAGAAATATTGAGAGTGCATTCAACCAATTGGAGAAAATTCTGGGCACATATTTCCTCGATCTTTCCAACAAAATCCTCCTCTAAGGGTACACAACCCCTTGAAACCGTTACAAATGAGGGATGTACATATTCTGGGATTGAGGCTGCTAATATTACTAATGATTATTTTGCTAACATTGAGTTAGTGATATACCGGCCTGGCTGGTCCATCATGTGTGACATCAACTTAAATAAGGGGACCGACTCTGGCTGGTCCATCGTGGAGGAACTGGTGGCCTCATCACTCATGGCTCTATCTGTGGGAGACTTGCCCGCTCTGTAATGTAAACATTTATATTAACAACAAGTAGAGCATGGTATGAGGTCCAGCCTGGGTGTGTGTACTGAGTGTGTACTGAGGCCCAGCCTGGATGTGTGTACTGAGTGTGTACTGAGGCCCAGCCTGGGTGTGTGTACTGAGGCCCAGCCTGGGTGTGTGTACTGAGGCCCAGCCTGGGTGTGTGTACTGAGGCCCAGCCTGGGTGTGTAAGGTACCCATAAGGTATACAGAGTTAATATGGAGATGAGCCACCAGATGGTACCACTACTCTTATAGAAGCAATTTGATGCTTTGTACTATACATAGAAGGTGCCACTATCGTACAATGTCATTCGAAGACTGAATTTATTTAATAATATGCGAAAATTAATGTCAAATACTTGACTTATTATTTTTTTGAACATTTGTGATACGCTGAGAAGTATTATCATGTAACTGATAAAATGCTATCAATAAACAAATGGTCGAATCATACGAAAGTGGTGCACCTTTGCAAAATTTTGATACCCCAGAATAGTTATAATTGCAAAAAAACAAAATGGCCGCCTCTAAAACTTTGAAATGCCATAACTCCCCGATGTGCAATAGAACAATTCTAACATGATTTTTACCTGGAAATTTACACCTGATTCTGACCTGGTGCTTTACTAGTGGAAATCGTAAACGATTGTGAGGCTCAAACTTGATTTTACAATGCTCTCTGGACCCGATTTATGAATGCGGTTCTCATGCACTCAGCAATGCACTATTTATCAAGTTATAAAATGCGGTTCTGTTGCATTCATATAGCCTCCTTCAATGCTCTAAAGACCAGATATATTTTTCAAAGCTGATAAATGGCATACAGTATCAATATTTGAGTAATATTTATATTCCTGATACATTTCTAAAGAGTTTGGCATATTTGCTTCACTCCTGGAAGAACAATACATCTTTTTTACCCTTTAAAGATGTACACTTTGACCGCTGCATAGCCATTCCAAGCATATCCCTGCTGGCAGCAAGTACAACCTCTGTGGATAGTTCATTTCCATTGACCAAGATTCCAATGCCTCTTGGCAGAGTAGGCATAATCATATGTACAGTTATGTGGGTGTTTCGACGACAACATTTCAAACAACAAACAGATAAATTATACAAATGAACCATGGAAGAATATTATTTATAATACTTCTGAATATATATATGATTTACAATATTTATAGTTTATAAATGCAACATAAGTTTATTAGCATCACTTTCATTATAAACTAAATTGAAAATGCCAAATGTTCACTAGTAGCGCCACCTAGTGCGAACAAGTGGCATAATGGTGAGTCTATGGGGTTTAACAATTTTCAGGGAAATAGTGGATATAATTATAATAAGCAGATCAATTATTTAAAAAAGGAGCTCGAGGGGGTAATATTGACAGTGGTAGTTCTATATAGGTTTCAAAATCAGGTTGTGGAGACTATATTCGATGTGTTTCAGCAAAATCAGTCACAAGTCGCAAAAGTGATATTTTCCAAAGCGCTTAAAGTTATATGAATACATTTACCAATGACAATGTATTTAATATATCCAAATCTTCTTTGGTTGAATAGCATTCTGTCCATGACGAAACAGATAAATAGTAACTATGGTATGGCGAGCATGTATTTAGGACGTTTAATTAAGGTAAAACATTTATTCTCAAAAGGAAAATGTTTCCTCGTATATATGACGTTTATATTGCCAATAATAGAAAGATCATGTATGTTCGTTGACCCCACCCCAGCCCCCATGTCTTCCACTATTAGGAGGCAGGAGCAGATTATTATTTGCATGTATACTCATACCATACTTCATAATCTGAGTGTACCTCAAGTGACGATATTTTAAAAATTATACAATTATTATTCCTGCAGTTACAAATATATTTCAGATGAAGAACGGGGTGGGAGTTATATTAGAAGGAATTAAATCAGTGTGAGAAGTATTATTTGGGTAATATGGAGGTAGACTTGCACCTTTAAACTTTGTGTATAGGGGTTTCTTTTACTTGGTGTCAGAGAGTGAGTATGAATGTCAGAGAATAGAGTGTCAGATATGCGCGACAGTGAGTGTGAATGCCAGGTGAGTGTGCAGTGTCAGCTATTGTGGGGTGTTGTGGCTTCATTGTGTTGTATAATTCCATGGTACATGTGGGCGCGAATTTGGTCTGAATTATCATTTGTAATAGAAGTGTTATGATTGTTTAGGTTATACAAAAATATCTAAGATTCTCAAATAAATTAAATTTGCTCCATGGACCCGATTTATAATGCGTTTCTGATCCTCCCAACGATGCACTACTGACCAGGTATAAAATACACTATTATTAACTTAAAGTTGATTACGAATAAACAGGATATTTGGGCAGAGGTTTAATTTATGAGTATTTTACATATTATAGTTTGTGTGACTATAACCAAAAAATGATCTATTTCAAATGAAAAATGTAATTTATGAATATAGAAATAGAAAATAGAAATGCGATTATTACATACAAATACATTTAAATTATTTGCAGGCTGGGTAAAGCGTGGTTAAACTTAAAAATGGTATTTTTTAAAGTATTCTTTCCACAAAATGTCCTTGTAGGAATGTTCTCATCTTTGGGTTTTTCTAATACTCCAAGTCCAAGTAAATATATGAATTCCAACAGCATGTTAATACACTTTAACATTTTTTTATTGAGGATTATCATTTACAATATGACGATCTCACTCCAGGTTTTTTTTCCGTCAAGCCCTGATTTAATTACATTATTTTCTTCATCTAGTTATCCTAGATGTATTATTGAATAAGAATACACTATATATAGCAGTTTCAACTATACCTGATTTTCACGAGCTTCTTTAAGGTGTTAAATCTTTGCTAAGAGTTTATGTATCTGCATTGTGTGTGAGGGTTATTCTAGAAGTTGAGTCGCATTAGATTGACACCCCCACCTCACCATATATATATGGTCAGTAATGATAAAAATATGCCTACGACATTGAATATATATCGTAGGCCTTTGAATGAAATAACAAAAGAATACGTTATTTGAAAAAAACATGAATTTTCTAACATGTGACTCGTTTTCCTGTGACACATTACATAATGGAATATACAGTACATTCTTCATCAGTATAAAAAATGACATGTTCATCACTAGATACAATAATCAACTGCAACTTGTGCGTTTACACCCGATTTATATACATAACTTTGATACACATTTTGAAGTGCATTAGATGATGCACGTTTCACCAGATGCAAAGCAGGTGCAAAACTGCTTTTTTGTGCGGATTCCACTTATGTGACTGGTCAGATGCACTTTTGCATGCACTGGTGGATTTTCCAATGCACATCGGGTCAGTGTAAAATCAACATAGATTCAAGTGTGAATACATTTTCTTAATGTTTCCAGGCATGGGGAATGCAATGAAATAAGAAGAAAGTCCATATAATCAATATTTCAAATGTTGCTGTAGTGATATATAGAAGAAATGGGGAAAAAAACCCAGTAAAAGCATCCTATGAAGGGAAAAAAAATCAAAGTCATTTTGCATGAAAACATTTATGATCAAGGACACGAAAGAAATGAATTTTCTGTAATCCAAACTGTTGTATAAGCCTTTCGAATAATGTATATAAAAGGAATAGTATATAATGTATTACTCTGATATGTCAATTTGCCTCCAACATAAGGCACACCACATATTGTCCTTAATTTATCATTAGCGCCTGAGCCGTTTGCACCATCACCATTGTTATGGCTACAACCTGAGTATGTCATACCAAGTTTATTCTTTTGAAGGAACACATCTGACTATTGCAGTCAATCTAGCAGTTAGTAATTTGTAGTAGTCCATCAGGAGCAGGAGGGTACTGGATAGATACAGGTGGGAATTGTGAACTTCCACAATGGAACACCCTTCAAAGTTTGAATCCCAAAAACATGCAGAGCTAGACAATTATGTATTGGCATATTATAGAACTAGATATACTTTTATGATTAATTTGAATCATTGAATGGCCTGTGGCTAACACAGGGGCCTTCATAAATAATTTATTTTAACCATTCTCCTTAATCACCATGTGGAGAAGGGCATATTGAAGTAAACCTGAAATGAGATATGTACATTGAAAGTAGGAATATAATTTCTGCAAACTGCAGGTCTTCCAATTGACCCCATAGCAGACTTTAAAAATAAGGTATCTAACTATAATCAATACCTGTTTGTATCACACTAGGTAATGGCGGACACTAGGTAGGACGCGTCGCGCACCGCTCGTGGGAAAACAATCATTAGGAATATCAAAGAGACATTTTTTGCCTATTCAAAGTAGCAGATCTCCTGTATAACATCATTTGGATACCAATTTCATGGCCGGTAGATCATCTAGATCGACCAGAAACCTGCATTCGATCAATTTATTCAGCGAAGCCGACATGACATCGTTGAGCAATAGCAATGGCACCCAGCAGCCACCCCCAATGCAAATGACAAGTGAAGTGGTCTCACATGGACAAAACTATATCCTTCAACCCCAGCAATCTGGATACCAACAAAGACAAATGGATTGTAATTACCAATCGCAAAACTTTCCTCAATCTCAAGGACCCTGTGTATATCCAACCAACCAAGGATCGCCGCAACAAAATATGACTGACCAAAGGCAACAATTTTCGCACCCACAATCGCAATCGCATATTCAACAGACGGGACCCTCCCCCTCTCAAATGACAGTGCAAATTCCTGCAAACAGCCAATCTTCACAAGTATCAAACCAACAAACTCAGATAAGTCCGATCTCCTTTCAAACTTTCATTAATAACCAAAACCTTCTCATACAGCGTGTACTAGACAGAGAAGATAAAATGGAAAAATTGCTGAGTAATGTGGCTAAAATGAACACAACGATTGACCAAGTTAAGGACCTATCTCTCTCTAACCAATCGAACATTGACAAAATCACGGGCAATCTCATCAAAATCACTGATTCTCATAAAAACATAGACAATAATGGTGCTAGTATTGCCGACAATTTGGCTATTCTGCATGGGAAAATAGATGATCTTTCGAACCAAATGTCATCAAATAAATCTTCTATCGCTAAATTGAACGCCTATTCCCAATTCCCTCCCATAACAAGCAACAATAGTTTTATTGCGTCTCAAACAAACAATCCCACTAGAAACATTCAACCTTTGGGAAGTCTATTTAGGTCCATGACCGAATCGGACAACCCACAGCCTACTAAACCCAGGGATTTAAGGATTATTGTGAAAGGGGTAGAAGAGAGACCTGATGAGACTCTCAACGACAGTATTGTAGACTTGTCGAAGGCCCTAGGGATAAATACCACATACAAAAATGCTGAACGACTAGGAAGGCCTCGTGCACCGAACGAGGATCAAGGTTACCCAAGACCAATTAAAATAACACTTCCCTCTCTCAAAACGAAAATTGATATTTTCAAGAGCCTAAATAGAAACAAAAACAATATGCTGCTAACTAACATTCGTATTACATCAGACTCGACAGAGGAAGAGCAAGTCTTCCTCTCAGAGGCCCGTACACTTGCCAATGCGGCCAAGACATTGCATAACTTGAATGCTAGACCTAAAGGCTTTGCCGTCTTTATTGACGGGACCACTTACGAAAGGGAAGACTTTAACAAGTAACCAAATGGCATCAATTTGGAAAATGCCTCCACAATAAAAACACCAGATGGTGTGGCGTTTCAATCGCATGCTAGCCCTCTCTCCAACTTGTTCCCTTGTCAAATTAAAGACCAAGACACCGATTGGATAGCTTCCTCATGCGAGCAGCTATTTCAATACAAGAAAGCCATACATTCCAAGGCTGACAATACACTTCTGGAGCAAATTAAATCGGTTAAAAACCCATACGTCGCCAAGAGATTGGGAAACCAAATCCCCAAGATTGAATCTTGGAAACAATTGCTGACCAAACATTATAAGATTGTATACGTATGAAATTCACACAGAACGATCAACTGAAAGCTAAACTTCTATCCTACCATGTTGACTCATATTTCTATGAGGCAACTCTCGACCCACACTACGGCTCAGGAATCTACCTAACCGAGGCGCGTAACATTACTAAAGACCGCATGACTCAACATAGAAACGTTTGTGGCCTCTTGTTAGCTGAAATATGAAAAGAAATCTCATAATGAACAAGCACCAAATATTATTAATAGGAGATTCCAGACTCAGAAACTGGGAAAACTCCATGAACGAGATCCTATCTAATAATGACTGCAGGAACATCGAGCTGACATACATGCCTATCCCTGGAGCCAGACTCAGCCGCATAGGAGACGAAGCGATAAAAAACTTTGATTTCAAACAATTCGACCTAACCTATGTAATAGGTGGGATTAACGAACTAACTGAAAAAATCAAAGGTCGGAATATATTCCCACGCTTCCCCAATGCAAATGAAGGTATACAGCATATGTTGGATGAGATTCGCACTCTAAATTGGAAGTTAGATGCAATATCCCATGCTGTGATCACCACTGAGATAATAGGTATCTCTCTTGCCAAATATACAAACGGCTGGTTTAATGATCAAATAGCTCAAGATACGATTCACCAAATAATCCGCGAAGTGAACAGATCAATCAGGAAAATGAACAGAAAAAACAAGATGATAGGACCACACTTCGATGGCGTCATACATAAGATAAGAGGATCGATCACAGACCACCGCTACGAATCCAAGACTTACGATGGACTCCACTACAATGAAATCACCATCAAGAAATTCTCGGAGCTAACCTTTACAACTTTTGCACGAAACATCAGCAAGATACGCAAGTAACAAGCAACTTAAAATACAATGTAATTTTCTCTCTCAATTTCCTGGCAAACACAGTCTCTGTGGCAATGCCATGGATACACCCTTCTCTCACAAATCCGCTAACACAATCCTGTGGCAAAGCGTTAATTTTTTTTTTTTTTAAACAATTTTATTTGGCAGATATTCACAAACGTGATACGTCTCATCCCCAAGTGAAAAAGACATTTAACTATCAATACAAAAATCATTATCCATTTAAACAATTAATACATGTATGTTAATTCTTCAAGAGTCTGAGCTTATGTGACATTACATTGATATTACAACAACATCTCGATTATTTAAAGCTATGTACATAATATTTTTGTATTTTTTGCCTCAAAACGAGTAAAATTAAATGAATTAATGACGATAGCACTATAATATAACTCATCGATTTAATTTTGATCCTCTCTAAACATACAATATTGACCCTACTTGTGCTAACACAAATCACTGTGGCAAAGCACTCATGCATATCACTATCCTATTACATTGCAATTATGTTATATTTGTACCCTAAGTATGCTATACAAACCGTATCACAAAAATAGTAACACAGACGCCTGTGGCAGACTATAAATTGTATATTCCTGTATTGAATTCCTGTATATTCACTGACAAGACCCATTAGAAACACATTAAAAATGTGGCAATCTATGGACTCTATGTTCAGAACTTTATTTCAATTACCAACTAGTATATTGCACCTTTTACCTCACCTACTTCCTAACTGTTTTGTGGCTCCACGAGCGGAGGCAGACCCCCCCCGCCCTACCAATTATTATTACTAATTGTCTAACATCCATCCAAAATCCCACCCCTAGAGGTATATCCGCCTACCTCAAAGGGAACTCACACACTCCTTCGGCCTGTGCAGTAATCTGCCTAAGGCCCAAAAATCACCCCCAACATGTCTCTCGCAAAAGGCCTTGCAATTAGCCATTTAAATGTACAAAGCATACAAAACAAATTTGATTCAGTCAAACTGGAACTTTCTACTCTTGACCCAGCAATATTAGGCATTTCTGAAACCTGGTTACATGCTAAAATCCCAGACAACCAGATTAGTATTCCCAAATTTAATATATTGAGAATGGATAGATCATGGACCGAAAACAACAACCCCCACCCCAAAAGGGGTGGCGGAGTAGCTCTATACATTAAAGACAGTATAAATTACACCCTAATGTCTAATCTCAGCATCAGCTCCAAAGACGTTGAGTGTATTTGGGCAAGGCTAAATTTAAGATTCACAAAACCGATTTACATAGGCTGCCTATACAAACCTCCAAAAGGAGAAATTGAACAATTAATATCATATATGACCACTACCCTTGCAGAAATAACCACAAATAAAAAAGCAGAGATCTTTCTTGTGGGGGATTTCAATATAAATTACCTAGTAAACAGTAAAGATAGAAAGTTACTAAAAGATATGGAATCTAATTTTAATCTAACGCAAGTAATTTCCGCCCCCACGAGATTCCACATAAATGCTGAAAAAACTCTAACAGGAACCTTAATTGATCATATTTACATCAACTCAGATATTATCTCCCAATCTGGAGTCTTAAACTCTAACCTAAGCGACCACAAACTAATTTACACAACCAGAAAAAAACGCAAAACCAAATTTCAGTCCAAAATCAAATGGAGCAGAACATACAAAAATTACTCTGAAGAAAATTTCCGTTTAAATCTAAGAAACAAATTCAACTGGGAAAATTTTCACAACTTAACAGATTGTCAAATAGCATGGGACACAATTGTACTTAGAATAAATACCCTGCTAAATGAAATAGCCCCCCTTCGCAAAATCAAAGTCAAAACAAGTAATGACCCCTGGATAACCCAGGATATCGTGGATCTGATTAAAGAAAAAAATAGAGCCAGAAAAATAGCAGCCACATCCAAGACTGAAATGGACTGGCAGCATGCAAAGAATCTAAGAAAAAACACCAGCAATGCAATTAGAAATGCCAAAAGGAATTTCATTTTATCTGAATTGAATGATAAAGCCAAGGACCAGAAAAAATTCTGGGAAATCATAGATGTAATCTCTCCATCACACAAAAAATCCAATACCATAAACCTGACAAACGAACAAAACGAACCCATAAACCCAGCAGAGATCCCTTCCTACGTAAATGACTTTTTTGTTAACATTGCTTCTGAACTGACAAAAGGCCTACAACCAAATTGGAACTATACCACCCCACCAACTCTTAGTAACTTGCAAGATGTCTGTACCAATATAAATGAGGTATGGAAGCTGGTCAAAGACATCAATATTAACAAATCCTCATCTATAGAAAACCTTCCCACTAAAATACTAAAAACAGCCCTTTTAACCCTTACTAATGAATTTACCCACTGTATAAATTTATCCCTAAGCACCAATGTCGTCCCGAATGAATGGAAGTTGGCAAAAATAGTCCCACTCTTTAAAGGAGGAAACCAAAATAAAATAAACAATTATAGACCCATAGCCCTACTACCCACCCCCAGTAAAATAATAGAAAAAATAGTTCACAAAAGAATCTATGATTACCTCGAAACACATGAGATTCTAAACCAGAAACAATTCGGATTTAGACCAGGAAAATCGACAATAGGAGCTATTAGTAAATTCACAGATGATGTAGCATGGAAATTAGATACTAACACTGACACAATAGTTTCATATATAGATTTTAAAAAAGCTTTTGACATGGTCAATAACCAAATACTCCTCCAAAAACTTGAACACATCGGAATCAGAGGCAACCTTCTGTCCTGGTGTCGCTCCTACTTAAAAGATAGAAAGCAATTAACCATAGTAAACAACCTTTCATCCCCTCCCATAGCAGTAAAAACAGGTGTACCACAAGGATCAATAATAGGCCCCCCATTATTCATAATCTTCATTAATGACCTTGCTCCAAATATCAAAAACTCACATTTATCCCTCTACGCGGATGACACTATCATCTACATACATGGAACCCAGTTAGACGAAACATTTAGGCTGATGCAATCAGCCATCGATGATCTACACAAATGGTGTACAAAGAACCTATTCTTAGTCAACTCTGCTAAATCTAACACTATGTTTTTCTCTAGGTCTACACGAAATAAAAAATTAGCTACAAACAAAACTATAACCTATGAAGGAAAAGAACTGAAAAGAGTCAATACCTACAAATACCTAGGACTCACTATTGACGATGAACTGAAGTTTAAAACTGAAACAACTCAACTCATAAAAACAGTAACGTACAAGATACACCAGTTACACAAGATAAGAAAATTCATTAATCCCTCAGCAGCCTTAAAAATTTTCAAAGCAAAAGTCCTCCCTTTTTTAGACTATGGCGACATTCTCGTCCACAACACCCACAAACCCCTTTTAGACAAGCTGCAACGACTCCAAAACAGAGCCCTAAAACTATCACTAGACCTACCTTTTGACACACCCACTGATATACTTCACTCCCAAGCCAGAGTACCATTATTAGCAAATAGAAGGCTAACGCATCTTAGAATACTAGCTTATAAAAGGAAAAATGACCCAGATTATGCAAACCCCCATAATAGAACACCAGACAAAACGAAGCCCCAACCCTGAAAATTCCTCAATTCAGAACCAGATTTGGCGAAAACACCACTGTAGTAAAATGTGCGAGGTCCTGGAACAAACTCTCGGCTAAGCAAAGAAACATAGACACTATCGAGATATTCAAATCAAACCAGAAGTTATGGCTAAATACCCTATATACACCACTTCCAGAACAAAATTAGATACACCACTTTCTCATTCTCCTGCCCTATAATTTTAATTTTACTAACCTCTAGCCAAAGTAAGAATAAACAGAAGAAAACAACACCTGTTCACAATGAACGAAGTGGCACGTTTCTCTTCCCTCATCATACCCTACACTGTCCTAACTCTCGCACAATTATGCATGTACATAACCCATAACCAACTGGATGTACTAACCGAATAAGGTGAAATTTGAAGTCAACACATGTTCACAACGAACAAAGTGGCAAGGCTCTCTTATTCCCTTTCTTTTTCTCCTCAAGCATACCCTACATTACCCTAACGCTCTCTCAGTATATACTTGTACATAATCTTCTTAATCGGTTAGATTGTAAACCTCAACCGAGAAACAAATTGTGTAACTACAAATGGATATATGTATATAGCTAAGCACCCAGCACATTATGTATAGAAACACGTCTGGGACAAGTGAAAAGCCCTAAACTATCTGGGACTTGATCTACCCAGAATAAATAAAAGCTTTAAAAAATATATTATGAACCACAGAAGTCCAGAAAATGTGACGGAGAAGCCTCATGCAGGAATTGTTAGAACTCCTGCCATGATTTATCATAGCCAGGACTTGGGTATTATCGGTGAATAACACTACATGCTGATCTGAGAGATGAGTTGCAAACACTGTCAATCCAAGCCAGACAGGGATCAGTTCCCACAAGTTGATATTACTGTCAGTGACGGACAAGGCTTGATTTGGTTGATTTATCCAGTGGCCATGTCAATCAATATGCTTAATATAATCAGGCACATCTGTGGAATCGAAGTAACCCGCTAGCCATGAGTTGCCTAAAACAAATCCATAACCAGTGGAGCTAGCGTCAGTGTGATATACTGGCCCAAGACCAAAGTTATACCTAATAATTGTGGTCTTGCCGTTGAAGATCATAGAAAAATTCAACCACCAGTCGAGATCTTCCTTGAACCCAACGGAAAGTCTAATATGCTTTCTGTCCAACAACCCTTTTAGTAAGGCTATGATGCGATGAGAAAAAGTTCTCCCTCCCCTAACGATACGGAAGCAGTTGGCTAAAATACCAGCAAGTTGTTGAAGTTGAGCTTTAGTGGCACGTGTTTTGTCACGGAAGTATTTCAATTCATCAAGAAACCTAGTCAACTTATCAACAGGTAACCTTAGGACCATTTCTGTTGTGTCCAACTCTACACCCAGATATCTGGTACAAACAGATGGGGTAAAATACTTCTTCCAGGCAATATTAAAACCTAAACCGCGCAATAGATTTATCAAGACGCGTTGACATAATTGACATTGGTCAAAGGAGTCATTCACACAGAGGAAGTCATCCAAATAGTTAACAACCTTATCAAAACCCCTGCGGTACATGCATCTCACTACAAAATTGGTAACTGAATTGAAAATATAAGGGGCGCACCTCAATCAAAAACAGAGCCTAGTGTCAATCATGAATACAGTTTCGTCATCTATAACCTGCCTAATACCTTGTACAACACGATGGGCGGGATTAACTGATATACTGCAATAGGCTGCGGAAATGTCTACTGATGAAGTGTAACAACCCGGATCTAATAGTGAGGACACATAATCCAATTAAAGATGCATTACCAGCTGTTGAAGATCCTGAAATGAAATGACTATCCTTGAGATAAACACCCTAAAGATATCATGTATCCTGGAGAAACGAAAACTGTTTAAAAGTAACAAATTTGGTATCGGTTTTTGCTCTGCATACCACTGCATGAGTGGCCTGTAAGTGCCCATTTAAGATAGGAGGGGTAGTGGGGAACCCCAGTCCCCTACATGTGTGTGCGCAGGGTCTATTTTTATATGGCTTGGGATGGCTGCACCTCAAAATAAAGACTTCTGCACCACTGAGGTCATATGCTAGGTTTTCAGTATAATTGGTTGTTCAGGCTATAATTGCTATATCAGTCTATATTTATAACAACAGCCTATTACCAATTGTTTACCTCACCTTTGAGTGATACCCCCACCAGCACCTGGTTAGCAGGCTATATAGCTTCGGATTATATAAGATGTTGTTTTCTTGAGTAGTATTACTGTTGTAATGGGGCTGTATGATTTGATAGTATTTGTGGGACTTGTATGTGATTTTGATTATGGTTTACAAAACAGGGCATATAATTACCATACACTTATTGTAATCCAAGTAGCTAATATACTATTGTCAAAACTGGATCACAATCACCAACCTCCAAGGCTGCTGTTACTCTGACTTCCATACTTTATAACATGTATACAGAACACAATAACAAACATCTGTTTGAAACGTGGAACAGAATTCCATAAAACGTCACACTATGCTAATGAATTCAACTGAGATCATCAGCATATGTTGGGCCCTCATTTCCAATATATGACGTATGCTAACAAGGGGGAAATCCGTGTGAAATCTCTGGTTGAGAGACGATCCAATGTCAGTCCATTCGGTGCTCACCAAATGAATAATGGGCCACTTCTTTGGCTAATTACATGCTTTTAATGGGCTCGGAATTCTTAGATATTAAGGGACATGTTTGGGTTAGTCATATACTTGGTGTATGTGGCTAAAGGAAAAAATGCGCAGATTTGCGCATGCATAGCTGGTAATGCATTTTTAAACCTGAATGGACGAGCAGTAACATTCATATGGTTATTAATTGAGACACCAATAGGACGGCGGCAATCGGTAATGGGTCTGAAAGAACCGTCGGGTTTATTAACCTCACCAAGGGCGTGTATACATCGGGGTTTATCAGTTCCTACCTGATATTTACCATCATGAACCTCTTCAAGCAAAAGCTTATTGATAAATTCAAAAGCATCCCCATGTAATACCGAGTCATAGTTCGGACAATCATAGGAGGTAATCTCCTGTACAGAGTCAACGATATCAAAGACATGTACGATACCTCTAGTGTTGATGTGTTCTGGGGTTAATTAGATAGTCAATTAATTAGTCAATTAGTCTGGATTGATTATTATAGGAGAGAGGATACTCCCCCTATTACCCATGGGTTAAATCTCTTTGGGTAGCTTCCGCTTCACTTGCTTGTAAGGAGTAGATAGATGTCTGGTACTGCTGCATCTTCTTTTCTCTATAGGTCTATCTCATGCAGTAATAGTCTTTACCCATTGCTTTCCCAATTAGAACACAATTCCTGTACCATAAAATAGAATCTTAACCAGCTCTTGTGTGTTTTGCAATACTAGGTTTATTATTGATATAGAGTGCCTTGAATACAATGCCTTTCTTCCTTTCGGTCAGTGAGACTCCTACTCACACACATGTTCAGGTTGGATATAAATACACACATGTATACCTTCTAACAGAGTCACAGATCAAACCTAATTGTCAATGTTCGGGTGTATCCAGTAATACAGTTATACAGTAATACAATCAAACAGTTATACAGTCAACAGTTATCAACAGGTAGATGTACTTATCTATTGTTCTGAAGACTGAATCAGGAGACTGTCCCATATTAGCTAGTTCTAGCTATATGTAGTTCTTCTATTAATAGGTCTCCAATGGGGGTTTTCACCCATACTCCTGGATTTGTCAATCTGTCTCTATCTCTTAGGCAAACAGGCCTAAAGGGCAACCCGAGTCACACACACAGATGGGCAACGTGCGTTGAAACCGTCACTCACTGCGTCGTCTCTGCGGTCCCCTTTCTCCGCGCATTCGCCGCTCTTATAATGCTCTGCCTCTGTGGGGGTCACTGCATTAGAACCAGGAAGCCGTCTGATTCCCTGCTGCAGTCCTATACCTACCTAGTAGATATGTAGAACTGCAGTCAGGAATCACACGGCTTCCTGGTTCTACTGCAGTTATTGAAAAGTTCTTTTTCTGGGTATAATGATCGTCATAATTTACATGATTCATTTTCTATTCAGAATAAACCAATTGTATGTGTGAGTACCATGATTAACTTGTGATAGAATTTTAAAACCAATATTTTAAAAAAAACCATGGTCCCAGTTAACAATATTGGAACATAACTATGGGGTACATGATAAGGTAATTGTGATTCTTAGGCTATTCGATTACTTCCTAGATATTTCTCTAAGCTTACTATATTTCTTTCTTTCTCTACATGATTCAAAGTTACATAAATAACCTGCCTAAATTACATATCTACATATCTGCCACCCTATTGTTACTTCTCCAACCTGGGAACATCCCCACTACTCCTTAAGCCGCAGAACAAACAAACCATGCAGATTAGAGCGGAAACACAAGCAACATCCATCCACTATACACAAGGCCTTGAAACAAAGGATTCATGGATTTTGGCGGGAATATTGGTGTGGATACATCAGATGCAGTCTTGCAGTCACAGAGGGTAGGTGTCTATATGCTGCATGTATTGTATCCATCGAGATTCATTTGATTAATAGTGAACATCATATTTCCTTGATACATGCATTTATTCTCTGATGAATTTAGGCTTTATTTTATATTATATTTTCTTATTTCAGGTATGACTCCAGGCGATTTTGATATGTGTCTGCATCACATAGGTAAATAAGATATCTTTCTTCTCATTGTTCAATTTCATTACGTTTACGTAAAGACAATAATCCAAACCTAGTACTAATAAGACCAATTACAGAAAGATACAGACAATCATGAAATAGTGTACGAAGGCAAACGTGAGTGGAACGATTTGAATGGTGAGCTAAAAACAATTGTGGAACATAGACAATTCAAGGTATCACTAATTGAAAGTTATAAGCTAGCATATATGTCAGACGATATGTAAATTGCTTTTAGATTAGCCCCTGGTTTTAATATGAGCGGTGAGTAAGACAACCGCACGACCACCACCTATACCTTGTTTTCCCGTATCGTTATATGAACTGGCAATTGTCAACCAAGAATGGGAATCGGTATTGCCTTGTTTATTTTGTTCTCAGTAGACTTGTTATATGTAATTAACACCAACTTTGTACGACGACAGCAGACGATCATGCTTTACCAGAGAGATCTTTCTGAATGATATATTTTCTGATATATTTTCTGTAATACCTCATATGTATTTTGTTTCTAGGCACCTCATGAAAGATAGCTGCGTGGTCAGCTATGCACATTTTGATTAAATAAACTTTGTTAAATGTGTATGGCCAATACAAATATTTTTAAGAAAAATACATATACATAGTTACTTAATATTGTCAAACCTTTGTTCTTTTAGGAGATGTTTTTCAAAGCTTTTTCGCTGGAAAAGGGGGTACTTTTTAGCTCAAAATCTGCAAAAAAAGGGTCTGTTTTCTGAGAGATGGAGCAAGCATATAGACCATATGAGTGTCGGGGCCGGGCTGAAATATCTACAGACCAATGGGCCATTTTTTCATCCCTTTTTCCAAGGAGGAATCGAGGAGAATTGATACGAAATATGACATGATAATGAACAGAAATAATTGTGTATAAATTGTACCAAATATAGCTTTATTTCATTCTCTTTAGATGCTGTTATGTATTGCAACAAGTAAATGATATGAAGAGATAGGCTACTGCGACAAGAAAATGATGAACCCAAAATGATGAAATGATGATTTTCTGAGGCTGAATAAAAGTATAAGTAATAAGCATAAATATGAATTAATATTTAATATTGGGCATTCCCCGCCCCCCCCCCTACCCCCGCCCCCTCTACCACCCGCCCCCCCCTACCCCGCCCCATTGATTAAGCGCAATCCAACAGCAGCATATGTGTGACGTCCGTATAGTGTTTTACTGCGATCAACGCGTTTACATGTTGCGGTGGTGGGATCGCGTCACGACGAGTAACGCTTGCCGCTGTTTGACTCCCGCGATGGCTGCAGTGAATTGGCCGCGTTGCCAACAGCGGTTAAAACAGCAGCGGGGTATGTTGGGAATGGCTCCTCCTACTGATACAGAGTGGTGTTGAAGACTATATCAGTAGATTGCAGAAGATGATGATGGTGGAAGATGTCAAGATAGTCTCTGCACCTCTCATATATATGCCCCATATCTTTAGTTCTACTATATGGCCTGACTTACACTATCCAATGCCTGCTGTTCTGTAAACACGTGTTTGCCTGTGCGTCATCGCATGATTCAATCCAAACCAATCACTCCTTGATACACACAACATACGTCACAAGGGCATGTTTAATCATCTCAACTCCCATAGGGATACACCCCTGTCACCGAACGGGAAGTAGCTCTTGATTATTCTAACAGCTGTCAGGGCTCACTCTAAATACAGGTGAACTACAACATCTATTATTCATGCATTCAATCGACCTACACACCTGACCCCTGCCTGCTCCCTAGGCTTGGTAACATGCAGTTTAAGGATCTTACACACCAACACTGGCAATGTAATCTTTAAGTACGTAATCATTCTCAAAGTGTAACTCTTGTAGCCAAACTTCAGCGTTCCTCTGATTCACAATGCCTCCTTACAAATTATCATTACACATAGGACCTCTAAACAAAATCAATATGTGATTCAGCGACATAACTACCTGCGCTAGCAAAACATACATTGTCAATCAACTGATCATTACACAAAGTACTATCATCATCAGGGGAATAGCAAGAAAATTCTAACAAACAGTCGGTAATATCATCACACAAAGGAGTACAGTCTTCCAATAACAATTCATTATCATCTTCAGGGATGAAACCATTAGCGTAGTACGGAGAGTTGAGTCCTTCAGGGGACCCACATTGTTGACAAGATGCGGAGGGGGAATCTCCAAGCATCAAGCATCAAATACATTCACTTCATGTACATAGGCGTTATGAGGAAGGCAGTCAGAAGATGATTCGGCAGAATGATGAACCAAAGAAGACGAAAAATCATCAAAATCAGCAGAAATAGTCGGCACCAAAGTGGAATTCGGAACGACCGGAAGTACTAGGTCGCCATGACAGGTGGGGATACCGGGGTTCCCCGAGCAATGCTGACGTCAATGTGAAGAATCTTTCTTGTCACACGGACACCCGAGCGCCTTGTGTTTTTGCTTACAAAGACGGCAAAGGTGATACTTGGGGCAATTATCAACTGTACATGTACAATAATTCCAGTAGTAACAGTCAGGAATGGAATGGAATCCTTGGACTTGTTCTTTGACTTGTATTTAGCAGAACCAGTCGAGTTAGCACGACGGCCTTGACCCTGGGTGTTAGGGGAGTCACGCTTTGAATTCAATACAGCACCACAAAAGAAAAAAAGAATCAACTATGTGATGATCATAATTACAGTAAGCGACGTCAAGGTAATCACCATCAGCTGCATGCCATGTAACAAACTCTAGATGATTCAAATAGGAGCGAATATCCCGACCCGTAGACAACAAATGCTGAGCCACCATAACCATACCGTACATAAGTTGTCTGTACGACAACTTCTTGTGATCAACATTCTTTATCTGAGTGGAGTTAAGGCAATGCTGGTAATAGTATTCAGGGTGATAAACCATACCGTGTTACGGCGGACCGACTCGGGGTCAACCGTGGCATTAATTTGATGAAGGGCAGAGACGACTGGGTCAGCTAACCACATCTGACCGTAGGCGGAGCCCATAGACGATGACTGTTGTAATCTGGAATGTTGCCCATGTTGGCCGGGGTAGAACTGTTGCTGTTGCCCGGACTGAGAGCCCTGTTGACCGGGATGCAAGGTCTGTTGAGTCTGTGATTGAAGTCCAGAGCCGGAAGGCTTTTGAGGAGGATATGTATGGCCGCTAGAACCACCAATACCACCGGCCATAGCCGCTTGGAGATCCAAGGTAAGTTTTGTCATTTGGCCCAACATATCAGTCATCTGATCACTTTGTTGCTGAAAACGCTGTGACCATTTATCTTCTGGATTCTCAGCACCAATAGGTTTGACTGGGGTTTTATCAGCAGAACTAACCCCAGACTTGTCCAACACTACAGCATTACTCGCGGCATCAATGGCCGCCGTATCGATATAGAGACGCCAACTTGTCTATTTTGCCAGAGTTAAGCTTGGATTTATCGCAAGCTTCACGATAATACTTGCAAGTAGCATTAACCATAGTACCTGGGTGTGGATGATCATACCCACAAGCTGTACAAACCGTCATGTTGAACGTAGGTAGAAATCAGCTAGAAATCAGAACTAGAAAAAACAGGTGTGTTCAACTCAAGTTCAGGTGCGGGAATGAAGGTAGCGGTGCGTCCTTAGCAACCACCTGGCAACCACATTCAGGTAGCGGAAACATAAATACATATACACATCATATCTTTTACAACATATAAGGTTACGTATACTGCATCATTGACAGAAAAATTGTATCAGACCACATTATTCTGGAATGAAGAGGAGTGCTCTGCACATTATGATATCCTAGATTTCTCATAGAAACTGATGTGTGATCATTTAGAAATACCAGCCTCAATGATCTATATATGACAATATCAATTAAGATTGTCTTGTTGCTCCTATCCAGATGGAACAATTGGCCCTAGAGTTTGTTCTAAGCCATGAGAAAGGAAGGATCTCTTATATTCATATATATGGTATATGAATTCTACAACCATTTGATTGAAGGCATTAGTTTCTTTAAAGGTATAGGTGGGTGTTCAATGCAAAAAAGATTGGTCTGTGATTTGTTCATGAAACGTTCAGGGATCATTCCTGACTACATAAGAAAGCAAGAAATGAAAAAAAAAGTACATCTCATCGACTTAATTTTTTTTCTACAGCTGCTTGAAAATAACAGAGCTTAAGCATTGAAGTCTATGGAAAAATGTGTTTTTTTTCACGTTTCATTATGTAAAAAAAAATGATTCGTGACTTTTCATCAAAACTTTCTACTCATATATATGGTGTATCATGCTACTGATTTACCAAGGAAAAACTGTATGTTGACATGGTTAAAAAAAAGTTGTGGTCATTTGAAGTTGACCACATCACCCAAATTTAGTAATCAAGCAGCATTATCAATGAAAATGACTCTTAAAAAACATGACTCAAAACTGCTCTAATAAAAATAAACCCTCTAGATATTGGAAATCATGCACAAATACATCTCAACTTATGATGAAAACGAAATATTTCAAAGAAAAATAGGAGCGGCTAGGTGGCGTGTGTGTTGACACCTGCATATATCTTTAAGCCCCTTTTAGTAAGCACTATACATTCGAATTCTACACAGTAGAACTACTAGAAGAAAAAATGTATTCTGAGGATGACTTTATATTGCTACCAATTTTGTTCCCTAAATACAAAGATGTGATGGGAATATAATATAATGATTGGTAACTGGAAAGAGAATGGAAGCTGCAAGTGATCATTAATCTGGAATAAATATTATGTGTATGGTAATTTATAATTATAGTATCATAATTATAATATTTATAGTTGTAGTTGCACATTATTCATTATGCCTTGCTTCTCAACTGAACTGGTGAGTATCATGTGTCTCTTGATATATATACCTGCCTGTGCTGAAATCAACTATTCCACTTCCTCAACTACTGTTGTTCACTTCAATTCAGGTAAATTAAGTAAGAATATTTCACACTCCAGATTGCTTGGATATGAACCTGGCTTTTGTTATGATGTAAAGCACCAATCACACACACACTCTAGAATCCTTTCTCCACAGTGTCCTCATGAACAGGAACGCAACAGCAACAACTAGATCCTGAGAATGTTGGCTACCCTCAGAAGGGAAACAACTAGATTTGAAGGTCAATCAATGTCAATTGAGCTGTAACTTTTTTCAACACCTCAGTAAACCTTTAGATTTGAAAATAACAACAATAATAACAGATGTCTTTTTAAAACACATTACAAGCAATTACTGTATCTAGTTTAGCTCTTTGCTAGTTCCTAGTTTCTTTGCACAATCGCTTGGCGTATGTGCACAAGAGCAACAGGCAATGTTCAGTCTGTTGTGTTGGCCATGGTGTTGCATTTCATGCCATAAATGCAAGTACTAGGTATCAGTATAGGCCCCCCCCCCCACCTATGTGCCCATATGTAAGATTACCAGTGTAATTATATATAATCCCCTATACATGTATAATCACCTATACCTATATAATCAGCAATACTTACATGTGTCAGTAGCCATTAATTACTATATATGTTAATCACCAAAATACTATATATAGTGCTTATAACCATCAACTATATATAACCACTTGTATACACATTGGTTTGCTTAGCACACTATATGTAAGTTTCCATGTACTCAAATAACCTAAAGAGAAGGATCTGTCCCTAATATAGACATGTAGGTCAGCTAAAGAAATGTGTCATACTTTCTGAACTAATTGAACCAATGGAAGGAAAACACAATATGTTGTGTATAGTGCTGTATAGTCCTGTATAATCCTATATATTGTCAGATATCACGATACATCCTTATATATCCATCTATGACTATATCCTTATATCCAGCTATATATCGATATATATTGTCATGTGTTTGCCAGTGAATATAAAAGAGCGGCAGAGCAGTTCATAGACAGAGTCTTCACCACAGACTCCACCACAGACTCCACCAGTCTTCACCACAGACTCCACCACAGACTCCACCAGTCTTCACCACAGACTCCACCACAGGCTCCACCAGTCTCCACCAGTCTCCACCAGTCTCCACCAGTCTCCACCACAGACTCCACCACAGACTCCACCACAGACTCCACCAGTCTTCACCACAGACTCCACCACAGACTCCACCAGAGTCTCAAACCAGAGCCTCACCAGGAGCTATTACCTTCCATAATGGGATCAGGACCTTAGAGCTATTAAGAAGCGACCACACATTATAATGGACTTGTATAATCAATACGTGAACATTGGTTAAAGCTGGAATCCACCACAGATTTATAGAGCCTGTAATCTACTGTTGTAACTGTCATGGAACCTTTACTTACTTACAAAGAAACCAGATCCTTACACACTAAATGGATTTATTCTTCAACGGAGTCCCATAGGCTATATGATACTTTGTGTCTTAGTCAGTGGTGAACACGCGTGGCAATATATTATATATATATTATTAATTAAGTGGAGGACAAAATCCAATCCACTATTCTTTATGTTCTTGGATGACCCCTAGTTCGAAACACATGGCCAATAGGATATCATCACTTATGGGTCATTATGAACATTTATCATGACTTCATGAAACCAAATGCAACACAGTTACAGCTGGCTATGCCAATGCAAGCACTATAGTCAACCAGAGGAAATACAAGGATGCTACAGCAACTATGCATGTGGACAGGAAAAAGAGAATATTAGTTGAAATCTTTTAATATCTGAGGGCAAATGATATCACTATACATTGTCTGCAGAAGCAGATGTAGATATGCTTATATTGCAAATGGTTGTCAGATTTGCTAGGGCATGTGGCACCATTCCCATTGGTGAAAATACACTTGTTCATCTTTCCATGAAAAGAGCACAAAAGAGTTTGGAGCATCAAACATCTGAAGACAAATCTAAGATACCACAAGTGCAGAGTACTGCTCCTGTCCATGCAATAGTAGAATGTGATATAACATTAAATTCTTTCGGTCTGGGAGATTCAACTGCTATTTGCAATATAGGCATATCTGCATCCCCTTCTGCATACAGAGGTTTGCCAGCATGCCAATATTCCCAAGACAAGCTGAGGTGTTCTTTGATAACAATCCACCCCAAATGGAGAGAAAGGTGGAGAATGCAATATTTTACTTTTGTAAAATATATTATCAATAGTACCAAAACTACCTCTCTGTCCTCATCATGCACTCATCATGCATGTCCATCCATCTGCTGCTAATAACTACCACAGCCAAAGTGTATGCTACCAACTCAAAACTTGGAAGGGAGTTCATTTCCATTGAGAGGATTGGGGATGGAAGTTTACTGACATACCTAATGCCCCTGACCAACTATTGCATTCATTTGCTGCAGCTGTAAGAGCAACTGCAGCAGTTTAAAATGCTCCTGAACGATTATCATCAAATGGACGGTTGTGGCCATGATGGTGAATGTGCAAACTGGTCAGGCACCAAACTGTCAGGATAACATTTCAAATATAGCCATTATATACATGACCAATTGATATTTCTTGTGGTAGGTTCCCTATCTCAGGTATCTATGGTACTTATGATAGTTTGTTTAGTGAAAAGATGTTGGCTAATAGCCTTGGTCAAGTACAATCTGACTAAATGAGACTTAGATTTTTCACTTCACAGGATGCTTTTGCAGGACTGTTTTTTTGTCATTTCTTTCATATACCAGTACACTAACTTGCTAAATATTGATTATTAATTTTATTCTTATTTCATTGCATCCCCCATGCCTGGGAACATTAAGAATGTGTATTTACACTTGAATATATTTGTTGATTTTACACTAAGTTATGGCATCTCAAAGTTTTAGCGGCAGCCATTTTGTTTTTGTGGTTTTGGGCATGTTCCCCCAACCTAGATTTTTCTAGACTTTTAGTATGTTAATAAGGGGCACTCATACTACCCAAAACCGTTGAGAAAACTTTTATAACAATTTTTTCTAGGTCAAACCTTATTTATACTGGACTAACTGGCGATATTTAAAATCATGTTAGACATTTCCTTATAACAGATATCCAAGATGGCTGCCACCGAAAATCAGACATGGAAAAAGTTGGAAAAGTTCAAAACTTTTGATGGAAACATGCTATACCACCAATTTTGGTGTATATTATGGGGTTTTTAGGTATGCCCAATGCTGTGATAACATTTCAAAACATGTTAGAAATTGCCTGACAACTCATATCCAAGATGGCCACCATTGAAAATCTGAAAATTAAGATCTTGCTAAATTCTAACACATATATGTGTAAATTTCATTATATTTTTCTCTTTCTGTCTCTCCAGGCCCCAATAATTGCAAATCGAAATTGACAATTATCTTTATGAATCCAACAAAAACACAAATATATATAAATGCAATACAAAATATTTCATTTATTAATAGGTAGATTGTTTGAATGAATATTGCTTCCTTGAAATCTTTAATTGTGTCAAAATAGGCCACAATATATATGCATTTTGTAGCATTATGCCGTTTTGTAGCATTACGCCGTTTCATAGTATCACTCATCCTGGTTAATATTTTAGATAAAAGTGGTATCTCACCATCAATTTTCTTAAAATAGTGTTTGATTCATGAGCTTTATATAATTAAAATATTTTTCACCAATATATACAGAACAATCACAGGTCGTTTCATAGCATTATGCATATCCTAGATTTTCAATGATTGTGAAAACAAGTTTGTAAATCTCACAATTTCCTTCTTTTCTAGTGTTGAAAAACACATAATATGCTGGAGCTTCAATGAAGCTAGTTAAAAATATAATTCAATGGTTATCAATTTTAATGCAAGGCATTCAAAATGGCTGTATTGTAGCATTACTCATGGGGCTGACAAAATACTTTATTTTTAGAGGGATTATGCCTCATTATGGTCAGTAGTTCAGATAAATATTTCTGACCTTTATCCTAAAATGATGTACACTTTAGGGGCTTTATAGAGCGAAAATATTTTTTACTAATATATATAAGCAATGAAAAATCACAGGTTGTTTCGTAGCATTACAATTTGCCCATACTTTTGGAAAGATTGTGAATACAAGTGTAAAAGATCGAAATCTCTGTAATTTTCATAGTCGTAACATATAAATAACATTCTGGAGCTTCAATGAATTTGGGTGAAATGAAGTTCAAGGGTGTTTTAATAATAAGTGCTAGCTATTTAAAGTGGTTGTTTTGTAGCATTACGTTATTTAGAAATAATCCTCATGTGAAATTTAGGGGCTTGAAAATGCTTCGAGTTTTATTTTTGATATATCATTTTAAAGATAGACCAGTGCTAGTCTATCATTTAAGTCTAATGGGAATTGATAAAACACTGAAATGAAATGAGATTGAAACGAAACAGGCAAAAATGCACCACTTTCATGGGATTCAACCAAATACAAGTACAAATACATTAGCACATCTACACTTCTACACATCTACACATATTTGGCAAATTATGGCAACAAATCATGAGTTAGACTCACTAGTAACTGATGGTAGCATGACCTCTGTGGGTGAGAAGGATGTAATGAAAATAACAATAAACTCTTTATTTAGAAGACTAAGAGATGTGAATTCTAGATGAAGGTAATTGAAGTACCAAGGATATTACCTGGGAGGCTTCCGGAGTAGTTTGCTGGATGTAGATTTCTTCTTAGAGGTGTGTTGAATGCCCAAAAAAGCTTGGAAACGGGACCAGAGTCCCTGTGGTTGGGATTGGTCACCCTGCATCTTGTGTGGCTTAGATGAGGGGCCAGGGTCTGGCTGTTCCATCTTGTGTGAAGTCCACTTAGATGAGGGGCCAGGGTCTGGCTGGTCCATCGTGGAGGAACTGGTGGCCTTATCACTCATTGCTCTATCTGTGGGAGACTTGCCCGCTCTGTAATGTAAACATTTATATTAACAACAAGTAGAGCATGGTAGTAGGCCCAGCCTGGGTGTGTGTACTGAGGCCCAGCCTGGGTGTGTGTACTGAGGTCCAGCCTGGGTGTGTGTACTGAGTGTGTACTGAGGCCCAGCCTGGGTGTGTGTACTGAGGCCCAGCCTGGATGTGTGTACTGAGGTCCAGCCTGGGTGTGTGTACTGAGGCCAAGCCTGGGTGTGTGTACTGAGGTCCAGCCTGGGTGTGTGTACTGAGGCCCAGCCTGGGTGTGTGTACTGAGTGTGTACTGAGGCAGAGCCTGGGTGTGTGTACTGAGGCCCAGCCTGGGTGTGTGTACTGAGGCCCGGCCTGGGTGTGTGTACTGAGGTCCAGCCTGGGTGTGTGTACTGAGGCCCAGCCAGGGTGTGTGTACTGAGAGAAACATAATTTGACTTGACCCAAAACGAATTGAATTGTTATGTTATACAAGAATAATAGTAAGAATGTATGATGCGTGGCCGGGACAAGTGACGAGGGCATTGCAATGTGGGCAAGGAGAGGAAGGTTGAGATGTCACTCTTGGGCCTCCATACTAACACGGTTGGACCTTCCCCTGACTGACTGACTAAGTCTACAACCAAGCTTTGCATGACTTACTGAACCCACCCTAACATTACAATTTTAAGACTGTATATGTAATATCTCTCTGTACTTCTGTGGTCAAGATATTCATTTATGTACTTTACTCAAAATATCAAGGTAGACTTGAGAAATCAATGTACAGACCTAGAATTAAATACCTCATTTAACACAATGCACCTCACCCTCCTCCTTTAAATCTGGCATTGTGATGAATATAATCGTGCAGATTCGGTGTCGGTAGGAAGTTGGAAGCATTCTTCGTTGCAATGAGCTGGTTAATCTGGATAATCGTGCTGTTGTGTTGTTGTTGGCATGGATCGTCAAAGCCTACTATCTTGGTATTATACCATCCCAGGTGCATACCCGTGATTGTACCGAAGAATATTGGTGCTGTGTAGGGATACAATACATTTCTTGTATATGCTTCAACATAGTCGAGATCTGTCTGGAAGGCGTCGGTGGCTTCATTGACTGAGATGTGAGCAACATGCACTTCTTTATTTTTAGGGTTTTTGCAAGTAACTGAACAGAGACCAGATGTGTAGATGACAACTAGTGGTTTCTCGCGAAAGATGGTGTCGGCGGCTAAATGCGCCGACATCCTTAGCGATGCTCCAGCGTAGGCCAATACTCGGACTCTGATATATATGTGGTATGGTAAGAATTGCCTTAGGTATGGGGCGAGGCCTCTTACTCGGCTGTCGCCAATAATCAGTATCGGGCGTGGCGTCATGGCAAGTTGTCAGTTCTATAAAATAATAACAAGTTCAGAAGTTGAGTGGTAGGATTATAGTAAGGATATGTTGGTAGAGAGACATATACAACCATAGAATTAGGATCTGAAGTGGGCTTTCAGGCCTTTGAGTATGAGCCCAAACCGGTTTTCGCCCTTTGTGGACGTGACCGGGTCAAATTCTGGGTCATTCAGTTTATGACCGGTTCCCCAGACTCTATCCAGAGTCATTTCATAGAAATGAACATGCTGACATTCTACAAGCTTCTTTCTAAGGTCTAAATGTTGAGCAAATTTCGCTCGAACAATGTCTGTGAGGATTTTTGGCTCACCTTTCACCCAGTCTTCGTTAGTCGTGATGTTTGCTGACTTCTTTTTCACGTCGTATGGGTTATCAGTGGCGTGTATTTCTAACGACAGTTGCGTATTCCTGGGGGTTTTGTTCGAGAGAGCTTTGGTAAACTGAAAAGCCTGTTCGGCTGATGAGAACATACGACCATTATACCAGAAATCACGCTGATAAAAGTTCGAAAGATAGCATAACTCTCCTTGAAAGCCAACCCCCTTGCTTTGCGTGAATACCTGCATTTTAGTGTCCTCCGGCCTAGCTCCGCTTGGTAGAAGGTCAAGGTCGGGGACACTGAATTGTTTACCTTTGTATAGCAAGTAAGTTTGGCAGGCGAGGGGGGCGTTTTCTTTATCCAAGGCTTCCAGGCGTTTTGCGCATTTTTTAATCAGGCTGTATTTCATCTGGACGGAGTCTGGGAGATCCTTATTAATCCAAAGGTTTGGATTCTGGCAGTGTGTTTTGATCTCACGTGCTGAGCTAAGAACCGCGTCTTTTAGCTTCATAGTTTGGAATGTGATTATGATCGAGCATGTGTGCTTCTGACGGTATTTACCCAACCTATAGACCGCGTCAATATCGTGGATATCAAACTCATCGATTATGGGAGTTATCAATGTCACCATTTTATTTGGGAGATCTTTGTCTTCGTCCAGTACACCATCAATAATAAGATTTAGCCTTCTGGATTTTACATCCAGTATCTCATTTTTCATTTTTTCAGCTTGTAGCTTGAGCTTTGAGCTTTAGGTGGTTTCGATTAACTTGTGCTAATTGATTTTCTAGACCTGCTTGTTTGTTTTTGAAGGCATCGAGCTGTTGCTGGTATTTGGGCCTGAACCTGGGGGCGAGGGGGCAGTACATGAATGGGCGTTGTTTCCTCTATTTTACATCTAAAGTCTAGTAAATGCTGATCAATCTCCGATTGAAGGGTCTCTAGTTTATTTGAGGCGCTATCAATAGTAGGTTGGATTTTGTCAATGACAATTTCTACAAGATTGTCGTCCAGTCTTTCGTTAAAAGCGGTCAGTTTCGCATCGTATTCGGATTTATGGGTCTTGAAATCGGTAGATAGTAATTTCATATTTTCAGTCAGGGTTTCAGTTTGGGTAGTCAGCGTACTAGTTAGTGCAGTAAGGGTTGCTGTATTGTGAGTTTTCAGCTCCGTTAGCATGTTTGCTAGAATTAATTGAAATTGCGTTTGATTTATGGTATCAGCTGTATTTGCCTGGGAGGCCCCAGTCGTGTGAGTGACAGGTGTGGGTGGTAAACTTGGCGAGGTTGCATCAACAGTTGGCTGGTCATTTTGGTCAGTACGAGTATCATTGTCGTCGTCAATAAATTGCAGAGTATGTCCATTTACCCCATCAAATGATTTGTTCGCGAGAGGAGATAATACATTTAAATCATCATTATGGGCTGGATCTGTTGGTGGGATATAATTTGGTGATACTGGAGTGTCTGGGAGTTTGTCATTCTTAGACTTTTCGTCTTCAGATACAGTTTGGTTAGCTGCCATTATTTGAAAGTTTATAGATCTATTTAATGGAGATCTTTGTATAGGTCGGATGGCTGTTATATCAATGTTATTTTGTGCTATTTTGAGGTCGGATATCAGTCGCCTGAGAGCTAGAGGTAGTGGACGTGTAGGTGCCTGTGGGGCTACCGGTGAGTCAGCGTTTGTGGTGGGCGATGTTTGAGTGGTTACCTGAGATCTACGTTTCATCGAGAAATGTTGATGAAAAAGTGACACAATACCTGCTGGCAACGTCTGAATAAAGTTCACATTTAGTAGTAGTCCTTTGCTAAAGCAAATTCCGTTTGAAAAATGACGTATAACACAGATAATAAGTCTATTTGGCAGTAATGCAGGAGCACCTATTTAGACACGTCCATAGCGGGCGGCGCCATCACTATTTTTCCTACCACAACCTTACCACAATCTCATATTTAAAAATAAATCACAGAAGCACACTATCTATTTACCTCGCTTCTTTCCAATGACCTGCCATATTGCTTTTTGATGCCAAAGCGCTAGACAAGCGTATAGCTGATTGGCTAATGAACAACGGCATGGACTTATATGATGTCACAAATGGACATGACATCATGAGCGAACGTAACATCAACCAATAGGGAGCCTTCTTATAATTAGGCTTAAAAAACATCATATTTTCACGCGTGGATCCATTTGAGAAAACGCGATAGCATGTATCCACTCATTTGCAGCGTGTACAACCCCCGATCATGGTATAACAATATATATATAATCATACAATCAATCCAAAAACAAACAAACAAAAAAATTCTGTTCAACCAAGTCTCTTTTTCAACTAGCTCGCAAGCCTGTCTATAAGCCTCTGAGTGATTGATTCAAATTTCAATTCATATGCATAATGATATTAGAACGAGTCATTAAGGTTGACCAGCAGTATGTTCTATTTTTTCCCAAAAGAATTAATAAAACATATAAATTCCATTTCTAGAATACCTTAAAACAATCAAGTGGACGATGTAGGAGACATTAAAAGCTAACTTATTGAACACATGAATTTTTTAGCTAGGCCTTGATTAATCTATAAAAAGACATCAAATCAATAATCAGAATGGGACATGAGGGATGAAGGACAAGAGGCAAGAGATGAGGGACGACAGGTGAGAGATAAGATGTCACTCCTGAGCCACTATACTATAGTATGGTTCTGTGTTTGCACAGAAAGGTCGGCCCCTAAATGGTCAACATAGAGAATCTTTAAAAAAAGCTAATAGATTTGATGCATATTTCTCTCCCTAGATCAATTTGAATTTTAACTTTATTTTTCTTTGATGCCTATGTCGGGTAAGCCTTGTTGATTTATTGACTAACACTGTTATGGGATTAATTTCCCGAGATTTGGTGTCTCAGGCATTTGTTTGAAAATAAACCCCAAGGCCCATCAGAGCTGAGGGGTTTATTTTCAAACAAAAGCCGAAGACACCAAATCAAGGGAATTAATCACTTTAATAGCCTATTTTTGGATTCAATACTACTGTTTAAACACATATTAACGAATATTAGACCCTTAAAAAAACGTTTTAGATGTACTTACAGCATGAAGAACTGCAATAATTTAGCTCCTCCACTTGAATACATGGGTTACTATTTTACTTCTTTAATACATGGAAAGGACCGAGTCAAAACGCCGCCTTTATAACGTCCAAATAAGCATGTTTTACACAATTCAAACCATCACATACTAGTATTTAGTTTATTTTACCTCTGTCAAACCAATATCACATATGTACACGTAATTATAACTTCAGAATGTTGGTTATGTCAGCCGCACTCTCCGTTCCAGAAACAAACAAACCTTCCACTTTTTGCATGCAACCAACGGAACCCGGACACTAGCGCCCAGAAATCAGACGGTATGGCCCACACTACTAGGAGCTCCCCCTGCTTGGGTATTACGGTCCAAAGGCCAAAGTGTCTGGGGCTCTAATGTTGCGCGCCCACATTATGGTGAACTTGACCTTGACCGATTCGGGCCTGTTAGTGTGTCTAGCGACTTAATGAAGAAATAAATTATTGGCGAGCATGACAATGTTTTGCCTGAATTGACAAATGGATTATTCCCTATTTCGTTGTTCACCACCATTCAGCAAGCGGAATATCCTTCTACAATGATATTTGGAACATTATCAGTGATTTTGGAGCTATTGGGAGTGACATTTAGGCAGTTGTACAGAGCCTGGCCTGTTTCGCCTGGTTCTCACTGGGAGGCAGCCATTGTATCACAACATTGCTTGCATGATGTCTATCGTCATCACGTTATGGCGAGCACTAGGCCCTAAATGATCAAAAAATGGTTAATATTTCCATCGGAAACAGTGGGGAAAAGACTTTTGGGTGACCAGGACTTCATACACGTTCCAAACTGAACGCGGAATCGACGACAAACAACTAGTTCATGAGGTAAGTGAATGAGCGGCAACATGGGAACCAATAAATTTACTACATCCGAAAAATATTATTCTACATCCGAAACATAATATTCTACATCCAAAAAATAATTTACTACATCCCCTATCCTAAGTGACTACATCTGGTCAAAACAGTAATTTATCACTATCCAAAACCCCAGCAGAATCCAAAGATCAGCTATTTAGAGGAATTAATGCCATATAAGAATTTGCTTTAACCATTTATAGTTTTAGCAACTAATTGAATAAAAGTGTGTGCCCAATGGATACTGGTAACCACAAGCTGACTGCCCCCATTTTGTGAGGATTGACCATATACATATAATATGCACAACGATAGGATGGGCAGCAATGTAAGAGTTCAAGTTCATGTCAAGGTGGGTGTGGGAGGGGGGAAGTTTGCCTGTGGTGTAGGTACACCTCACGGCACTAATGAAGGGGGAGGAAGGAGAGAAGAGCAGGAGAGAGAGGGTGAAGGGGAAGTAGAGAGAGAAGATATATGAGGAATGTGTTTATCCTGGCTATGAGTCACTGTAACAAGGCATTACACAAGAGAGCGTAATCTCCTACATTTAGTTATATACATGCCCAAAGATAAGTACAAATACATGTAGAAATAATATATGTATAACAGGCCTTTAACCACTCAGTGTTGGTTAAACTGCATTATAGAGCACATAAACACTTATAAACACAACAGTTATGGAACAAATTAAAATCAACTCCACTCACCGCGACGTGTAGGCCAGGAATGCAACCTTATTTCATGACATCATCTTTCCTGATAAACGATGTTGGTGTCCCACTTGTATAGGGATTCACCCATGCATGGGGGATATAGCTAGATTTAAGGTGGTAGACCTACTTGTATAGGGATATTAACCCATGCATGGGAGATGACTGACCTGACCTCAATGATTCCCCCTCCATGACTAGGGACACAGACAATAATTATAATTGTATGAAAAGTTATTAATAATCATCCATTTGAGCGGAGATATTAAGAATTGTCCTGAAATTTGATACATCGATTGATATGACTATAAGTGATAAACTCTCCCAAAATCGAGCCTCAGAACATTTCAATCAAGTGATCTTGTAAAATAAACAACTTGTAAATTATCGTTTGTGCAACACGTCCCTGGAACACATCAAATATGTTTCCAAAGTAAAGTTGTTTGTAAATTCTTTATTCTTGGTACTTATACATTTATTACCAGGTGGTATTTGTTATCTGTGTCTTTTTTTGAAGGTTTCATTCAGTCCCTTAATTGTCATCTGACCATATACAATTCTAAAGATTTGCAATGTAAAAGTAATGTTACTTTCATGGGATAACCGCTGCCTATGAATATACCTGGTTTAAGCTATACATTTGAGATGTGTTTCAGGATAATTCATAAGTCGCAAAAATTGAATTTTGAGATATTATCATATTTGTAAAGATAAGACCAAGGGGATTCCAATGAATATAAACATTAAGGGCATCTAATAAGTATTTCTATATTTTAAGTTTGATATTTTTATTTCTGAAAAAAAGGTTTTCAATATTTTGGGGTGGACAATTACTATTAAAGTAGCTAAATATACTCTATGGGATGACCCTATAAATGCATGACAATATTTGATACACTGTCTTGCAATTTAGTACATACATGTATTCATACTTCATTCAACGTTAGTCACACCAAAAATGAGGACTTTCCTACAAGGAGATTTTGGGAATATATCACTTTGAAAAATATCAATTTTGCGACTTATGACTCATTTTCCTGAAACACATCACATTTGTGCTCAGGTCTATTGATCTATAGGGATGTTTAGTATATATATATATGATCTGTTTTAGGAAAATGAATCATAAGTCGCAAAATATGGATTTTGAGATATCGCTATATTTGAAAAGAGGAGATCAAGCTGATTCCGATGATAGTAAACACTAGGACACCTAAAAAGGATTTCTATATTTAAAGTCCTATGTATTAATTTAAAAAAAAAGTTTGCAATGTTTCTGGGCGGCCAATTACTAGTAAAGTAACTAAATATACTCCATACGAAGGCCTTCATAATGCAAGGATATATTTAATACAATATCCCGAAACTTGTTACATGGATTCATATGACTATAAGTGCTAAACACACTAAAAATCAGAACATTTTAATAAAGAGATCTTGTGAAAAAACACTTAAAAAAATATCAATTTTGCGACTTGTGACACATTTTCCTGGAAAAAACAGCACATATACATCAAGAGGATCCACCCAATTTGAATGCTAGAATACGATACAATGCTGGTGTTTGATTTTATTATTTCCTTCTTACCTATGTTTAATGTTTTTATTATTCTTAGAACTACTATAATTCAATTCATATAAAATTATCTTGGATAAATGTATTTCCATCAGACCATAATTTGTGATCCGTTTTAGGAAAATTTGTCATAAGTCGCAAAATATGGATTTTGAGATACCATGATATTTGAAAAGAGGAGATCAAGCAGATTCCAATGATAGTAAACATAGGGTACCTAATATGCATTTCTATAGTTTGATATTTTTTTTTTTTGAAAAAAAAGTTTGCAATGTTTCTGGCTGGGTAAACCAATAAAGTAACTAAATATACTTGATACGAAGGCTTTCAAAACACAATGATATATTTAATACAATGTCCTGAAATAAAGAAATCTTGTGGAAAAAACACTTTGAAAAATATCAATTTTTCAACTTATGACTCATTTTACTGAAACACATCACATTTGTAGATTAACAATGGAACAGACATGACAGGACAACCTGAGAATAGTGTAATAGTTGAAAAAGGATTGAATAAACATCTTAAATACGAAATACACATGCCTCTGGTTTCCTCTTTCTCTTCTGTCTAGAATAAACAATATCCACTATAGCCTCAAACATTCTAGAAGAATAGATGTTCCTGCTGCCGATCGGAATGTCCTTGGTTTGTATTTCATACAACAACTTTAAGAGGTGATCAGAGGATTCCTCCCAAGTTTCATCATTTTCTGTTGTAAATTACCCTGTCCTGAATTTCCAACAAAACAAGGCAGATAATTGGAACAAGTTGTACCTGGAATGTCCTATTAAAACTGAAAATGTGCTAACCAATATTTTACATGTTCATAATATCATAGTATACATACTATATACTATATGGGTGAAATCGGCAGAAAATGTACAATTCATCTTCACCAATCCTCTCAAATAAACCAAATTTAAGACAAAAAACAGGTTAAAAATACACTTCAACATAACCAATTAGATTGCTAGAATCAATGCAATGCAAATATTCTCTAAATTACCAAGTATTGACTCCGTTGCAGCCCGATTTAGCAAATTTTACTAAATGTTTACAGCTGCCAATTGTACATTTCATGAAAATCTGACCCATATATACTATATACTATATAGTTTAGACTATGTATACTATATACAGAAATAGATACACACATAGAATACATATTTGATGTGTTTCAGGGAAATGAGTCACAAGTCGAAAAATTGATATATTTCAAGGAGTTTTATCACAAGATCTCTTTATTGAAATGTTCTGATTTTAGTGGGTTTATCACTCATAGTCAATATAAATCCGTGCAACTAATTTCAGGACATTGTATTAAATATATCCTTGCATTTTGAAGGCCTTCATATGGAGTATATTTATTTAAGTTACTGGTTATTACCCATCCAGAAACATTGCTAACTTATTTTTTTCAAAAATAAAAATATCAAACTTAAAATGTAGAAATACATAGGAGGTGTCCTAGTGTTTACCATGCATCATTAGAATTGGCTTGATCCCCTCTTTTCAAATGTGGTAATATCTTAAAATCGATATTTTGGACTTATGACACATTTTCCTAAAACAGACCATATAATTATATACACACACCCATGACCAAACCTACATGCAACTCACTACGCTATGAAACAATAGGGATGTAGGGATATTTTAATTAGTTATTGCTCTTTTATTTCTAGTGAACACAGCTGCAATTAATTAAAATTCTTTACATTTAATTTTTTCTGACCATAAATCTCTCATTCTAGATCACTACATCAATCGAACTCACAGGCACCCTTTAGTTTACTGAGTTATTATTATCTATATACATGTACACATTAGCGGAAATAGACATTCATATGGGGCAGAGTTTCAGAAAATGTACAATTCATCTTCTCAAATAACACAAATTTCAGACAAAAATAAGGTTCACAATACAGTTCAACCTAACCAAACAGATTGCTAGAATCAGTGCAATGCTGAATATTCTCGAATCTAGTATTGACCAAATTGCAGCCTAATTTAGGAGAATTTACTAAATGTGTACAGCTGCCAATTGTACATTTTCTGAAAATCTGACCCATATATATATATATACTACATAGATCACATACAATGGACCCTCGGCCACTACAGCAATCACACACAGAGAACTCACTACATACATTAGCTGAAATAAACAAAATGCTTATTAAAGATAGAAGAATCTTCATTCCTTAGAGAGAGAGCCTTCTATTTTTATGTACATTTACATGATACACAATACGCAATAATTCACCCACTATTGCCAATTGTATCTTTACTTCCCAGTCTGTCAATCTAAACTGTTAGATATAAACTCATCACAGTTAAACAATCATGATACAATATAATGCACACAGCTGTCAATTACACCATACAAACTGGTGTGAACAATCTGAACAAAAATCTCAGCTGATGAATACAAAAAATTGATAATAATACTCAAATGTACTGAATGCACATTGTGCAGGGAGATATATACAGAGGGAGTGGAAGCCACAGGCTGATCCTACAGTACCATGGTTGTCATGTTTGTGTTATCGCTATTGTATACCAGGTGGTGCTGCGGTGCTGTTGAATTTAGACAAAGTATCCTGCTACCACTTTTAGCTATATCATTTAATCATACATCAGTAAACAACAGCTAAGTTGTTCCATCAGTATAATCTTTGACACATTGGTGGCCCAGGTACATTTGATTGCCTATTCCCTGCAACCCATTACAGTCACATAATTAGAAATAGCTTTAACATTGATTGGCTATTGGATGGCGGTGGGGATGGGTGGACCTGATTCACTGAATACACCTTGGATGTTTGGAGTTGGCTAGATCATACAGCGCCACAAGCTGTAGTGGCATTATTCTTAACTATTGGGGTACCACGCATGGACCCTGGCTTCTACCCCCTTTGTATATACCTCCCTGGTTTGTGCTATAGATTTTAGACAGTACCATTATTCCCATGATTCCACGCGAATCTAGTTTCAAAATAGTGGCTATGCACATCCCCTATTATCCTGGGTTCACTACATATACAAGTAACAGCTCCTGTTGTATGCACATGAAGAATAAATAAATAAAATATAACTGTATGAGTTCAAATAATGTATGTACATACATGAACTGGTTATATATATTCCACAGATATATTATGTGACTATTTACTTATACTATATCAACATTTCCCCTCAGGTGGCGCCACTACTGAGTCGACCCAAGTAGGCCCGTCACACCCCAGACAGACGTAGTTCTTAGAGATGTAGAGACACATGGACCTTTTTTAAAATATAGTAATATAAGTCGCAAAAGAAGTGTTTTAAGATTTGATACATGTATTCATGCCATAAATAAGACTAAGCACTCTAAAAATGAAAACATTTCAACAAAGAGATCTTGTGAATAAAAGACTTTGAAGAAAATCAAGTTTGCAACTTGTGACTTATTTTCCTGAAACACATCACAAATGGGCAGAGAACGCTACTTTTCTGTGTTTCAATTATTCATCGCTTATTTTTGAATTAGTTGAAAATATGGTACATTACAGGTTTTAGGCACAATCAAGGGTAAAGTTCTCACTGGGTGAATTGTTTACGGAGAGGCTAGCACCACAATCCACTTCATGCTGATCTTGAGTTAACTTATCCCACTTCTCACCGCCTGCAGCTCTGTCCTCCTTCCCTTCAATGTATCCAATGGGTCACCCTTTAGATAGTGGTTATCCCATCATTATCATATATTATCATTATTATATATTTTCCAACCACTCACATGACGACTATGTACAATTGTAACTATGTTCCTCCAAAAGCTGGGTTCCGCCAGAACATCCTACCACCCTGGGAGGTGTTGTACCCAGTGGAAATAAAATCTTAAAAAAAAAAAAAAAAAAAAAAAAATTAATCATGTTTGTGCTGCCTCAGTGGCCAGAATCCATTCAGCATCACCAAAAACTCCAATGTTTTCAGACACTGATTGAATTTCTTGTTTTTCTGAATCGTCCTTAAACAATATTGTTGGCTTCCAGATCTGAAGCATCACCTGATGTTGCTGTGTTCCAATACCCCCAGCTTCCCCATACATCAGACTGGCTGTATTGTTAGAAACCTTTTTCACTGTGAATATACGTTGCAGTTGTTTGACAAATGTTAAGACACTGCTTGCTTGCACCTTTAGACATGAGCTGTCAAACCTGTTGATGCCATGCATGATGGAGGAGAGAGTTTCTGGCAATGAGGTGAGGAACTTATCGTGAAGCATGGAGTCATCCTTCCCGATTATGATCTCTCCAATCTTACTCCCATTACTGATGAACTGTGCGAGGTCCATGGGTGTAGTAGGCCCAGTATATGTCTGTTCATGGAGTGTTAAGTAGCGGAGGTGGACAGTCTCCCAGCCTGGCACTGCCTGAAGTCTGGCCCAGTCATGTGCTGCAGTTATTGGCATTTCTATTGAGTCTATTGGCTTTTGACCATCATTGGAATGGAACCTAAATACAAAGTTATATTCTTCATGAGACATGGTGATGCTGTATGGTGAATGATAGGGTACCAAGTCATGCTGAAAACGAACAACTGAATTTAAAGGGAATATACAGAGAATATTTGATTTTTACTAATTTGTTTATATAATTATAAGGATTATAGTAAGTTACCATCAAGTAATATAGCTACTTATATGACATGTTCATGTTGTAGTGCAGTAAATGAGTTGCCTTGGTAACACATTGATGGTGAATTAGAATATTTAATAAGGCAGGCATGAGTGTAGTATAGCAATGAACAACGAGGATTTTAGGTCTGTAGGCCCAGAGACGTCCCAAGGCTGTAGACTGAGGGACGTCACTGGGCCTACAGACTGTTCAAACGCTAAAATCCTCGTTGTTTATTGATTTTAGTCCGTGATGGGTCAGATCCCATACCATAACATAAAACGTGGATGATATATTTGTGTTCTGATAATGCGTTTTGGTAATTAGATTGCGGGAACGGGTCCGGTTTTGCAGTGTCACTCTCTGTATACACCCGGTAGCAGGCAGACCAACGCCTCTGCATTTACCCCCCGGATTTACCCTCTTCTAACTCTTTATTTGGGTGATTGGAATGATTCATTACATGTTACTTGAGCTGGTTAGGTTAATTATATATCTGGCTGCATACAGCGGACATAGGCCTACCACTTGTGATAATCAGAGTGTTGTTTTCATGTACACATGAGGCCAGAGGGTTACGAGTTGGTATTGTGCAGTATGGCGGCAGGCGGTGGGTCTGTGGCGCAGGGACCAATGGAAAGCACCCATCACTGTCATTAGACTGGGTCGGGCTTTGGGTAGGTAGCCAATGGGCGGCACGGAAAATACAATATAGACCGTGGGTACATTGATGGTCTGTACTCCCATATTTTGCACACAAATTCACTCAAAATCTGATCCAAAATGGACTAAACAACCTTAGATCTCAGAGTCATGGAGCTCTATTGTACACATCTACAAACATAGGATTATTCAATCTATTCTATATATAACAAAGCATGAGAAATATATCAAAGAAACAATAAATCAATAGATAATTTAGACGTTTTAACACAATACATGATATTTCAAATTGCATGAGTAACTTACCATATCCAAGTAACCCCATCAGTGGGTACAAAGTCTATAGATTTTCCAGTTAGTGGAAGAATGTCAACCCTCAAACCAATATTCCTAGTTTTCATCAGTAGAGGTGATAAGACCTCATCACCAGGAAGACTCCGTACATCATTGATGCGGATACCAGCCACATGTCCCTGTAGTGCCTCAGCCTCATCATGGACAGCCATGAGGAACGCGTCTAGTGAACCTTTTGGATTATAAGTAAATAGTGGGACTCATAGATACAAACCATGCAGACTGTCATGATAAGAAAAATGCGTCGGTGATGGTTTTAATATCTGTATTGCTCTTAATTTATTTGTCTTGTGTATAATTATTATAGATGTGATCGTATGGATCACTAAAATTTGCTATAAAATACTTAATTTATAAGAGTCAGCGACGACTGAGATATAGTGTATTTGTTATATAATGTTTTGTGCTGAATAAAAATATTTAAATACAAACCTTGTGTTACTGGGGTAAAGTGAAGCCATACCATATGTTCCCTCTTCCAACCGACCACATACTCCCTCAAGAGTTGACTCCAGCCAGGTGCAGAAGCTGTAACTTCCACATGTGTAGAGCCAGCCTCTTTTATAGAGATCTTCATGCCCCTGTAGCGTATGTCCACAAGTACCTGGGTGCCTGGTACCTGTACTCTCTGATGATCAGGTCTGGAATAAATGTATAATTGATGTATATCTTTATCAATAACGGTAGGGATGTTATTTAACATGGTAAAACAATGAGGTTCAATATGTATTAACATAAAATAATTGATTGAATCAGAATTGTGTAGACCTGAAGATTAATGACTCATTTCTGAGCTGCTTCTTGTCCTATTGGGCAAGTCATATCTGGAAAATAAGCTCAATAACCAACCCATATCTTTAAATGCCAAGAACAGTTCATTAGTCATATTTAAGAACTTCAGATATATTATTTTACTTTTGTTTTGAAATATAAGTATTGCTTTCCTTTCAGCTACTGGAAGTGATAAGGATTCTACCTGTTAGAGCCTTGTAATACTTCAATGCTGGATGTAATGTTAGAAGAGGATCGAGAAGCACCAACTGTTGACTGTAGGTTTCTCCTCACTAAGCGCACCACATATGATAGGCCTTGTACACGTTCTCGTTCCATCGGGTCAGTTTTAGTACCTGATGAGGATTGGGAGCTAAGAAATAATGACTTAATGCGGGACCAGATTCCTGGCGGTTCGGGCTTTTGAATGGCCATCTCATATGAAGCCTGTTTAGATGAGGGGTGAGGGTCTGACTGGTCAGTGGCCATCTTGTATGTAGCCTGTTTAGATGAGGGGTGAGGGTCTGACTGGTCAGTTTTGGTATCTGATGAGGACTTGGAGCTAACAAATAATGATTTGATGCGGGACCAGCGTCCTGGCTGTTTTGGCTGCCCAGTGTCCATCTTGTGTGAAGCCTGTTCAGATGAGGGGTCAGGGTCTGACTGGTCAGTCTCTATCGGGTATGAAGCCTGTTCAGATGAGGGGTCAGGGTCTGACTGGTCAGTGGCCATCTTGTATGTGGCTTGTTCAGAGGAGGGGTCAGGGTCTGACTGGTCAGTGTCTATCTTGGATGAAACCTGTTTTGATGAGGGGTGACCATCTAGCTGGTCACTGTCTTTCTTGTATGGAAGCTGTTCAGGTGAGAGATGAGGGACTGGTTGATCAGTCCCCACTATGTTTGGAACCAGTGTAAGTGAGGGAGTGGGATGGTCAATGACCATCTTGTATGAAACTGGTTTAAGTGAAGGTTCAGGGTCTGACTGGTCACTGTCTATTATATGCAACACCTGTTTAGATGAGGATTGATGTTTTGGCTGGTCACACTCTATCTTGTATGAAGCCTGTTCAGCAGGGGGGTCAGGGTCCGACTGGTTAGTGTCTATCTTGTATGTAGCCGGTTCAGATAAGGGGTGAGGGTCTGGCTGCTCAGTGGCAACCTTGTATGTAGCCTGTTCAGCAGGGTGGTCAGGGTCTACCTGCTCAGTGTCTATCTTGTATGAAACCTGTTCAGGTGAGAGGCAGGTGTCTGGCTGCTCAGTGGTCATCTTGTATGAAACCAATTGTGATGAGGGGTGAGGGTCTGACTGATCAGACTTCATTTTTGAAGATTTTTCATTTCCTGTGTCTGTAGAATGTGATGTATAGACCTATGGATGATAAATCAAGACAGAAATAGAACTTAAACCAAGATATCTGGGCTATTCTCTCTTACTGATAGAATACCAATGTTGTTAAGAAGGCCTTTTGGAATATGATTGAACATTTTTGCTTGGCCGTAATTTTAACCGCAAGCTTTTGACCATATTTGTTTAGTTTCTCTGTTCATAATTGTAAATATGAAGTAACGGATATAAGTTCTGAATTGTACTCTTCATACTGTAATAGACAATAAAATAATATGAATAATATTGCTTTGTATAATGCTAGAGCATGGTGGTGCACATACCCTCCCTGTGTTTCAACCTATTCACATACTACTCCCTCTACTACCACTCACTCTGAACCACTCAGTAAACCACCTGTTTTCCCACCCACCCACACCGTTTCATCATGTTCACTCTATTGATTATTTATGTTCTCATGAAATCAATTTCAATTCATCATATGATCGTCTTAGCATCTAGAACTAACAAGGACATCAATTCTTTCATTTATAAATGTCAGACTAGATGGAATTTGCTAAAACCTGTCGCTCACAGGATCGAGGACAAAATTGCATTTAGAAAGTACACTTAGCAATTTCTTGCACCATTTTGAAACGCCCGGAAATTTATTATGGTATAGTTAAACAAATATATTATGATAAATAAATTAGCCTACTGCTGCGCTAAAAAGTTCTCATTGCCATTGCTGCGCTAAAAAGTTCTCATTGCCATTAAGTATTTCTAGCCACGTTCTTCACTGAATATGTTTCGGCTCCAATGTTTAAATGATGATCTTTGATTACTTATTATGTATCAGATATGTCAGTTGGTATTGTAACTGTATAATAACCGCATTATGTCCTTCAATGTGATTACCCATCTCATCCATGTTAGTATTAAGAACCAAGTTCTGAACATTTACCTTTAACAACGTTCAAAAACAAAAACTCAAGTCGGCAGTCATTGAATTTGAATTTTGAATCAATTAACTTAAATATTAATTTACAATTCAATTAGAACTTTCTAAGCAATTTCAAGAACTGATAATTTGTACTATAATACACTCAAGATTATAAATACGAACAGAACTAATCTCTTACCTAGCCTTTCACTCAATCCATCATCTATTACATCCACCATGCTCCTATATTCACACAATTATAATGGCTCTGATTCACTAGTTTTGCATTTGGAGATCGAAAAATAGAGAACATCACCTTTCCTGAAAGAACAGGTTTTTCTCTACAATGTGCAAAAGCTTCGGCACTCAGGGACAAATATTTACTAAAATGGCATCTAAAATGGCATATCATAAGTTACTTTAAAGAATCATAGGTCATTTTATATAGAATATGTACAATTAGACAACCATAGGCATAGGTATTTCATTATTATTATTATTATCATTAACAACTTTTAAAATAAACTTATGTAACAATTTATACTCGTATACATTATTACATACATAGATAAAGCTTAAGATGTGTAGATTCCATTTACAAAGTCAGACAAAGGATATAACTGAATTGTAAGAAGTGAGGTGGGTAAGAAGGATTGAGACGCTACATGCAAGAGATCGACCTATATGTGCTGTTTCAGGAAAATGAGTCATAAGTCGCAAAATTGATATTTTTCAAAGCTTTTTTTCCACAAGATCACATTATTGGAAAGTTCTCATTCTTAGAGGGTTCATCACTTATAGCTATATCAGTTGATGTATCGAATTTCAGGACAATCTATGTAATATATCCTTTCGTTTTCAAGGTCCTCATATGGACTACATTTAGTTACTTTACTGTTTATTGCCCCCCCCCCCCCAGCAATTTTGGAAACTTATTTTTTCAAAAACGAAAATATCAAACTTAAAATCTAGAAATACTTATCCGATTATTAGACTGTTTACTATCATTAGAATCGGCTTCATCTCATCTTTTCAAATATAATGGTATCTCAAAATCATTTTTTTGCTACTTATGACTCATTTTCCTGAAACATATCACATATACTGTTGTTATATAAGTTGATTTCAGGGATTTCATTCAGAGGAACAGTACAATACAGTAGCAATACAATGCAATATAGGTTCAAGCACCAAACACAATACTTACATGGGTCAGATTTTCAGAAAATGTACAATTTGCCTTCGGCAATCCTCTCAAATAACCCACATTTAAGACAACAAATCAGGTTCAAAATGCAGTTCAACTTCAACATAACCAGACAGATTTATTGAATGAATACAATACAGAACACATTCAGATTTACCTAGTATTTCCCAATTTTTCACTCGAATTTAGCAGAATTTGATAGATGTGTGGAACTGTAGATTGTGCATTTTCTGAAAATCTGACCCATATACATATATAAGTGGTGAAGCAGTGTAAGACGGTAGCTCTACCAATATATTCTCCAATACAACATGTAGCGGGTAAAATTACCTTAATGTAAGTCAGACATTACTATAAACTCCCAGTAGATTAATCCTGTGCAGATGTATCATGTATTACTCACATTACAGGCATACCTTCTGCACTGTTTCAGCCACTCTAGGTATCCATATATATACAGAGGTAAGTAGAACATGTAGATAAACACTATTTCCATTGGAACCAGCTCATACACTAGAACCCATTGCACCACAGGGTTGGAGCGATGCCAGGGACTTGTTACTAGACTTTAGACGTAGGGACCGTTCCTTATTAACCACAGTAGGGGCGGAATTATTCTGCACCCTGTATTACCCCCTCCCCAAACCCTCTTTTAGTCGTGGGAAATATGACTTGGAATTGAAATTGAAAAAATAGTCTTTTATTTAGCGTAGTTGGAGGGAATATCGCTTGTATAGTGGGGATCCCGATAGTTGTAGTTGAAGTGATTTTAATAGTGAGGAAAAATCCTCAAAGGGTTGTTTTTTTGGTAATATTTATTTTCATTAGCTTTCGAGCGTTATGTGCTCTTCATCATCAAATCTTTCATTTGTCAATAGTATAGTAACATTTACATGGAAAATGACAAATTGATCGACCGATTTCTAGGATAATCCCAGTTCTTTCAGTCGTTCCCGTGTTTTTGAAGGGTGTACATGGTATCAATGTAGGCTATAATCAAGTTAATCACTTAGTTAATTAAATACATAATTAACTATTACTAGTAGTTGAAAGATAGATAGATAGATAGATAAATGTGGCGGCTACAATAATATGATAGACTAATATGGCAGTAATAACATCACAAAATAAGAAAAATCCAATAAGCACTAACTTGCTAAAAAGCTAGTGCCATGAAGCGAACTTAGATATGTGGGTCAGATTTTCTGAAAATGTACAATTGGCAGGTGTACACATTTAGTAAATTCTGCTAAATTCTGCTAAAAGAATAACAATTGGGTACATCTGATTATATTTGGTATGTGAAACTGCATTTTGAAGCTCATTTCTGTCTTAAATGTGAGTTATTTGAGAGGATTGGTGAAGGCGAATTGTACATTTTCTGAAAATCCGACCCATGTACACTCCTTCATGCATGTGTTTAAAGTCCACTGTGCATAAAAAGTCCCCCCTCCCGCATCACCTTTCAGAGTTGGAACAAAAAAGCTCCCCCTCCCTGAGAATTAAGAATGGACATTCCCCTAGAAGCAAGCACAATTAGTGGATTGTTATTACATAACATGTGTGTTTACTCCATGGCGGAGTATTAATCTTAACCTATTTAGGCACTGGGTCAGCTTAACTAGTGTTGACACATTATAGCAGGACACCTGATGAAGGGAGTGAATCCCGAAAGCTTGTGAGAATAAATAACGACTACAAAAACTCAGGGTTTATTTCCTAATCCTTAATGACCAACATTATTTACCACACCGGCCCACCTGATATACCACCATCACTTCCCACTCCACTTACATTATAGCAGGCCCAGGGACGTCAGACCGTTCGAACGCTAAAATCTGAGTGGTTTATTGGTTTTAGTCTGTGATGGGTCTGTGCGTAGCAGCCAATGGGAGGCAAGCAGACTGCTACAGGGTAACAAGCGCGGTCTGTAGTAGCATAATTGCATGCGAAATTCACCAGAATCTGACCCAGAATAGACTAAATAGGGGTGAAATCACCAGAAAATGTACAATTTATTTTCCACAGTTCTCTTAAATAACTCAAATGTCAGACAAAAATAAAGTGCAAAATTTAATACAGTTCAACCTAACCAAACAGATTGCGAGAATCAATGCAATGCCGAATGTAATCAAATTTACGTAGTATTGACCATATTTCAGTCTTATTTAGCAGAATTAACTAAATGTATTTAGCTGTTGTTTTTTTTTTGAAACATTTTTATTCAATATATCAACAAAGCACTTCTCTCCGGGCTGATAACACATACGATTACATCAGACCCCCTTATCGTTCCTTGGAGTGGACATTGTTTAAATGCAAAGAAACAGAGAACATAAATCACATAATGATGACATTTGTAGAAAAATACATTCATTTTGGTTCTTTCTTGTGGAAATGTATTTAGCTGTTAATTGTACAAAATCTAAACGTCTGACCTATTGGCTATCCACACTATATTAATTGTGCATTTACGACATTCAAGGCTCTGCACAAAGTTATAGAAGGCCTTTTACTGACTGCATGTACAGGGCACAAACTTTCGAGATGTCAGATGATGTTACCTGGGTATTGACCCCGCCCCACCTAAAAAAAAAATAAAAAATAAATAATTCAAGGAAGTGATTTTGAAGCTATTTCATGGTTATTCCATTCGTGAGATTACACATACCTTGACCTACTTATGGCAACTGGGCTTTACTGGGCTGATGCAATATCACCCCAGCCAGTGGTAGAGTGGGGATGAGAATTGTAAAGGTGGGAGTGATAAGGAATAGGAGAAGAGATGGAGGAATTAAATAGAAACTATACATGCTGAGAATTACTACACTGTTTTGCGAAAGCCCCGTTGCTGACCGGCGGGGGTGGCGGCACCCGCGGCCGCCGCTCCCTCGGCGGCCAGGAACGCCAGTCCCGTAGGCGCACATACCCCCTTGCGGCGGCCAACAGCAGGTAGGACGTTGGCTGACGCTCAGGGTGGCATTGGGTGGCGGTCCATATAACGTTGGCCACCTTTAGGGTATACGTTTGGCAACTGATATATTAGCGTCAGGCAACTGAATACAAACATTGGGCAACAGGAATATGAACGTTGGCCAACGGAAATTTGAAATTTTGGGGTGGTTTGGAGCGCTATATAGGATCGGATTTTACTTCTTTCTAGGGTTCATAGGCTAGATAAAAGCAGAGTAAAGACAAAACAACAGCTCTTTTTCTTCATTTTTTTTAATTCATCTTTGTATTCACATGAAATCCTTGGCTATTCATTCAATTGGACCCTTACTGCACAATTCATTGGTGCAGAATAATATAAAAGAACAAAAGATTGATGAATCGCCTGAAATAAACATTGCTGGTAAATCAGGTAATATATTTAGACATTTCTCACCAGTATATCAATGCTTTACAATGCTCTGATATGACAAATATTTCCAAACCCCACATTCTCTCTTTGAGCAATATGAGCATTGAACAAAATACCTTAACCTAGTATAATATACCATAATATTTGGCCTGTACAGACGTTAATTAATAATATTTATATATATTAATATATTTCCACTAAAGTGCTACATATGTAGAGAACTGTTACTAGCAGCGATTGGCAAATGAGGTACAGATAACGATACAATAATTATATGATTTTAGGGCAGTCAAATAGATATGTTCGGGTATTTAATACATTTTAAACTGTGGAAAAGGCTCAAATAGATTTTGAGTAATGAGCATTTATATTCGGACATAATTTTAGACATTATTTAGGCAAATGAATTATAAATAATGATAGATATTCTAAATAAAGAATAACAAAAGATATTTCACAGAAATAAAGATATTAATTAATCTAGGCTAGGCTATATTAATGAACCCAACTCTCACTCATTACATAATAATGCAATATCACCAATGAATATTCAATACCTGATTATAATAAGCAGAAAGGTAAACCTGTGTCATATATAGCTGAATATACTGGATATGAGTAATTCTCCCAATAGGGTATCATTTGGTTTTCCAGCCTAGGTTATCTACAACCTGTATTGAGGATGATCACACATGATTATAACCATTTTATTTGAATTCCTTAGCCCAAATTAGAGTGTGGGAACCCTACTTTCAAAGTTCTTATGCCAAAATCTTCGCTGCTATTGGGATAAAACTGGCTTTTCAGGCTAGAAAATAAATAATAATTATGGAATTTGAATATGAAGCACAAGCGCATTTAGACAATAAATTACTTCTGCTGAAAAGAATGGTTTCTCCACATGCACACTCGTTCATTATTGTGCAAAAACACAATTTTTCTGTAATCACTAATTTTATGACCGATTTTCATGAAAAGTAGTCATTTTCACGAAATGCAGTTGAAAAAACGTCAAAAATAGAATTGATCATATATTGCTGATTTTTCTTGTACATATTACCATGATACCCAGCTGTAGTTCTCTGAAGTTTGGCAGCTTAATATCTAATACTTATTCTACTGTGGCCTGGCAAAGGTTTCCACCTATATTCAGCCACTGCCATCATCGTACATCACGCTAAATATCATAGTCTTTAAAGTAGCATTTCATACATGTTAATTTAAATCTTATGTTAATTTAAATCTTTTTCTTCTTTACCTTAAAAAACCGGTCTCCGTTTTCAGATTTCTGTAGTAATTTCATACATTACAATAACAATAGCTGGTATAAAATGATCCTAAACTCTTGCGTTTTTAAATTTTAAATGTTCTATGTTTTTGACACTCTAGCTAATAGATTCTATTTCCTATCAATTCTCTTTTGTATTATGAAGTTTGAAATGTAACATCAGTTATTATATGAACGTTATTAGGTGATACGTTGAAATATGCTCAATTTGATGAATTATACACAGATTTTAGTAGCTTAATAGCTGAGCGTGATGTATGGTGATGCGTGATGTATGGTGATGTTTTACTGTATTAAACATACCGCAGAGTCAGGAAAATGACAAAAACTTGTCAATATAATGTTTATGATTTAACCTAACCTGTATTTCTACTGAATATTCAGACCATTACTCTTATTCTTTAGCATCTAAATTTTGAGAATAGGTTATTGGTGTGACGTACGGTGATGCATTTAACTTCCCCAGTCATCTTGCTGGCCTTTGAATGATCTTTTAGATACTTCCCCTTAATATAACTACAAATCTAACATAGGATTGTAAAACTATGTGAAAAACGCCCCTTGATAATGTATTGGATTTGTATAATACCTTGATATTTATTATTGATATAGGCACATACAAATGTGTGACGAACGGTGACACACATATTTCCCATAGGGTTCTCCTCTAGCAAAGAGAGAAATATTGAATTTATAACCATAAAAATGACCAGGATCATTTGGCAAGTAATGTGAATACTGTAATATAAATATCACTCTTACCCTCATGACTGTACATCTTATGTTTCAACAATTTTTAACAACTGTCTGAATCTCACAATATACATGTTAATATAAATGAATCTCAGTTTCTCATAGTTATATCAGTAACCACACAAATAATACACATTAGGTGTGGAGGTGAGGCCCGGTGCAGAGGTCAAGATCCGATCCGCTTTTAGTGATATGATATACCATCTAGATGTTGTGGTTGTCCTTCAGTGGATTTTGAACCATTTTCAGTGTAGATTTAGATGAATGGCTATAAACAAGTTTGTTGTGGTTGTCGAATTGGAGTTTTGTTTTATCATGACACCATCCTCTGACATCATGATTTTTACTGTTGTTTTGCGCCCTGAAATGATAAGAGTATGAACTATTTCATATTATATTCTGTTACATGACATGCACACATAATTCAAAGATGATATGATCAGTTCGTAAACGTCCTATCATTATAAGATTTATTTTAATTCTTACAATTCTTATTCTAGATGTCTAAGATGTAATCATATATGAATTTAGAGATGGATGAGACTCGTTTAATGTTATAATATAGCTATGGGAAGTTTTCTTAGAATAAAGGCAGATATTATTACTATACCTCCCTGAGTAAAGAAATATTAATATACCTTAAAGTAAAGAAATATTTTTAGGATATTTAATGGATCATTTTACATTTCATGAGTTGAGAAGGTCTAGAGAGACCAGACGCCATCATCTGATTCGTACACATTGCGCAAAATAACAATTAGTCCAAAGTTTTAGTCCAAAGATTTGACCATGACTGTATTTTCCTTGGCCCGACTATGTGAATGTGATTACTCATGCATTTCATTGTCTAAAATAACAGCAAGATTCAGGGGGGGGGTTATATTTTCACCAAAAATCCTGAAATTTCGTCACAAGTGCAAAGATTTCTGTTTACTTTTTTCACGATGGGTCCAGTCATGTAGGTCACATTTATGTATGATTTAGAGGGGTTTAGGGAAATTCATGGATTTTCTAGTTTACCTGCCCGATCCAATAAATATGTGTATGTTACATACCGTACATACTTCACTCAGGGGTAATACTTATAGTGAAAGAAATGTATGACAACCTAAGACAGTGGAGAGGAGGGGAAGGACGATATCGAAGGAATGGAGATCCTTGCTAATGGAATTAATTTCCTTCATGTATTTCATGTATGTCCACTATTTTGTGAAAATTCACTAGTTCTTTCTTAAATTCTTATAAATGTTTCCCGTGAACCCCTAATGTAGGGACATACCCCTGCAACCCCTGCCACCTCCCCTTGATGTCATCTCTCACCTATATAGATCTATATATATACGGTATCCATCTATATGAAATAATAGTTATACCATATCAAGTACATCACTTAGACCGCTTTGACTATAGGGCAGGACACTTTGACTAGGCACAGGACGCTTTGACTGTCGGAAGCGTTCCATCATTGGATAGAGAATGGTATGACCTTTCTAGTGATGTATACAGTATTGTATTATAGTGTTTGTTGCGGCGGTGTGGGTTCTGTATAAATATGCTCATTAGGCGTGTGCACTGCAAGTGCAACATTTCACGATGGTAGCGGGGACCTCTGAAATAGTCCTACTGCCTTAGCTTGCCTTCCGTACAACCTAATTAGTTGGCTAAACACTATAGGCCTAGTCTATAATATTATAGCACCGACCAGGCCTGGCCTAAAGTTGCTACCGACAGAACATGCTAAATATTAACTCAGTTCTAATACAAAGGCTGATTAACTTACCTGACATTCTCTGTTACACGGTTATCAACTCCATTGCATTGTTGTAGAGGTAGAATGGTAGAAATGTGAAAATAGGCTGGAAATATGAAGAGTCACTGCAAACAAACACTTTGAAAAGTCCGCCATTTTGTCCAGTGGCTCTGCGCATGCGCATTTTAGAACAGCTCATCAGCGGCTGGTCAGTGGATTTGTAGCTATTTGTAGCCTATAGGCCTAGTCACATGTATAGTCAGTTAGAAAAACGTGCACGTAGGCCTATATTATACATTTTGGTAATGTATAATAATGACAAGCAGTCAAATGGAGATGATATGGATCATAAATGATTCATTTTCACATCAATACGTATTATTAATGTAAACGACATATATGCATTTCTGGTTTATTTTAATTGAGTAGGATTTAAGATGGTATCAATATGCAGTAAAAACTTTGAAGGACTGAAGGAATTCGCACACATAAATATGTATTCATTTAAGTTGCAATATCCCTTGAAGGCATAAGGTAAATGTCAAAGGATTATTATAAAGGATATTTTGCATTCATGTTATAAAGGAAAGTTTTGTTCATAGCGTTTTCATGTCTATGACAGCTAGGTTCATACCAAAAATTAACTTGATACCTCTCCCCTCTCACTCTTTCTCACTTCATATTCTATAATCAATTTTAGAATTTAACTCTAAAGTAAAGGGATTGAGGTCTTACAATATTTTTAGAAACGGTCACGAAGAGAAAAATGTTCTTTGACAAGTCGGGACATAGGGCCAATAATTATAATAAGGGCATAACGCTTCATTGGACATATAAAAGTGATTAGAATTTTATTACTTATCCTTGACATATAGTAGCCATTTCTCTGTGTGAAACTTCAGGCCTCTGTGAATACACAAAGTCAGTATAGCAGGTATAGCAGCAATGTCGCATATGACACTAGTTTTAACACCAAGATTTCGCTCACCATACCACAGGGAGTGTGGACTCATTGTAACAGCTTTACAAGCTAATGTCAAACCCAAAGGTTAGTAGTTTCAGAGACGTTGGTGAATGTTTCAAGGTGGGCCTTATTTAGAAAAAGTTGATAAGATTGGAAGTACATTGAGATTAGATGAGATGAGATTAGAAAAATAAGACAAACCTGTTTACCCATGTTATTTATTAAAATTAGGGTGTGAGTTTGAGTAAGTAACATTATTTTCCCCGTTTATACAAGCTTTATACTGCTAAATATATACAGCCGCGAGCGTTTCTCTTTATCATTTCCCTTGGAACAGAACGACCTCACCTGATTTGTGTAGGGAAAAATATTTTTCGCTTGGAAATGACAACCTGGACTGAACAGTACTGAAGATGGTATGTCTTGAAGAATGTAAATAGTACTGTCCAAACTAGACTTATGATTATAAGAAATCAAAAAGTGATTACAAAGGGCACCTCGGTTTTATGTTTCAACCGGCCACACTAGTCTTATATAAATAGCTTCGCACAAATGTTCTCCACTCAGTTGTAATAGCGCTATCCTACTGTAAATGTCTAAAGCTTTTGTTCTCTATCTCCTTGATTATGCTTCTTATATAAGTATAATAATCAGATTGACAATGAATATTGTACTAACTGAAACCTTACCACATACAGTAGAGTGTATTTTAGTTAACTAATACAGCTTTTTTTTTATTATGAACTATCCAGGATCGAAGTGTGTAGGCCTACACCCAGCGTGCATTCACATATTAAGGCTATAGAAAGATATTGCAGATGCAAGATATATTTTTAAGATTAGTTTGAGAAATCGCCTGCAGCAAACACAGGGACATTTAAAGATAATATATTATTTCAATTCCAAACCAACCAATCTTGTCCGCCCTGGTCTCATTTTAAAGCTAATAATAAATAGACCTACTACAGTAATAATTTTCATCTCTACCATTTTTTCCCACCGCGCAATTAGCCAATCTCTGGCCGCCGCATTACAACCATATACCTTAGGTTAAAACAATTCTAATAAAACAATTCTGACCAATAATTTATTTCTTGTCAATTTTCGTCCCAAATTCTCCTTGTATTATAGCCAAATAGAAGGGCTATTTTATCGAAAAATGATTTTCCTGGGATGGACAAGGTATATATTAGGTAATCGACAATGTGTATTAAGCGGTACCCAACGCCATGACGACGTTACATAACCAAAAACGACTGCCGCGCCACCATCGGGAAACATAGAACTAACATCACGGCAGAAGGACCGGTGGGTACCTGTGTGCCGTTGCAGACCGGCAGGTGGCGTTAGTTAACATAGGGTGGCGTGGTGCCACGTTCACCTGGAAGGTTCTGAAGGCACCAGGGAAGGTGGGCAACGGTCCGGCAATACAGTGTACTAGTTTTAGACGGGGGATATGGATCTAGTGTAATAAATAAATGTTGACAACAGAACTTCAAAATTATTGGTGCATTTGTGATGTGTTTCAGGAAAATGAGTCATAAGTCGGAAAATTAGATTTTTAGATATTACCATGTCATCATTTGCAAAGATGAGATCAAGCCAATTCCAATGATAGTCAAAAGTAGGACATAAATAATATGCATTTCTTTAGTTCCACTTGTATATTTTTCATGTATGAAAATAACATTTTGCAATATTAGAATATTAGTAGTAAAGTAGCTAAATATAATCCATAAGATGACCTCGGAAATGCAGGGATATATTTAACACATTGCCCTGAAATTTGTGATGTGTTTCAGGAAAATGAAAAGATCACCTTGGTGAGGACTGTGTCCTTTTCTACTGATTATATCTCATTGTACATGTAATTGTGAATAAAAGTTTTATATATATATATATATATATTATAAACCTCCTTGATAAAGGGCAAATGCAGCCCGAAATGTCAGACCCCCAATAAACAATCCAACTTATTTTCAAGTCCTTGTGCTACTTCTGTTTTGAGTCAATCACCCCATCCTAGATATTATTATATCATTAAAGTCTATGGGGGACATTATGGCATCAAATTCCTATACTAACTCTATGGGCGCGAGTTTAGGATTTATCTGGAATTTCGGCGAAAGATTTTTAGGTCTGTACGAGCAAAGGCGGGTCTTATATCTTTCAAAATGGCTTCCTTAACTTGTACAAAGGTCGCCGCATCAATAAATTGCAAATTCCAACTATTTAGACCAAAAATGGTCACTACATTACTGTGATAGATGCATTGACCATTGCACAATGGTTATGCAATAAAAACCTACTAGCATTGCAGTCAGAATTCTTGTGCAAAAAGACCTTCAATAATTAAATGGGGAAAGATTCTTTAGAGATCTAAATAATAATTGTAACTTAAGATAAGATAAGATAAGAAAATCTTTTATTTGCCTATTTAAAATACAAAGAGATGACAAAAGGGTCGACATGTCTATATGAAAAGTAAATTCCATTTCTACCGACAGTTACCTTTAATTTAGAAGGCCTATTTACTGTATACGACTGAGGCTAGGATTAAATATGGGATAAAATAAAACAATAAAGAAGCGAGATGAGAGAATTATCAGATGGATCTACGACTAACAAGTGTTTAAATATATATAGACATGTTCCAATAATATACTTTATTGGTTGGTAAAACAGTTGTTTTGAGTAATATAAAGATAACTCGTGAGTAAGACTGCACTTGATGTACTTTCACAATGATGTACTTTCGCACTTAATGATTGTTGTGGGGATGTAATACAGCAAAGCAATAAGATAATACAATGTCAGGGCAATTCGTATTGCATTGCCAGGAAGGAGGGACAGTAGGATGGGGACAGGGACCAAAACGAGGTGGGGGAGAAGAACTGGGATGGAATAGTTGGTAACATTTCTGAAGCGGGACATGCAAGACCCATTTGATTTAAAAACCCACAAATGTACTGATGGGCTATTGTTCACAATTGTACTATAATGTTATGAAACAAATCAATATAATTATAAGCCTCCCCTTGGTAAAACGAGTTTAAATGTATCAGAAACAGATTTGTGTTAAGTTTATTAGGGTAGGTCGTCCCCTGAGAAGGGTTAACAGACTACTGCACATGCGCTAATATGCAGAGTTCATGAATTGTGTTATATTGTGTAGTACTGTGGGTATCATAGTTACTCTTTACTGCTACATTGGGTATGAGTTACAGTCTATTCCACCAGGGATTTGCAGTACAGTGCTTTATGTATACTTCTATATGGACCAACAGATGTCCTTCTTATATCGATTCAAACAACTTGATCCAGCTGATGGAAATAATTCATTAAGAAGAAACTAATCGTCATATAATAAATCTGAAAGCTGAAAGGGGGATAATTTTTTTATTTAAATCGGAAGCATGTTGAGGTAGCTACATTATTTTATTGATTCAAACAACTCGATGCGGCCGACAGAAATAATTTATTACGAAGGAACTAACCACAGGATTATAAATTTGACAGCAGGACTGTCTTTCTGACATTCAAGGGGTTCTGGGATAATTTTTAATTTCCTACCAAATATAGGGAAATCTCAAAACCAAAAGTGTTAAATTGATTACATTATTCATAGCAATAAACAAGGAAGCGTAAGGCTATTTTAAGGCTCTTTTATTCATATAATATTGGAGGAATTACCTGTTTAGAGGAGTTATATATATATAAAACATACATGATATTGACATTAGTCAATGTGTATTGGTGTTGATTGGCTTGTATGACTATTGTCAAGACAAAGTCTATTTCATGGTTGCCAACAGTGTAAGTACTTGTTCAGAATTGCCACACGCAGTCTATGAGTGAAGCTCCAACCGCGGATATGGTTGTCTAAAGTTGGTAGCATTGCATCATGTCTCACCTCACCCCTTCTTCAGGCCTTAATTTCAGTTAGAGACACCATTCCTGTGTGATAGGCAGAGGATGCCCTGCGTCATCTCAGGCTGTAGGGCGAGGTTGTTGCTGGAACTTATCATCGCAGATAAATGCTGCCCTGCTTCTGCTCCCCACACAGGTGGCCATATCAATGAGGAGGGAAGATTTGGGGGAAATAAACATATTCTTACACATTGTGACTAACTACCAATTCCAAGACTAACTACCAACTACAATAACAAATAATGACATGGAAACGTATTTTGAAATATGACCTGGAAACTTATATAGAACCTGCTACTGTTTTTTTTTCAATTTCTAACTTTCCCTCAAAATTACTGTGGAGTAATTGAGGTACTTTTAGTTGCAAGTAGAACAGAAGTATTTCACTGTTCAGGGTGAACAGGCACATTACGCTGACATGTGAACACAGTCTTGCTTAACAAGAGGAAGGCCTTCCTGAATTCTTTGTTCCTCCAGGCATATATCAGTGGGTTCACCATATAGGTCATCTCATTCATCACCATTAACAGTGGGTACAGGACATCGCTTACCACAGGGTAGTCTGTGGAGTTGATTGAAGCCACAACTATAAACGGTAAGTACATCATGAAGAAAAAGCCAACCACAATGCCCAACATCTTGGCCAGGTTAAACTCAGCCTTCTGCTTGTTCACCTGGGAGCTTGTCAGTGGGTTTCCACCCATGGCAGAATGCCTCCTTATGTAGAGGAGACCAATGAGGATGTAGAAGACCAGAGTGGTGCAAGATGTTGTCAGAAATATCAGAACAGCAACATATGCCGCCACATCTCCAAAGTAAGCTTTGATGGTGCAGGGGTCGGCTGGGGTCACATCTTTATGTAGAATGAACTGAAGAACAATCTGAGTAGTAGCGATTGCTGTACAAATTCCAACCATTAACCAGTAAATAGAAGCAGACCATTTCTTCCCCTGTCCAATGGCAGCCTTTAGTGAAGCAAACCTTTCAATTGCAATAGCAGCAAAAATGGCAAGTTGGAAAATTACTGGGAATCCATATATGGCCTGACCAACAAAGCAAAGCACGATTTGAGCCCTGTCAGATGTTAACAGGGAATATAGCGGTACTACAATGACAGTGAGAACACCATGCGTTAGATCACCAACAGTCAAGCTGGCAATTAGGATGTTAGAGCTGGTGCGCAGGAATGTATACTTCCTTATACACACCAGCGTTACAGTATTAAGCAATATGCAGACCAGGCAAAGTATAAGCCTGATGATTCTTGACAAAAGGGTAAACATCTTTTCTGATGTAGATTTAATACAATAAAACACTTTGAAGAAGTAATAAGTTCTCTAGAAATTTATTAGAGAGTCCTGTTAGCTTAGATAGTAATGTCACTAGCAGTATCGAGGTGGTAGGTTCAAGTCCCACACAAAGGAGACAAATACTTATTCTACCAAGAAATCACTTCAACTGCTGCATTATTCACACAAGTATTCACAATCAGTAAACTGTAAAATTCTCAACTGTAAAATTCTCAACTGATATGCGCCTCTCTGATATTAAGTGGAGAATGTCCTTCCTGATATGTCCCTTCAGCAGCTGGAGATTTAAAACAAAGTTATTAGAAATATTAGAAACATAATTTGTGAATTTTTTAAAGTGTTACTCTTTTACTCTTATACATGAAGCATGAGGCAAGATGATGACCTCTGTATTCTTTTGTCTGAGAACAGTACATGTTTGCTAATATGTGTATGTATGTAATAACTTATTTCCATTCTTACAGTTACATTATTCAATGCAAATCCTGGAAAAACCAATTAATCACTACACTTCAATTTTTTATTCTGTTTCTCTTATGCCTGTTACACTCGGCAAAATAATCTCCTCTGCATGACAAGAAAATGTTGTTAACTAAGGACAAAAGGCCATCTTGTGACATTTTTTCCAGAGTTTTTATTACAATTACATGTTGGTTAATATTTGCTAAGAATGTCCATAAAGAAATTAGACCATCAGCTGAGCCCCTAAATAGTCAATGGAGTTATAATTAATTAACACTCATGGAGTGACTCCACTACGGAGAAAAACGGCGTCCACTCATTTGTTGCAACATTATCCATATGGAAACAACAGTTCCCAGAGAATGTGGCAACACATCTAACACTCCTTCATTGGCGTTTTCATTGCAAACATGAAATCAACTGTTGTTCTGGGCAACAAGAAAATTTGTCACTTTTCCTCTAGTGGAGTTCTGCTATTATATTCAAATTCATTCTGGGTATGTAGTTTCATAAGAAATATCATTTATATGACATGTCTTGACAGTTCAGGCAATTAACGGGCTGGTAGAAGTTGTTCTCAGCTCAACATGTTATGTTATGTTACATTATATAAATGACAAGTGTGTTAAAAGAACACTATGGTAAATTATTTGGCAATTTTTAGACAAATAAACAACTAAATAGCAAACCTTAATATTTGGCTCTTTAAGGTCAGCAGGGTTTGAGAAAGGTTTTAATTTACCCTTGTAGAGTTTGTTTAGATCATTATTAAAGTGAACAAATGCTTTTCATACTGCAAGAAATAGTGAAGATTTTGTGTCTTCAAAATGTCTTTCAACTCAATGCTAGGGAGGATGATAGAGGCAGTTGTTGAGTTGTAAACACCCAAACTAGAGTGAAGTGAGATAAAACATTAACTAAATGTAAGTAATACCTAGCTCCACCTCTGCCACTTACACCACTCAGGAGCAACTCTTGGGTAAACAAATTATGTTAATTACAGCAATGTGAAAGTAAGACATGATGGATGTGAGAATGTAACTAAAGCACTCAGTATTACCTACCTCCACCTCTGCCACATGCACCACTCAGGAACAACTCTTGATCAATTTGATTACAGCTATGATAAAGTAGCTCTCTGCATGGATCTTTATACTGGGAGCCACTCTTAATGACTGGTTTACTGCCACTTTGATGGGAGGCCATTGTTTTACATCTCCTCATTACTGTCACTTGCTCTTTGCATGTCTGTCAGGGGTTCAGGAAATGTACAATTGGCAGCTCTACACATTCAGTAAATTATGCTAAATTAGACTGCAATTTGGCCAATAGTAGGTAAATTCAAGTATATTTAGCATAGCATTGATTCTAGCAATCTGTTTGGTTAGGTTGAACTATCTTTTGAACTTTATTTTCGTCTTAAATTTGTGTTATTTGAGAGGATTGGTGAAGGTGAATTGTTTTGCGAAAATCTGACCCATGTATTGCTTATTTCTTGTTTTTGACGTCATATTTGAATACATACATTGAATATGACCTTTTGTATAATTGGAAACCATGGCCTTAAAATTGCAAAAAGGGATGAATAAAACGTTAATGTCAGAAAAAAACAACCATGGCATGGAATGCAGATTCACCAGGCAATGTTTTTCAGATTTAATTGGTGAGAGAGATGGGGATAGACACAGAGAGAGAGGAAAAGAAAGAGATGGAAGAGAGAGAGGCAGGGGAGACAGAGGGTTAGAAAGAGAGGAGAAACAGACAGAAAGAGACAAGAGGGGAGGGAGAGGGAAAATGGGTGAGTGAGCGGGTAGGAAGAGAGAGAGGTGAGGCGGAGTGAGGGACAATAGTGGGGAGGGGGATAGAGGGACAAAAGGTGAGAGAAGAGGAAGGGGAGAGAGGGGGGAAACAAAGAGAGGGAAGGAAGGGAGAGACAGGGGAACAGGGTGCAAGAGGGGCAGGGACAGGGAGAAAAAAGGAAAGGGTTAGACAGAAGGGCAAAGGATAAGAGGGATAGGGAGAAAGACAAGAGAGAGTGGAGGGAGAGGCAGGGGAGTGAGTTGAGAGAAGGGACAGAGGAAGAGGGTGAGAGAGAGCTGTAAAAGGAGAAACAGAATAAAGAGGTGAAACAGGGTGAGAGAGTGGAGTGAGGGGGGAAAGGGAGAGAGAGGAGCAAGGTAGGGAGAGAGAAAAGTGAGTGGAGGGAGGGGAGAGAGGGAATTGAGAGAGTGAAGGGGAGGAGAGTGAAGGGCAGGTTGAGAGAGATATTAGGTAAAGAGGATGTTGAGAGAGGAGGGAGGAGAGAGATGAGAGTGAGAGTTGCAAGAAGAGTGAGAGAAAAGACCTAAAGCGATGGAGTATTTTTTTTCAAAATTTTAAGTTCAAGTTTTTTTTTGTGTTTGTCAATTAAAAACATAGTTCACATGGGTTCATCTTTACGCTCCAACTAACTAATTACGGTGACAGTTGGTTTCGCTAACAAACCTTCAGTCATATCTTAAGTCATGTATCTACTTGTTTTTGTACCAATTATCTACCAATTTTATTTAACAGATGTCAGTCATGTCTACCAATTTGTTTTCCTCAGCCCTGATTTAATACATCTTTGTCTTTTTCTTTTTCTTTTGACGGCTATGTAATGAGGGTTTCTATATTTGTGTAGACCTATACTACACCAATAGTTTACCTGTTAAATAAAGACATGATGTGAATCCCGCTGGGTTATACGCTGGGACCACATAGGAATTGGTTAATAAGGAACAGTTAATCTAGTAATTAATATCTACTCTAGTGTTTTTAAAAAGAAAGTATATAAAGTTCTCGTCCTAGTTTAAAATGAGGAGTTCTTATTGTAATAAGTTAAATGCTTTACTTCCAGATAAGAAAAGATGTGAAGCAATTAATATGTTTATATCCATTATGTGAGTATATGGTGGAACCTGCAGAAAATTCATTTTCTGTTCAGTTATCAATTAAGGAATATATTGTTTAATTGACTGCTATAAATTAGTGTAATCTGCTTAATGAAACATCTGAAAAAAATTGATGTAAAACTACTATTGATGCACTTTAGCAAAACTGAATGATGCTTAATTGACAACACTCCGTCATATTAGTTCTGAGTGGCAAAGTGTACCCTTATTCAGGCCTGTTACTGCTCAGATTGAGAGTGATGTTCCAGGTGTAAGACTGGGACAAGCGACAAACCCTGTAAGGGGACCCAGTATAAAAAAAAAGAAATCTGGCCCTCTATATGGGATATGTACACCCATTGTGGCATTCATTTGTGATGTGTTTGGGGAAAATGCGTCATAAGTCGCAAAATTCCTATTTTTCAAAGGGTTTTATTCACAAGATTTCTTTATGTCAATGTTTTTATTTTTGAGGTGAATAACGCTGTCTATAGCATGAATACATGTACCAAAGTTCAAGACAGTGTAATTATATCCATGCATTTCTATGCTAATCTTAGAGTACATTTAACTAATTTACTGGTTATTGCCCCAACAAAATAGTGCTAAGATTTTTGTCCACAAACAAAAATTTCAAACTTAAAATATAAAAATAATTATTAGATTATTAGGCTGTTTACTATCTATGGAATCGTCTTGATCTCATCTTTTCAAATATGGTGATATCTCAAAATCCATATTTAGCGACTTATGACTCATTTTCCTAAAACGGATCACATTTATAGATTCAATTGTTTTTGGGTTTCAACATCCTTCTGAGGCTGGGTGAGATTCTCCAAATCAAGGAAGTGTGCAGACCTAGAAGTCCTGCATTCACATATTATAGAAATAGATAGCAGATGCAAGATATATTTTTAGGATTAATTTAAATCATTGAATCACCTCTAGGGATGGCCTTTCATTTCAATTGGTGAAAGAATTAAGAGTCTAAGATCAAATTAATTAATAAGTGAGTTAAACAGGGTTTGGGGACCCAATGACGCTAGGGCCCTCTTTTGCTTATTTTCAGATGTTAGGGCCCACCCACCTTCAGACACTAGGGCACACTTATTGTGACCCAAGTTTAATATGCATTCCCAGCTATTATGATTATGTTATTATAATTACACTATTACAAGACAAATCTTATCAAAATAACCCATACTAGTTTCACATGGGATTTGCTAATTGGACAGCAGGCCTCACATCTTCATCTCTCCTTGTTCCGTCTCCTGCCATCTTTCCCTTTCAACTTGTCTCTTTAAAGGTATACTTGGGTGTCCATGCCCACGCCACCTAGCGGCTCCTATTTTTCTTTGAAATATTTTGTATCTATTTTTTCTCAACTTATCATGATAAGTTGAAATGTATTTGTGCACGATTTCCAATATCTACAGCACTTTTGAGTCATGTTTTTAAGATTCATTTGTATTGGTTATGCTTATGTTTATTGGTTTTTATTGGTTATTTTATACTTCAAATGACCATAACTTTTTTTTAACCCCATCAACGTATAGTTTTTTTTGGTTAATCAGTACCATGATACACCAAATATATGTGTAAAAAGTTTTGATGAAAAGTCACCGATCAATTTTTTTTTCTATAGTGAAACGTGAAAAAAAACACATTTTTCCATAGACTTTAATGCTAAAGCACTGTTATTTTCAGGCGGCTGTAGACAAAAAAATAAGTAGTTGAGATATACTTTTTTTTTCATTTCTCAAGTAGTCAGGAATGATCCCTGAACGTTTCATGAAAAAGTCACCGACCAATCTTTTTTCCATTGAACACCCGCGTATACCTTTAACTTACTACCTGTATTATCATTCATACCTCAAATGTGCTGTGTTTCAGGGAAATGGGTTGTGAGTCGCAAAATTGATATTTTTACAAGATCACCTTATTGAAATGCTCTGATTTTTAGAGGGTTTAGCACTTATAAGTAGTCATATGAATCCATGTTACAAATTTCGGGACATTGTATTAAATATATCCTTGCATTTTGAAGGACTTTGTATAGAGTACATTTAGTTACTTCATTGGTAATTACCCATCTAGAAACATTGCCACCTTTTTTTTCAAAAATAAAAATAGCAAACCTAAAATATAGAAATACTTATGAACGTGTCCTAGTGTTTACTCTTATTGGAATCAGCTTGATCTCCTCTTTTAAAATATGGTGATATCTCAAAATCCATATTTTGCAACTTATGACTCTTATTTTGCAACTTATCCTAAAACAGATCAAAATTGGAATCCTTTTAAGAGTCTATTCTTTACTCACTGCTGTACAACAGAGAAAGATTCAGAGGCAATGTGAAATAGATACAGAGTGCTCAAGACTTGGTATTGGTATTAGTAAATGTTACAAAATATTATGAATGGAATTGAGCTATAATATGACATGAGACAAATGGTAAACTTCAGTCTTTTACAATAGACTTGTCATGAAAAGTTATAAATTAACTCATGAAGACACTGTTAATGGTGTATTATAGATATTATAGAGTTAAATCCTTCAAAAGGAAGAAATGTGAACAACTATTTTGTATTGTATTTCTTTTGAAGTACTGATCAGTGCTCTTCATGACATATGTATTCTGTATAATTGTTCAAAATATGTTATATTCTACTATCCTAGTAATGGTTGGAGTGAATCTCTCCCCATCTAGTCCCACCTCTCATGGTCTGTTCACTGTTATCTCATTCTTCATCCCATTACATCTTATTTCATATTTGTTGTAAACCACAACTATTTTTACAAAATCACTGTTATTGTTGAAACTAATTTAAAGCAAATCAAGGTTTCAGGCACTTTTTGGAAGACCAGGTTTCAGGGATATTTTCTGTAACCAGCCATCAAGCAACCTCTGTAATCAAGATCTACAAATAAAGAATCTTTGAACAGTAAACCACTGTAACCATTAAATGTAATTACTTTGTTACCTGTTACCACTGATACTTGTTATATAAGTCTTTAACTAAGATTCTTGATGAATCATGGTCCCGTGTGAAAACCACCCATGCATCTATTACAGAGAACCTATCCATCCACAAACTCACTTTTTTTACCTTAATTTGATTTTAGCCTCTCTAATTCTTTGACAAATCTAAAGGCAATTGCATCAATAACTACATGTGTGAGTTTAAAAGAAAACCAAGCCCCAGATGTGAAGATATAAGTCAAATTAACAAATAAAATGACTTGAAAATTAGACAAATGTAAAAAGGCTCCCTGCACTGGGATTCAAGTTTGGCAGTTTGGCAGTCTTAGATGCTAACCACTTGACCATAGGAAACTGTAGAGATCATACATATAAACACTGGGCATACCCATTGATGCATCATAGTTTAGGTTTACTTTAATCCCCCCATTATCCTCATGGTGATTGAGGAGAATGGGAAAATAATTTTTGAAGGTCCCTGTGTTTGCTGCAGGTGATTCAATGATTCAAACTAATCATAAAAATATATCTTGCATCTGCAATCTATTTCTATAATATGCAAATGCAGGACTTGTAGGTCTGCACGCTTCCTGGATTATACTGGTGTAGATAGGAGGAGGAGGCAGGAAGAGGAGACCGAGGAGAAAGGGGGGAGGAAAAGAGAGTAGTAGGAGGAGCTTACATCATCGATTATAGTGACGTATATATGTTGAAGAGGGAGAAAGCAGGAGAGGATCCTAAGAATATAAAATGTGATGTGTTACTTGAACATGAGTCACAAAATTACAAAAGGAATTGGTAGTAGTAGTGGCATTACTTTCAACTATATGCCAGTCAAGCATAATCCTAGTTTCTACTCCCTCTGTATATCTCCCTGATTTAGCTACTTTACCAGTAAATGCCCACTCACACATATTTTGTTCCTATTGTAAATATATCAAACATGAAATAGAGAAACACTTTTTTATGATGACCTTTAGAATTCACTTGATGCCATTTTTTCAAATATGATGATACCTCAAAATCCATTTGTTGCAACTTGTGACTCATTTATAGAGAATGCTCTTAAATGTTAATCAAATGAGTTTTAGAAAATAATGAAAAATTAGACAAAGTTCAGTTTTAGACCGAAGTTGACAATGAGTGCATCTTTAAATGACTTTAGATGGAAAAAGAAGAACAAAAATTTTATTGTTGACCAATGTTAACTGAGAGTGCAATTTTTGTAATTTCATATTTAGGTGGAAAGATATTATTATGTTATAGAGATATAGACTTCATAGTCTTCCCTAATACCTTGGGGAGAAGGTAAAACTGCAGCCATGCTTTAGACCCCTTTGGCCACCCCACATCCAGATATTATCATGGCATGCAGTAATACTCTTGATGCATTAAATAAGTGCAACTTAATGATAAATAAAGATCAAATCTAGATGTAACAACACCAGTAACTAAGGATTGATTATCTGATGTCTTAAGATAGGAAAACATAAGATCAATTCACGGCGCTCTTGGAAGAACTATGTTCGCAAAGAAAGTGACATGACCTTTTATCAATGTAAATGTATTGCAATTTGGAAATAAAAACACTTATATATCTATATATATATATATATATATATATATATATATATATATATATATGTCAGGTGAAATATGGCAGAATAGTTTAAAAAACAGACATCTTTACCAAAAAAACTGATGCATGTACATTTCAGGTTGATCATATGAAATGGATGTGTACAAACAATACTAGAGCAATTACAGCAGTTTAGACTATTTCAATCAAACCCCATGTGACAACCTATGTTAAAAACTCATCACATATTGAATGTCAGAACCTGACTGTTGGATAATAGTCAAGCAATTACAGTAATTGGACATGAATATATATGGAGGGGGAAGGGGAGCCTGCTATTACTGGATGGGCACAGACATGGAGAGATCTAATGGTACCCAGCAGGGGCCTGTTGTATAAATATTAATGACAAAGATATTTCCATATCACATTTTCATATGATACTTTTATAAGATAAGATATGATAATCTTTTATTTGTCTCATGGGCTTACAATTACACTAACAAAATGACCCCTATTGTTGGGATATATACAATTGCTTAAGCATTTATATAGCTGTTGCAATGGCTTTGTCCATGCTAAAACAAACAAATATTCTATAATCTTGTAACTTAGGAGTTATTACAAATTTGCCATTGTATCTTAGCCGCTAAGTTGTTACTTACGGAAGACGCCATAGGTGCCGCCATCTTGGATTCCTTCCTCAGGGGAAGTGAAGGGAGAGAGAGAGGGACGGACAGAGAAAAAGAGAGAGAGAGGGACAGAGAGAGAGGGGGAGGAGAAGAGAGGGAGAGGAGAGATGAGAATGACTGATATAAGCATAGTTTTCTTTTAGTCTTCTAGTTAGCCGTATATATGTGCTATGTGTATGGTATGTGTCACAGTTATGATTATACCATCAGGTATAATGGCCAATCATACCAGACCTAGTTTCACCTATACATCTATCAATTTTCCTTCTCCTCCCCCTCCCTGACTACCTCCCTTGCTCTCCCTCCACTTTTATTCCCCCTCCTTAATAATAATGAGTAGTGTGTGGACAGGTAGATCTTTCGTGAAATAATCGTAAAAAAAAAGTTAGTCGAAAAAAAGTTAGTTGTAAAAAAAGTTGGTCTTAAAAAAAAGTTGGGTCGTAAAAAAGTTGGGTGGAAAAAAGTTGGTCGTAAAAAAGGTGGTCGTAAAAAAATTGGTCGTAAAAAAGTTGTTCGTAAAAAAAGTTGGTCATAATTTAGTTGGTCGTAAAAAAAAAGTTGGTCGTACAAAAAGTTTGTTGTAAAAAAGTGGTTGTAAAAAAGTTGGTCGTAAAAAAAGTTGGTCGTAAAAAAGTTGGTCAGAAAAAAGTCGGTCAGAAAAAAGTTGGTTAGAAAAAAAGTTGGTCAGAAAAAGTTTGTCTCCCTCCCCTTTTATCGACCCCCCCGCCTTCACCTCTCCTCTTCTTCCTCCATTGCTTTGATCCCTTCCTTCTTCCTCCTCCCATTGCTACCTTCCTGTCCTCATCCTCTCTCTGTCCCCCTTCCCCCCCCCCCACACACACACACTCCCTCAGTCACCCTGGAGAAGGTTGTGGTGGGGCAGGAGTAGGAAGAGAGAACAGGAACATAGATGGGTCAGATTTTCAGAAAATGTACAAATTGCCTTCACCAATCCTCTCAAATAACCCACATTTAAAACAAAAATAAGCATCAAAATGCAGTTTAACACAACAGAACTGATACTATAAATCAATGCGATACCAAATATACTCAGATTTACCCGGTATTCATCATTTTTCAGTCCAATTTAGCAGAATTTCCTAAATGTGTAGAGCTGCCAATTGTACATTTTCTAAAAATCTGACCCAGATAGCCGTGTCTATCTCTATACAGTTCTGCTGTACTAGAGGCTGTTCTGCTGTACTAATACAGTTAACGTAGTACTGTAAAGGGGTAGTACAGTTGCCTACAGGAACAGGGATAGAAGCATAACCAATCCAAGATGGCGGCACCTATGGCGGCCGCCATTTTGTGCTCGAAATCTCATGAGATCTCATCTCGTTTTAAGTCTCGTTCATATATTTTCATTTCCATTTCAAGATGGAAATGAAAACGGAAATCAAATTCAAAACGGAAATGAAAACGCCTGTGTCTTTTGAAACATACTTTAAAACAAAAGGAATTTTAGTTTTTAAATGAGATGGAAAATGATTTTGAAATTCAAAATGATTTTGGAAACGAAAATGATTTTCTTTTTTAAAAATAAAACTGAATTTTACTTTTCATCACATGAACACTCTCGTCTTCCGTAGTTACTATGATATTGTGTTAAGATTGTTGTACTTATTATTTTTCACCTCTGGTAGATCTATATGCTATATAGAAGTTGTATGCCAAGATACACCTTTACAAAAATGGAAATAAAGTTATTTATATATATAATAGGTTGACATGCCTTTGATTTGATATTATACAGTGTAGAAAATTTGATATTATACAGTGTAGAAAATCAAAATCAACATGGAAAAGGAAATAACCTCTCTAATCACTGCAGTTCTTTTGAGTTTTGATCTATTATTTTATAGAGATATAGACTCTATGGTGGTCTTCCCTAATACCTCGGGGAGAAGGTAAAACTGCAGCCATGCCCGGGTTTGAACCCATAACATACCATCCACACCAGTGAGGGAACCCAGTGCTTTAGACTGCTTGGCCTCCCCGCATCCAGATATTATCATGGCATGTGGTAACGGTCTTGATGCAGGTATGTCAGGTGAAATAAGGAAAATAGTTTTTAAAAAACAGATCTTTAGAAATAAAATCAAGACATATGTATGTTTCAGGTTATTCATATGAAGTGGATGTGGAAACATAATACTAGAGCAATTGCAGCAGTTACGCCATTTCCTTCAAACCTCATGTGACAACCTACGTTAAAAACTCATCACATATTGAATGTCAGAACCTGAATGTAGTCCAGCAATAGTCCAGCAATTACATTAATTGGACATGAATATATATGTAAAAACTCACCACATATGTGATCCATTTTAGGAAAATGCGTCATAAGTAGCAAAATATGGATTTTGAGATACCACTATATTTGAAAAGAGGAGATCAAGCAGATTCCTATGGTTGTGAAGACTAGGACATTTAGTAAGTGTTTCTATATTCTGTATTTTATGTTTGATATTTTTATTTTGGAAAACATCAAGTTTTGAATGTGAGTGATGAGGAATAGGAGAAGGGATGGAGGAATTAAATACAATACTGTCTATGGACCATGCATTAAACAGTGCTGCTTTCTATATACATCCTTCTGTAGTTGTATAGAGTCTGTATTAATGAAACCATATGTTCACTAAACTATAATGACTGGCTCACTGATACTTTAATGGAAGTGCATTGTTATATCACTCCTTATCCCTGCCTATTTGCATGTACTGTTTATTTCTTCTTTTTGACCTCATAGTTAGCTATATACAGTGGATATGGTGATTAAATTTATATAATTGGAATAATATGGTCTTAGAATTGCAAAAGAGGGATGCATAAAAAAGTGAATCAAATAAGAAACAAGCATGACATGTAATGGATCTTCACCAAAAGATGTATCCTAGCAGATGTATTCCTGATTTAAATGGAGAGAGATAGTGGGGGGGGGGGGGCAGGGCAGGGAAGACAGGAGAGAGAAGGGGGTACACAAAAGGAGAATTGGGGGTCTTTTGGGGCTTTTTGGTCTGATTTCTAGTATATGAGAATAGCCTAAGGACCATAGTGCTAGCCTACTAGCCAATATTCAAACACCACATAGTAGTATATACAAATGTGGGAGTCACAATTTGGGAGGCATATTTATCATTATTATAAGATTTTATTTCCATTTCACATATACAATCATTGTCATATATATTAAGTGCATAAAGATAAAGAAAAGAATGGAAAAGGAACATTGTCTGTGAATGTCACAGCTCTTCCGAACATCCCACAAATTTTGTATTACTCATAGTAAAGAACGGTACTAGGTGATACAAGTTGACTAGCACACTAGAGTAGATTATTAGGCACATAATACAAAATACAGGATAAATTACATGTTACAAAGGATGTGGATAAAAGTGTTCATGTATTTACAGGGTGATGTGCAAGCACCCTGTCCGACTATTGTCGGTATCTCTGGATATAGCTACAATTTGCCATGCAATAACTAAGTATCTATAGCATCAGATGCTAGAAGGCATCTGTGCAGTTTACAATCTGTATTATTGGCGAATATTTAAGATACATTTGTGTCAGAGAGAATATCCCAAGTCCAAGTCATGCAGTCATGGATATGTATACCTAACAGCAGCCGGAGGAACTGTGGAGATTCCTGGTGATTCCTCAAAATTTGTCCAGAGCTTCATAGAATTTACAGGATCACTAAATATGGGCCATTTTATTGTACATTATTTTACCAGTATTATGGATGGTAGATATTTAGGGGGAGTAGTGGGTGTAGGGTAGGGACTAGCCCTAAAGGATGAGTAACTTGGAGCAGCTGTTGTTTCAGACTGTTTAATGAGGAGTAAAGTAAATATATTCATGATGCAGGGCTCACCACCGGTAGGCGTGGGTTAGCCATGATTGGCGGATACCACATGTATCCATGAAAGAGGAGGAACATCAAACCCAACATTAGATAACACCAGGACTTTGTGGTGGTCTTCCCGGTACCTCAGGGGAAGAGGTGAAACTGTAGCCCTGCCTGGGTTTGAACCTATGATATATCACTCATACCATTATGCCTGCTGGTGGGTTTGAACCTATGATATATCACTGTTTGCTGGTGAGGCAACCCTGTGCTTCAGACCCATCATCCACACATTGTCATGTCATGTGGTAATGGAAATGCTATTGACCCCCAAAAACAGATGCATGACCATTTCAGGTTGATGATATGAAATGGATGTGTACAGATAATACTATTTACTACTAATAGCAATTACAGCAGTTAAAACCCATGGGACAACCTACGTAAAAACTGATCACATATTGGATGTCAGAACCCAAATAATGAAGCAATTACAGTAATTGGACATCAATATGGAGGCGTCCCATCCCGGGACGGGGATCTTGTATTATAGGATAGGCAAAAACACTGAGAGCTCTAAAAATACAGAACAGGGACGTGTTGTATAATAATAATAATAATAAACTTTAATATTAATGGTAGATATTTCAATACCACATCTCCATAATGTATTTACAGTGTCTAAGATCAAAACAAATTCAAAGAAATAAAATATTCTACTATTGCAGTTATTACTGATTATTCCCACATTTTTAGCTTATAAAGTACTACATAAGTGTGGTACCAGCTCAAAGCAGTTATCATTGCAAAAGATATATAAGATGTAAAAAGAACAAAAAGATTATCTTTGACCAATGTTAACTGAGGGTGCAACTTTATACAAAGATGGATAGATATTATTATTTTATTAGGATATGGACTTTATGGTGGTCTTCCCTAGTCCCTGGGGCAGGATGTAAAACTTCAGCCATGCCTGGGTTTGAACCTATAGCATACCAACCATGCCAGTGAGGAAACCCAGTGCTTTAGACCGCTCGGCCAGATATTATCATGGCATGTGGTAATGCTCTTGTTATGGGTATGTCAGGTGAAATAAGGAAAATAGCTGAAACAGATATACTTACAAAAAAGACAAGACAAATCTAAAAAGTACATATGTGTACGTTTTAGGTTGATCTCATGAAGTGAATGTGGAAAAATAATAGTATGATAAATTACAGCAGTTACACTATTTCTTCAAAACCTCATGCAACAACCTATGTAAACCTATGTAAATACCTACATAAAAACTCATCGCATATTCAATTTCAGGACCCAAATAGTCAAGCAATTATAGTAATTGGACATTAATATGGAGGCGTGCCCTCCCTCAAGGGGGAGCTTGTATTACTGGATGGGCAAAAACACTGAGAGCTCTAAAAATACAGTCACTTAGCTGCCTGTTGTATAAGCTATAATAATACAGAGTAAGGGTCTGTTGTATAAGCTTCAATAATACAGAGTAAGGGCCTGTTGTATAAGCTATAATAATACAGATCAGGGAGCTGTTGTAGAAGCTTTAATAATACAGAGCAGGGGCCTGTTGTATAAGCTATAATAATACAGAGCAGGGGCCTTTTGTATAAGCTTTAATAATACAGAGTAAGGGCCTGTTGTATAATCTATAATAATACAGATCAGGGAGCTGTTGTAGAAGCTATTATAATACAGATCAGGGAGCTGTTGTAGAAGCTTTAATAATAATGGTAGGTATTTCACATCTCCATAACGTGTTTACATTGTTGAAAATCAAAAAAAATACATAGAAATGGAATATTCTAATAGTACAGTATTACTGATTATACCCACATTTTTAGCTATTTTGGTATTCATTTTAGCATTACGTATCAACCCCAAAATGCCTATTACTATGTGCTTTTTTTCTGACCTGCAAAATTATCCAAATATGCACTTTTTCCATTACTGTTTTGAGGTGAATAATTCTACTAAACATATTCAATTATTTGTTTTAATTCTGCAACAAATTGATGTGCTGAGGCCCTATATGGCCATGGTATCAGGTTCATTTTTGTCTTATATTAGTATTTTCCTCTGTTTGATATACATCTCAGATCAAGACCCCTATTACCTAATCAATGGTCATGGCTGGTCCTTTGAGCTGTATCATGAAAAACTACCAATACCACAGAGCAATCAGTGTAACATACATGTATATGTGATGTGTTTCAGGAAAATGAGTCATAAGTCGCAAAATCGATGTTTTTCAAAGTGTTTTTTCACAAAATCTCTTCATTGAAATGTTCTGATTTTTAGAGGGCTTAGCACTTATAGTCATATGATTATGTATAACAAATTTTGGGATATTGTATTAAATATATCCTTGCGTTTTAAAGGCCTTCGTGTGGACTATATTCAGTTACTTTACTGGTAATTACCCATCCAGAACCATTGCAAAGTTGGTTTTTTTTAAATGAAAATATCAAACTAAAAGAAAACTAAATGAAAATATCAAACTAAAAGAAATACTTATGAGGTTATAATTGTTTACTATCATTGGAATCACCTCGATCTCCTCTTTCCAAATATGGTGATAACTCAAAATCCATATTTTGCGACTTATGATTCACTTTCCTAAAACGGATCACATACAGGTTAACTAACAAGTTGTTTGAAGGAGCTTGAATATTGCAGTTGCATAGCAAGGAGTGGAATATTCTAAGTGACTTAATTAGTTAACATATTTATTATAAATGCTTTCAATCATGAAAATAGAAAAAATCAAGTCATAAATTTGAATTGCACCGGTAATCTTATTAAAAAAACCAGATTGGTTGCCATGACAACCCCACGTAAATGACTAGTGAAATATGCACTATGCATGAATCACGCTAGACATGTTGTTTTCAGAGCAACATGTCTATAATAAATACCATATTTCACCAATAGAACGCCGGATCCCAAATAAAGGCCTGCCCCGAATAAAACCCAGGTCATTTATTGTCATGAAATAAATAAATGCCGGCCCCAAATGCACGCCAGGTCCCGATAATTTGATTTCTTCCTGTTTTTACCCAAATAAATGGAGATTAAGCTTAATAAGCTGCTTAGAAGGGACATCTCACTGTTACAGCATGGGTATTCATTAGCATAAAACAATAAACGCTTGCCCTGTATAAACGCCTGCCTTGAAAAAACACCGGGGGTAAATGTGGTCTGAAAAAAATAAACGCCCAGGCATTCTATCAGTGAAATACGGTATAGTTACATGACTTAACAGTTGCTATATTAACAAACAAGTTTAGCTTGCTCTGTGTCCAGTGTCTTCCTATCCAAAGTCTCTGTTTAATCAATATCACAATACATGACATTCATTGTTTTACCATTCCTCATAGCTGGGCCTTTTAGTTTGATCATAACAGAGCATGTTTCTGTAACAGTTGGACACAGATACTGATACAGATTGTCCTTCTTCTTGCAGCTTTTCATCCCCATCTGAGCCAGCTGATGGTCCTTGACTATGTTGTACCTTGTGGATACTTTGACACTATAGTTATCTAGTGTACTAGAGATGACTTTTCTGATATTGTCATCATGCTGGGTTTGGTAGGAGATGTCATCACTGCTGTATTCCCAGCTTACTGGCATGTTTAGGTCAACTGGGGGCTGCATTCTGGATGTTGAGAACATGTCTATACATTTCTTGAATCCTCCTCCCCAGATGGCTACCAGGTCAACTGCACCTGCAATGCAAAATAAAGGAGGTATTAAAGGTAAATGCCAGTGTTTAATCAAAATTTAATGAATCATGGATTTTTTTGGATTTAGAAAGAAACTGGTTGTGCAAACCCCAAAATCCCCCCAAAACCATAATTATGTCATTGGAGTAGTTTTTATTTCAGGGACTGCTGAGATTTACTATGGTTACCCATATAAATCTATGGGAAAAGCGGGTATTTTCTGCATTTTTCCCAATAGCAGATGATTGAATCATACCATTTTCTTTAGAATCTGCATATACATAGCTGAGCATGTTATCCAACCCTCCCATTTAAAAAGATAAGGGGCCATTGAGCAAAAAAAAGTTATTCAGCTGAACTTGTATCATGATGAGTTTCCCCCATTGAAATCAATAGTGAATGGAAGTAAACTTAACTCATCCCTAAATATAATATGATAAATTCCTGCTTTCTTGGCTTTTTGTATTCCCCCAAACATGATCTTTCCCAAGACAAAGTTTGAACAAAATATTGTGACTTTTATTGTTTCATGCATTAGTTCCTTGGATTCCGACCTGCTGCAGTGCTGATGATGCTAGCATCTACCTCTAAACTGTACAGTTTTGTCATTCTGGTTCTCACTGGTTAAATTGTATTCTGGTAGATGTTGACTCTTTTTGGTAATCTCGCTGTAAACACTTTTTTGGAATATATTTTCTTTTTGAGATTATTTGAATGTTTATTGTCTGTGATGTTTTTGTGGACACCATCCCCGGTGTGAGTTCTTATTCAGCTGATCTCATTTGGTTGGTATGTATTCTACTACTAGTATTTGTTACTACTGGAATAAATGGGAGAGCCTACTGTGTGGGGTTTAGGGGTTCCTAACAACATTAAATATACTGAGACAATCAGCTTGCAGTTCAGCATCATTTCATGCAGTCAAAATCAATCTTTTATGTAAAATAATTTATTATCATAGCAAAGGGTTTTATTTCAATATATTTCATTCTTTTTTAAAAAAGGTGGTTTGATTACCATACAATCTGCAATGTACAGGGGTGAGTTCTAGGGTCAGTAGTGGATGAGTAGTTCCCATTTAATTACCCTCTCTAGAATTGGGACATTTCTTAATTTCTCAATTTGTTATGAGACATAGTGTAACATTGTGTAATCTCATTATATTTATATCAATTATTTATTAACACATGTTAATTAATATTATTGTAGTGAACCTGCTGAAAAATGCCATTGCCTTGACGGGGAACCAAACCCCAGACCTTTGGATTGATGCTTCAATGCTCTACCACTAAGCCATCACGGCAAGCACAACCTCAGCAGGTCACAATCCCAAGTTCAACCACCAGGACTACTACACTGCCCCCCTCCAACAATGGACAAAACTCATCTCATATAGATGGAAGCTAGCTAGGGTTTGGTCAGTTGAATTTTTATCCATCGTGGTTGCGGGGGGAGACAGAGGGGCAGAGCGCAGCGTAGCCCCGAGGTCTCCCTCTGCAACCAAACCCATGGTTGATTCCATATTTATTTCACCCCTTTTACATCGATACGATAAACAATAAAGGTTAGATTAACTTCTAATAGGCCTAGAAAGCCGGACAAACTTTTATTTGATGGCAAATTTTCTGTTCTTTGACAAGGCCCTAGATGCGAACGAGTGATCAAAAATAGGAGGCCGTGGACAAGCGGCAAACTTGGATCGACGGCCACTCCTTGTGTGTAAAAGTTTGTGTGTAAAAAAGAAATAAAAAACAGATGGGAACATTTATTCTGCATGTATCAAAGGGGTTTAATGATAAACCTATATTGATTTTCCCGACTTGAATACAGAGGTTAGCACACCAACATGATACTGATGTTGGTGTGATAGGTACTACGATCTTCACTCTGAGCCAATCTCTCATATACTGACAAGTGGCGTGTCCGATCGGTACCCGATTCGCTATAGGATATTGGTTCATGGCTGGTCTACATCGATATAATTTAGCTTAATATCATTTTTAAATGTGATTACATGGTAGAACTTTTTATTTTGAAGCTTTGTATTTATTATTTCAAGAGAAAATAAGATCAACGATCAACGATTCCATCATCGGAAGTGCTGGCACATGAATACACAATTTGACTACCGGTGATCAGGCTTAGCTGCCGGACCTATTTGTGTTTATCAGCCAAGGGCGCGGTAATTTTCATGTTATCACCCGCCTTGATGAACTGGGTGATACAATGCTGAAGGTATGGGCAACTCCCAAGAGGGGTGAAATAAATGGTTTTGTCCAACTTGGGGTTTACAGTGCTGCCCTCAGGTGGCTGGTCACGGCACCAATTGTAGTGAACCTGCTGAAAAATGCCATTGCCTTGACGGGGAACCGAACCCCGGACCTTTGGATTGACGCTCCAATGCTCTACCACTGAGCTATCACGGCAAGCCAACCTCAGCAGGTCCCAATCCCAAGTTCAACCACCAGGACCACTACGTTATCATATTTTGTAACAGGGCAACGCCTCCTTATTCCCTTACACATACTAGTGGATTTCTGTACATTGAATCAATCGTTAAATTAGTTGGTTCACGATTCGCTTGAAAAATGAACATGTTTCTGTGTTCCTTCAATCATACATCCTGATATCTTAAGGGTAGTCTCCACTGGCTGCGGTAAGGTCTCCTCTAAGCCTTGCGATGGTTGTTGCTGGTTATGTAGGTGGTGAGGAATGACAAGGGCCTTGCCTGCATGGTCAGCGAATGGTGTACTCTTCAACCACACAGCACAATCACAAGGCTTGACAGTGGAGACCATCCTATAGTCACGCCTTAACAAATTTACTGGTGAAAGCATTATCTATGTAAGGGCTTAAATCATTGATATTCAACTTTTGTTGTCAATGAAAGGATAGTATTCCCCTTATACAGATTTATGGGTATAGAGATTGAATGATATTTCCAATCTAATCATCCATATATTGCCCTTCAATTTATTTACTTTTATTACTTTGGATTATTTCAGTGCCCAATCTTGTAGGTCAAAGTAATTATTAAATGGAGTTTGTTCCTCATGCATTGAATTATTGATTGATTTATATCCAGAAGCACAAGAAATTAATATTGCGATGTAAGGGCCTAGTCCTCTAAGCTGATTCCCATGCAATTCTCACAGAATTTAGTGCAATAGAGTCCTCTGCGGCGCAAAATCGCATGAGAATTGGCTTAGTGGATTAGGCCCTTTAATCACACACTAAATTAGCCACTTTTGATCAAAAGTCTATTAATGCTTGTATCGTTAAAAGAAAGTAACACATTATGTTCCTTCATACCTCATAATGAAAAAGGTTATTTCTGTCTTAAATGTGGATTATTTGAGGAGATTGGTTTAGACGAATTGTATGTTTTCCAGTAATCTCACCCAACAGCAGATTTAGAACCCACAAAAGACGGCTGCTCCAACAGTCCCCACAAAACAGTATGGGTGACAACATAGATATTTGTTCACAAATTTCTGAAGTTTGTTTATAATTCTATGAGTTTGTAACGCAATAACAATAAATCAACAATAAATATTCATACTTACAGTAACATTGGTAAGATTCACGGACAAGAGCCACCATGTCTGTCATATTATCACAGGGAGGCAGAGGTTGTGGCACTGCTGCTATAGTGGTCCCATTAATGAACATATACCCTGCATCACAGGCCAGCGTGAATGACATAGCAGTGTGGTTCACTAGCTTAACATGGGGGCCCAGAGATGCAACTACAACACAAATAGTGCAGATTGTTATTTAACATAATTCTTTTTTGAAATAAAGTTTGTATTCCCAAAAATGTTGCAGTCATACAATACATAAAAAATAGAACTAGATTGAACAACACTTTAATTCTGTAAATACTAATATACTATGTCAAATTGAGTTCTTTATAAATATACACTATAACCACAATAGAATACTCTGTCATATTCAAGGCTATGCAATGTGAGAAATGAGTTTTAATTCAGGGTGAGTAACTATAATGCACGGGGAAGCAATATAGTTACTTGTTCATATAGAATATGTCTGTTTATATAGTTACTTGTATGTATTTCCACTATAAATATGAATGCAAAGCCCGTCCTGATTTGTTATTTGAAAATAGATGTCAGGCATATTAATAAGATTATATCAGAGAGCAGGAGATTATATGTGGTTTGTGAAGATATCCAGGGTGAAAATGTGATTTTCAAACCTTTTTTAAATTGCGATCTCTACACTCTATTTATAGCCTGGGAAAGACCCTGTGAGATACTACATCATTTCCCATAACCTGTCCAAAGGGGACATAGCCACATGCAGAGGAGTGAAAAAGTGAAGAAGAGGGTGTAGGAATAGGAGAGGGGGGAGGGAAATAAGAGGGGGGAAGAGAGGATAGAGAGGATGTAGGGGAAGGGAGAGAGGGGAGGGAGAGAAAGTGTGGAGGGGAGCATGAGGAAGAGGGGAGGGAACGGGGGAGATGGGGTTGGGAGAGAAAAATAGCTATGAGAGACAGAGAAGAGGGGGAGGGAAAATAAGGGAGAGAGGGAAGTGTAGGGAGAGAGCGGGACCATCGGGAGGACGGATACTTTGCAAGTTTAGAATAAAAATGTATTATACCAAAGTAACAGTTTGAACTAGCAGCCTGGTTAAAGTATAGTGACAAAATAATATCCTCAAGTTACCTGTCGTCTGGCAGATGACCCCATCAAGGGGCTGACTGCATGGATACTTCACAAAGGCCCTCTTTCTCTCAGAGTATGCAAGACACTTCTTCCTATGGTCGTCAGCTACAGCAGGTAGTATACTCCCCCATAAGGACCAGGTTAATGGCTGAGTCTCAGCTACATAACCAGCTGTCTCCTGGATTCCACCAATCCACATCTTGGCACTTTACCAAAGAAAAGGATGAATATTTGAAATAGTCAGTCTTAGTTTAACAACATTTATGCCTATATGTGATGTGTTTCAGAAAAATAAGTGACAAGACGCATAATTGATATTTTTCAAAGTCATTTATTGACATGATTTTTTTGTAGGAAGTATCTCATTTTTTAGGTATGTACTGTTTGAGATCTTTTGAATGCATTTACTAAATCTCTAAATCTACTTTACTAATAATTATGCTCCCCAAAATAAATTTTCAAAATCAAAAATATTAAATTTGAAATATAGAAATACGTTGAAGATATCAGGGTCATTCTCCGAAATATTTTGGGCCAGTAGTTGAGCGAGTAAAGATAAATCGTCTAACTTTGTGTCAGGATTATATGTCCTAATGTTTACTAGCATTGGAATCAGTTCCATCTTGTCATTTGAAATATGATGATATCTCATAAACTGATAAATCATTTTCTTAAAATATATGACATGTATGATTTTTATTCCGACAAAATATTACATCATACAATCAGAATAGGTTGCCTGATGTGGAAAAACAACCATTGATGACATCCTGAGGTAAATGTACATTTCCCTCAGGACGTTTTCCCCATGCATGGTTGTCAAGCATAAGGCAACGTTGGCGGCGCTGTCCTGATGGGTCAAGTAGAGTTGGAATACTAAGGGCACTGCAGGCCTTCAATCAACAAATCAACATGGCCTATTCTCATGAATGACAAATCAACATGGGCAGCCAGTGACAAGCAACAATAATTTAGCTATACATTTCCCATTAAATAGAGTTCAATGAATATTTGAGTGTCTGCCAGGAAATAAATATGTTTTTAGATGAGGCAGGATATAGATATAGTTGTATTTGTTGTTTTTAACTGGATCATCAGGATATCAAATCAGGAAGCTTACTAAATTGTACTAATAGTGCAGTTTTTTCTTTTTGTCTTTGTATTTGTTTATCTTTTGTGGTTGTGGGAACATTATGCCAGCATACTTTGACATCTTATATTCTCAGGTCTCCTTAATTGTATCCCTGAGCACTTTTGATATTATTATTAATGATTTGTTTATAACATACTAGCAAAGTACCCATCCTCTGGATGGTCACCCTCTCTCCCCACACTTTTCTCTCCCAACCCTGTCTCTGATTCCCCATATATTAAATGGATACTGTGCATTAGGCAATGCACATCACATCTGGGTAGGATAATTGCGTTTTTATATTTATATCCATATATTTGACCCATTCTTACGAAAGTAGTGCAACCCCCCGTTTTTTCGATTTTGTTGGCCAATAACTTGGTCGATTCTGATCTTAAAGACAAAGGAATTGACTAGATACATCCGTCTTGACATAAGCATCATTAAAATATATACTTTTGTGTATCTGTGATGTATATTTTTTTAACTACATACTATCAAATGAAGGAATATACCCAATTAATCATTACCAAACTCATAGTTATGTTGGAAAAAAATATAGCTGAATCAAAATATACATAAATCGAATTTGTGCCATAGAATGTAGGATGAAAACCGAATAAAATGATATATTAAGGTTGAATATATCAGCAGAATTAATGCTCCTAAGTTAATAAATGTGAAAATGGCTAAATTAAGGTGTAAAAACGTCGCCAGACAAAAAGGCTGTGCTTTCTAAAATAATTAAATCAATTTTGTCTAACAAGTCTGATTTCATAAGCATAGCTTGGCAGACACATGTATACCACCATTGGAAGATTCTCAGACCTTAGGTGACACTGATACTAATAATAGGTGGAAAAAAAGGTCGCGACGTTTTTTCTACATTATGAGGACGTTTTTACATAAGAACATGAGGTAAATATTGGCCAAATTAAATCATTTTCCATTTATTTACCATTATATGATCTTAAACTTGGTGGAAATTGATCTACAGTAGCTGTCAAGATTATAATAAGACTGAGTTATTTAGACTTTAGATTGGGCGACATTTTTACAGTTTTCATTCAATATATGACTTGTAAAAATGACTTGTGTAAAAACGTCGCCCCTATCAGAATCCTTGTATTCAATAAATAATTTGATTTTGATGTTTGTATCCTGCTGAGTTTTAAGGAACAGGTCCTTGGGTAGCTTCCTCTACCAAAATAAAAAAGATTGATATATATATTTCATGTAGATGAGTGAGTATGATACATTGCATGAAAGAGAAATGGACCTGACAGGATGCAGCATATATTCTTGTTACCATTCTTTGACAAGAATGCACAGATATATCAAGGATATTTTTAATGCACTGTCCTGAATTTTGGTACAGATATTGCCATGATCATTAGCACCAAGCAATTCGAATATGAGAATATTCCAACAAAGAGATCTGAGGATTTAACCCCTTTGAATAACATCCCTTTTGTGACTTGTGACTCATTTTCCTGAAACACATCATATAAATGACTCTACTGCATGAAAATGTCACCAGCCTTGAGTGGATATTGTCATGAATGACAAATTTTCAATAAATAATATTAAAATGGTCTAAAATGGTGTCAATCATGTATTAAAAACATCAAAAATAAGAATCAAGCTTGATATAATTGATTAAATTTGATATAGATTGGGCGACGTTTTTTCACTCAGAAAAAACGTCGCCCAAATTTGAAGTCTTAAATATGGATAATTGCCACAAAATCTGGGTAACTAATGATACTCAGGGGTAAAAGCTGATATTTGATTATATCATAACAGAAAAAATGGAACGATTTGAGAATAATAAATAAAAATACAGTCAATGATTCATCTGATTTAAATGGGAATCCAGTTTCTGACTTTTTTTTTTGTGCCCGATTTGAAAAGTTTTTATTCAGGAAAGAAACATTTCTCTGGCCTATTCTATTAAGAAAACATTTAGTTAGAGTATGGGGATAGAAATAATAGATGATATACAATTAGATAAGATAAATGATCATTACTAAGATTTATAGGGATGTGCGACGTTTTTTCACTAATTGTTCTACACCAATCTTTGATAACCTCTTGTACAAAAACTAATGGTCTAATTCAATGGCAAACTGAGATATATTACCGCCTATATATTACCTTCAATCCTTCCAACTCTCAGATTGATCAAGCAAAATGTAATTTTGACCCTTTTAGGACTCACTTTCGTGAGAATGGGTCATTTATTTAAAATTGAGCCTGAAACGTCGGACCCCAATAAACTCAAATCAAATACTTATGAAACCTTACCTGTCCCTTCCATTCTGGGAATAACCCATCACTTAAGGAACCCATCACTTAAGGATTATTTAATGATGGCCTTAAATGAAATTTTAACAAACGGAACAAATTCAAGGATCGTAACTCACTCAATTGTTTCTTTCTTGGTAGAAACAAGAGATATTAGACACCCCCTCAGGAGTCCTATACTAATCAACACTATAATTTAACTATCAATTTCCCATTAAATGGAGTTCAATTCAAGGATCGTAACTCACTCTAATGACAGGAGGGGTGTGATGACATTAAGGAGCTGTGCCAAGTTCTGGAACACTGCCAGTGTTCCTCCCTTCTCCCTGCACAGCTGGTGACCAACCACCTCATCCACAGGTTTCTCTTCCATCCAAAAGCACCCATTCACCAGCCGTAACTCTGCAAATGTTGGAGAAATTAAGGGTTATCAATATCAGAAAGCCTTAAAGATAAATTCCAGCATCATCAGCACTGCTGTAGGGTGGAATTTAATTAAATGATGTATGAAATATTAGGAGTAACCTAATTTTTTAAAGCATAAATTCTCAACAAATTTTTGTTCAGTTCAAATACCACTGTTTGCTTAATTTGGGGGATACAATAATATGTCAGCTATGTACATGCAGGCTTTAATGGAAATCACATGATTCATCTGATATTCTGAAAAAAATGGACAAAACCCCCATTTTCCTCATTGGCAGTAAATTTCAGTGGTCTCAAATTTTAAAAACTGTAATGTAGGTCAGATTTTCCAAAAATGAACTATTCACCTTCACCAATCCTTTCAAATGACCATGATTTAAGAGAAAAGAAACGTTCAAACAGTTTAAGTTTAATGAAAGTGACATGTTTTACCAACCCAATGCCAGAGATACCCATTATTCATAATTAGTCAGGCTAACTTAGCAGAAGCTACCAAAGTTGTAGAGCTATGCATACAAGTAACTACCTTGGTCTACCTCACACACATATGGAAGTTGTTCAGGGCATTCAGTTCCCTGCCACTGTAGGCCAGACATAGAGAGACAGTCTCCTGGTCTGGTGTCAGTCACCACGGCCACATTGCTGGGTGCTGTCAGTGTGCCCTGTACAGGTGACTTCCAGGTCCCAGCCATCTCCTTCTCATCACCATCTATCCACATCATCAGTGCATTGGACGTGTATGTACCTGTGTTTGTGTACTTCATGCTGGAAAGTAATAAATAGCTGTCAGTGATGATATGTGATCTGTTTTAGGAAAATGAGTCATAAGTCGCAAAATATGGATTTTGAGATACCATGATATTTGGAAAGAGGACATCAAGCCGATTCAAAAGATAGTAAACACTAGGACATCTAATACATATTCCTTTATAAGTTTGATAGATTTATTTTTGAAAAAAAGTTTGCAATTTTTCTGGGTGGGTAATAACCAATACATTAACTAAATACACTCCAAACGAAGGCCTTCTAAATGCAAGGATATATTAGATTCAATGTCCTGAAATTTGGTACATGGATTTATATGACTATGATTGCATAACCCTCTAAAAATCATAACATTCCAACAAAGATATCTTATGACTAAAACGCTTCGAAAAATATAAATTCTGCAACTTGTGACACATTTTCCTGGAACATATCGCATACGTTGAAGAATTCAGGGACATTCTTTGTAATAAAATTAGAGTTGGCCATAGGGCGAGAAATTAATCAAAGCAACACACACATGTTAATATCCAATCTTCTCAGCTTTGAACCTGACCTGATAGTTATGTTTCAAGTCCATAACTGAGCCGGTAAAAAGAAATATAAATAACATCCATGGAGTGCTCACCTGAAGGCCTGGAGGATGCTGGCCTCCTGCTCATCTGCTACACGAGCTAGAGCTCCTCCCAGCTGCTCACAGTGCCTGGATGCATCACCATGGTTACTCACCAGCTCAGGGTGCAAATACACCTTACCTCGGGGGCAGTCTGCTTCTGCTACAGTGTCTATGATATAGATAGAAAGGTTGTGGAAATTATTTGTTTGATATATATAAAAGACTTTTAGTTCATCATCTTGAACAAAAAATGGATTGAATGGGTCATTTTAACAAAGTGTTATATATGTATTTAGAATATAACAAAATGATTAGAATTTGGCCCCAAAATGATGGTTTGGGACAATTTTCTTGGGAAAGTCTGGCCCCATTATATATATATATAAGTGTTTTTATTTCCAAATCATCATACAGTTACATTATCTGCAGTTATGTAGAAAACCACAGATAAGATATTAAATTGAAGATATCTAACCAAACACATGCTAAGATCTATTCAAACTTATATATGATGACATGTAATTCAAAGAAAGGCCAGAAAAAGGTAATTGAAATATTTTCCATTTTTGAATATGCACAAGTACATTCAGTATCTAATTATCATCACTCATCTTTGCTCAGCGTACTGTGGGTGTTTCAGTGCTTCACTTCTGTTTAGGCTCTATAGGGGATTTTTATAGCTGCCATTTTGAATCTTGATTCACATGGAATTATGGGACTATCATGTAAAATCTATTTAAAACAAGCCAATGTTCAGCATGGAATATTTATCAATGCTCTAATGTCAAAATCCATGTACCATACATCTTTCCCTGACACAAGGCCCATCTTTCCCATCATGCATTTGGTTTTTGTAGATCATTTATACAAGCTATGATATTGGTAATACATTCTTGAAATTTTTTATCAAAGTTTTGCCGAATATTTGTATGTCGGATTTTACCAGACATGTGCAGTGGGGCTATTGTAAACCTAATTATTCTGTACCTTTTTTATATAGCATCCACAGAGGAATATATATATACATTTATATAAATTCATGGTCAATGTAGCCAGGTACTTTTGATAGCTGTTTCTTTTCAAAAGCTTTTTAAAATAATCTGAGTCATACAGGTATATTTATGCCATGTCTTCCAATGACAAATAAATAATAAGAAATAAAATAATGCAAAATTGGTGAAAATTGAGCCTAGGAGCATTACATGAAAACCTACCAGCAACCTCCCGAATAAGATCATTTGCTTTCCAACATGCTAGATGAGTTAGAGTGGGCAGGGGTGGGTCTGGAACACAGAGAATATTATCATATTATCCAAGGCATATGAATATTTACCCAATTCAAAGACTTGTATTCAATATATTCATGCCGTTCATAACTCATATATTTACTAGTAACTTGCCATCCAAAGATGTTGCAATTCTTTTTTTTTAAAATTAAATATCAAACTTAATAATCATATATAAAGACTTGTTAGCAGTCCTAATGTTCACCATCAGTTGAATGCACTCAATCACATTTTGTCAAATATTGTGACTTTTGTTCACTCATTTTCCAGGAATACACCCAGACCACTTTTACCCTGTGAATTATATTGTCCCTTCAAATTGTAAACTAGCTTTACCCACTTCCAAACCTAAGTAGCCATAGCCACAGCAGTGGGCGGAAGACCATGGTTGGATCATAAATGTTTCACATACCGTGAACCCATTTCCCATTACGTCAATTACCCCAACTGTATTACCCGTCATTACAACAATCTACGCTAATATTGTTTGATTTCTTTGAGGAAATGCTGTATAAACTATTCTAAACAAAAATATGTATCATTTGAGGTTACCCTACCTGGCAGTGTGCATGTAAAGTAGTGTTTCTCATCACATGGCTGGCTGGCTGGATCTCTTCCCTTCAGTTTCAGGGGACATATTGTGTCTCCAGGGTTTACCCTGCCAACCCACAGGTCTGGTAAACGCCATTTCTCTCTAGAAAAATGACACAATTTCACTCTTTCAAAATGAAATTAATTTCTCTCCTTCAAAGTGTATCAAGACCATACCTCCTGTACATTTACAGTGGGTATTATTACTATACAGTATGCTTAAGGGTGGCCTCCACTGGCTGCGGTGAGCTCTGAGATAAGCCTTGCAATGGTGCTGTAATGGTGAGAAGTGTGTGTGTGTGTGTGGGGGGGGGGGAGTCCTGCCTACGTGGCCGGTGATCCATTTATGCAGGACCTCATCATTCCTCTCGACCTACCGAACCAGCACAAACCATTGCAAGGCTTACTGCAGAGCTTACCGCAGAGCTTACCACAGCCAGTGGAGACCACCCTTTATTCTAAATGTAACCGATAATAAGATAATGTGTGACAACTAAATTTGTAAACAGCAACAAAACAATTAAAAGACATTTTTAAAAGACACAATTTCAACTTCATCAACTTCATTTCAACTTTATTTACCTACTTCACTATCAATTGTCCACCCCAACATACTGCAGTTTCTTTTCTCAAAAATAAAGATATCAAAGTTAAAATATAGAAATACTTATTCATATGTCCTATTGTTTACTATCATTGGAATCAGCTTAATCTCATCTTTCCAAATATAATGACATTTCAAAATCCATTTTCTATGACTTCTGACTCATTTCTCTGTAACATTTAAATACCTTAATTGTTCTGATTGCATGCTAACTAATATTTGTAATCTGAACTTGTTTAGTTAAATCAATTTCTTACATACAATGCATTGCTCATCTTATACCACCAACACTCAATTCAAAGTGATCCAAATGCCAAGTGGATATTAAGTAATATCCATACCTCGGATCAAAGTATTATTCAAACACTCATACCTGTAAATGTTCTGTACATAAATACAACATGGGACTGGTGAAAACACCTGAAAAATCAAATCTGCTCACCAAATATAAATAAAATCTTTTAAATTTTCCAGATGTGTGTCTCCTGTTTGTATGATTTCCCTATTATTCCTTATTTAACTTACAACATAGAATCTGCTTCATGTTTGGGGATGTCACTCAGTGTGACAGTAGGTAGTGACAGTGACAGTTCTACTTACATCATAGAATCTGCTTCATGTTGCAGGACCTCACTTAGTGTGACAGCAGGAAGTGACAGTGACAGAAGCTGACAGGTCTCCAATGCCTGAGTGTAGCTTGCCATGTAGCTGGACACAAAGCTGGTTTTAGCTAAAAGAGAAATGATTTTTGTTGCTGATACTTTTTATTATCTTACAATACAGTCAGCCAGTTTAAATTCCTCACAATAGGGAGGATTTCAAGCCCTGCCAAACAATATGGTGGAACATATGAAGGTAAAGGTAACAAACCACCAACACATCAAAAACATGAAGGTGGCCACTACTTCTTATTGTTTATACTGGAATCATTATTATATATAAACAATTATATGGTAACAATATTTTGTTGAACTGTATTTTGAACCTCACTTTTGTCTTAGGTTTGAGTTATTTGAGAGGATTGGCGCAGGTGTGCATTTCGATCATTCATGAATATAAGTATTATCACCAGAGCTTTTACTTTCACAGAGAAAAACCAAAAGTATTTAACTGAATGACTATGATATAAAACTTAATGAGCATATTCCCTGTAGAAGTAATGAGGTAATATTTGTAGAAGTTATATTCTATTGTACATCTGTTATATTAGTAACTGTAACAACTTTATTCTCTCTTTATTATGAGCTGGAAATATCAATGTAATGTTGATAGCTCATAGAAATTAAAGAAATGAAGAAACACATTTTGTCCTTACGCTGACAGATTTCATCTATGCGAGCCAGAATCTGTACTATGCATGCAAAGCTCTTTGTCCATTCCCCATCAGTGAACATGTAGCCATAGTTACAGTAGTACTGCACAATTCCACCAGTTATTACATAATGGGCATTAGTAATATTAGGGGGGTCAAGGTCACATGTCGTACCTGAAATAAACCATCCTGTATTTGTCAGACATTGTACAATAATGGAATAGACAAATGTGTCTAAAGAAGGATCTTGATTCTTATAGACTTAGCACCGTCAGTTAAATAATTAATTAATGTATATGTAAATTACATGTATATGACCATTGTTTTCATACCACCAGTTATTACATGCAAATCCCCTATTTGACTGCATTTTAAAAGTGGATCAACACCATAAACCTATTCTTAACTATACATATGACCGCGGTGTTACATTCTGGAATATGCTTGTACTACTATTATGCCTACTATTAATAATCCCTTCTTTTATGAATCAATTTTTACTCGGGACAGTCTGCTTTACCCGTTACAACCAAATTAGGGTTCTACAACCAATTTAGGGTTAGGGTTAGTTTTAGTATTGATTAGTGTCTAATCCTGTTGATGAAAGCTAGGGTTACGGTTAGGGTTGAATTAGTGTCTAATCCCATAGATGAAGGCTGCATATACCCAGCTCCTACTCACCGACTGGTAGTCCACAGAGTGTAGGATGTGTTTCTCCACTTGCAGCATCCAGTAGGTAGTCATTGCCTCCATCATACACCAGGTTATTCCTGGCAGGGTTTGTAGGCATGGTGCCTGTCGACCATTTGTTATACATCATCACATCCTCACCATACATCACCCAAACACCTTCCATTGCCACATCAGTGGCTCCAAGCCACGTCTTCAAACTACCGCTGCAATTGGGTGTACAATTTGTCTTCACCAATCCTCTCAATTAACCCAAATTTAATACATGAATCAGGTTCAAAATTCAGTTCAACATAAAAAAGGACAATGTAATTCAATGTAATCAATGTAATTCCGAATATACTCAAATTTACCAACTATTTACCAAATTGCTGCCTAATTTGGCAGATTTTACAGCTGCCAATTGTACATTACAGTGTACATTTTCTGAAAATCTGACCCACTCATCAATGTGATGTGTTATAGGTAAATGAGTCACAAAAAGTTTACTTTGAGATACAGGGGCGTCTTTTTGTTTATTTGTTCTCAGTATCAGACATCTTGCTGTATCGGTATCAATTTTGTTCAATTCCAATGGATCTCCTCTTTTCCCGATTTGTGACTTATTTTCGTAAAACGGATAACATATATCAAACTACTATTCAAAGATCATTTCTGATGACCTGACCTATGTCAGTGTACCCACATGATAGTCTGTATGATGGCCAGCTCCTGTAGACTGTAGGCTGTAGCTACTGTTCCACCAAGTTCTGCACAGTACAGCACTGCCTGAGGGTACGTCCGTAATGTAGTGTTAAACACCAGTACGTATAGGGGCCTTACCACAGCTGTAAGACAAGTATATAAGTATTTTTATTTCTCTTCAACAGTACATCATTAAAACATTAGTGAGAAATGGAATGAGACATGTCAGCTCAGAGCTGGGATGTGTTTCAGGTAAATGATCACAAGCTGCAAAACTGACATTTTTGACAAGTTTTTAAATCACAGGATCTCAAAGTGTAATATTCGTAAAGTTTATCGAAAATTGCCAGAATGTTTTTATCAATATCATAGCTTTTAAGTTTTATAAATGATAATGACTGTAAAGATGGCCTTACCACAGCTGCAAGTAAAGTATATAATGTGTGATGTGTATCAGGTGTTTGAGTTACGAAAGCAAAAATACATTGAAAAAATGGAATTTGAGATATTGTCGTATTTATATTGACAAGATCAAGGCAATTCAATGATGATAAATGGTTGGATATCTAATAATTTCTATATTTCAAGTTTGATATTTTTATTTTTGACCAAGATGTTTGCAGTATGTTCTGGTCTTTCCATTGTCTTTTGATCATTTACACTGCCATCTGCAGTGACAGATAGCCAGCTATATCCAACTATGTTAAGTATTTTTTTAATTTTAACAGACACCAGTCAATATATTCAGTTTAAAGTGCAACTGCTTGATCAAATCAAACCTTTCAAACAATAGTAAAGTAAAGTATGATCAATATGAGAATACATACGAGTGCAGGGATTAATGAAAGCAATCTTGTAGTTTTCACAGGGCACAGTGAACTGTGAGGCTCCAGTAGGAAACTTTGCATAGTCCTTACAGTAGTAAGTAACGTTTCCATCACTGATAGATTTAGTAGCAAACTTCATGTCTTCTACTTCTTCACATACCATCGCAGCAACTGGCAACACTTAAATGAAACAAACAGAATATTATTATTATTATATGTAATGGGGCGACTCCACTAATGAGAAAAACAATGGCGCCAACAAATTTTGTTGTTGCCCACTAATTTGTTGCAACAATTATCCATACAGAAACAACAGTTCCCAGAGAGTGTGGCAAGACATCTGACACTCCTCCATTGGTGTTTTCATTGAAGACATGAAATGAACTGATGTTAATGGGTAAGAAAAATAAATTATCGCCGCCGTTTTTTCCTCTAGTGGAGTTCTGCTATTGAACTGCACTAACTGTATATATAAAATTACTAATAGGAAAGTCCATGAGTGCATGATAAGAATATCAGTACACCAATCAGGCACTGGTGAAATTATCGGGTGTTCCTTTGATGCCCTCTCTACCACCCCCCCCACACACACCTCAAGCAGCATGACGATCTTTGGCACTGGACCTTAAAACACTTGCAAGGGTGTAAAGTTGCAGGAGCTCAGTTAAATATCAAATAGGTTCAAAATGATTCCACAAGGTTTGTTAACAGAATGAATATGTCTCTGAGCTCCTTATCTTGTTTAAGTTATTTTTTTTCTTATTTAAAACGCAGATTCTTCTTGAATGGTTTTATATTGTTTGTTTATTCAACAAAAATATTTTTGAAATAATGAATTAATGTTTTCACAACTTTTCTTTTCGACCCATGACCAAAGCCTCTATGGCCGCCACGCCTGTTTTGATTTGTGTTAGACGGTTTTCCTTTGTTAATTTGCTCAACCACCATGGAAAAATTACATTACCACCATGGAAAAATATTCCAATGTTGATGCTGCTAGGCAGGGAGAAATGCAATCTCTTCTTTAGCCATGTAGAAGCCCAGACAGCAGGAATGTTGGAATAAAACCCAATAAAATAAAAAAACTAACATTAAGTGATTATCTATTAATTAATAAATTATTTAATTATTTACCTGCGTCTGCCTCACAGATGAAGTTCCTTTTTGGTGTTTGTGAGCAGACATGGATGGCATCAGACCTGAATAATACAAATGTACCTTTGTGATTATTTGATTTGACTCATACATTGTTTATTCATCACTAATACATAAATACTGAATACATGTGATAAAAAGGTCGACAAGCTTATGGAATTAAATTCCTTGTCTTCCAGCTGTTACAATTAATAAAGAAAACAAATATAAGAAGTTTTTATAATGACTAAGGAGGAACTACACAAGGGCAATAAGTGTAAATTATTTGTTGTTTTATTATTTGATTACCACAAATTTATTATTTTCAATGTAAACAAGGTGAAAATCACAAAATTTGTGCAGTACTTCGCCTAGTAGTAGTGTACTAAGGCTATTAACTGAAAATCCAGTATTTAATATCAGTGAAGCAAACTGTGAGGCAAGTGGAAGCATTTATTTGGAAGGAAATTCATGTGCCCTAACTTTATGTGACATTAGTTTCCACCTTGACTGGTCTAATGGCACTTAATACAGCCTTAGACTGAGGAAATCTAGATGAAACCTAATTGTCTGACTTGATTTAAATTGTTTAATTTGAGTGAGTGTTGCGATTTGCGCCTGCCAACAGGGTGCAATATTGTCATTCTCTGTTGATTAATGCGCCTTCCACGAGATGGTGTAGAATATTGCACTTGTTGCTATACAATATTCACACTCCTTTAACCAACTTATTAGTGAGTGAGTGAGATTGGTTGCCTTATCAACACATTTAATATGGTTATATCAAGGGTGGGAGAGCTGAGAGGGAGACAGTTTATGATCATACTCAGGAAATAGAGATAGAGAAAAAGGGAGAAAGAGACAGAAAGTAGACAGAAAGGCACTTTATGGTCTTACCCAGGGAATAGAGATAGAGAAGAAGGGAGAAAGAGACAAGAGAAAAGATACAGAAAGGCATTTAATGATCAAACCCAAGGAATAGAGATAGAGAAGAAGGGAGAAAGAGACAGAGAAACGACACAGAAAGGCACTTAATGGTCATACTTAGGACGATAACCAACCTATTAGTAAAGCTGTATAAATACTAATAAAATGATGGACTCACCCTGCACATATACCATTGAGGCTGAGGGAATTAACTGTAGTGTTAGACCAGCCTTTATTCCACTTGATCAACTCTCCATTGTACCACCTGAAGTAATGGGTAACAATGAGTAAAACATAACCATGAGTGACATGTCCTAAAGTGTAGGATTTCATCCTGCTGATTATTGTTAAATTTTTAACAAAAGCATGGAAGTAAAACGTTAAATTATATGGAAGTAAAACATTAAGAATTAAAGAAATTAATATAAAATAAAAGTGTGATAGTGTTTATGGAATCTTTATTATATTTATGGAATCATTATATGTTAGGAATCGGCCATGAAAAGAGGTGTTCATTGGATATTTAAATCTGGATTTATGGTTCTGTTTTTTATAAGTTGTATTTTTGTGACTTGAGAGAGGTCTTCCCAGGTAGGCTTAGTATACACAAGAGTTACTAGTAGAGAAGCTAAATATGGGTGAAATCGCCAGAAAATTTACAATTCGTCTTCACCAATCCTCACAAATAACCCACATTTAATACATAAATCAGGTTCAAAATACAGATCAACCTAACCAATGATGCTAGAATCAATACAATGCCGAATATACTTGAATTTACCAAGTATTGGCCAAATTGCAGCCTAATCTAGCAGAATTTATTAAACATGTAAAGCTGCCAATTGTATATTTCTAAAAATCTGACCAATATACTCCAAAGGATCGCCTAAGGACATATTCATTGCACTCTCTTGAACAGTGGTGCATGTATTTATGACATTTAAGGAGCTAGATACATGAAAGATAAGAACATTCCTACAAAGAAATTTTGTGAATAAGACACTTTGACACATCCCATATTTGGGTGTATAAACAACTTACCTGAATATTTCCTCTTCAGCATCATCTGAGCCTGACAGGTACATCAGTTGACCACCTTCTTGTCTGTGGATACAACTTCAGCTTAGTTCAAAGTATATCATGTTTTATTGTTTTAAAGGTATTTTTAATATTCAAAAACAAGTACATCATATTGATTCAACTTGTGGAGGACATTTCTTTGGTTCATTATTGAGTCCTCATGAGGACTTCACTTAAATTTCCAATTTGTACTTTTTGTTTTGCCTATGATCACTGTTTTGCAACCTTTTCAACTCTAATATCACTAGAAAGGCTGAAGTTCTATCACTGCATGTTAATCAAGCAAACAAAGTGAGGAAAATATGCAAATTCACCATTTGTTAAAGTATTTTGGACTCCCTGGTCAGATTCTGACATTGAAACGTTTTAGGGCCCACAGAAATAACTACACTGTTGAGGGGGTATGCCGTTTCATGTACATCTTTATTATTGTCAGAACACAAATTCAATATATCATATATGGTTAATTCTGATGGAATAAGCCTAAAGGGCCCAACATGGGTTCTTAGAAAGTCTTTCCCAGTGAGCTACATGAGCTGAATGAAAATAATAAGACAAAGACAACCTACACTATCTGGAAGATACGTTCAGCTTCATTATCGTCCATAATCTTAGCAGGTGTTGTTCCTTTCCAGATGCAGAAAGCAGAAGCTGAACTCTGGCTCAGCTGGACTGGGGCCATCTGGTACTCCACCCGTCGTACAGCTGATGAGCAAAGTATATATAAAGATTGAATTGAATTGAAAATGCTTTATTTGTCCAAGGTTAAACAGTTACAAAAATAGACAAATAGGTAAGCAGACCAGCTCTTCCAACTCTTACCTTTATCGAAAAGGTAGGATATAAGCTACAGGAACATAACCTGTAACTCACTCTTAGCAAAAGTTGCATTGCACTATATAAGGTTTTACTTTCAGAGTACTGTTCATGAGCACCACAACAGGTGAAGATAAAAGCCTTGAAAGGCCTCATAGCATATCTTAGGCCATATTGGTCAAACCTGACGGTTGAAAACACTGCCTAGGCAGGGATTCAAACCCATGTGCCCCATATCAACAACAATCTTATAGTTGTTATCACTGATATGTGCAGGTCTGAAGGTATCAACATTATGATGCTCTTATGTGTTTTTAGGGAGTTTGATGTAGAAATCATCCTTGAGTGAGAAAATAGCCAATCAAGCGATAATAAATGAATCCACCTAAGGAAAGGATTTTGGTGCTTCTCCGAAACATGAATAAAGAAATTATGAAGCCTTGTATCAGAACCAACCAAACACTCCTTAGACAAATATTGGTCAAAGAACAGAACACAAAGTAGAAGATCTTTAACTTTAGGGATTTACTATCACTGCAGATCTCAAACAATGCCAGCTTACCTGTACAGGGGTTTAGGTTGACTAAGGTGAGGCACAGGCAGGAGAAGGACTTACCTGTACAGGGGTTTAGGTTGACTAAGGTGAGGCAGGAGAAGGACTTACCTGTACAGGGGTTTAGATTGACTAAGGTGAGGCAGGAGAAGGACTTACCTGTACAGGGGTTTAGATTGACTAAGGTGAGGCAGGAGAAGGACTTACCTGTACAGGGGTTTAGGTTGACTAAGGTGAGGCACAGGCAGGAGAAGGACTTACCTGTACAGGGGTTTAGGTTGACTAAGGTAAGGCACAGGCAGGAGAAGGACTTACCTGTACAGGGGTTTAGGTTGACTAAGGTGAGACAGGAGAAGGACTTACCTGTACAGGGGTTTAGATTGACTAAGGTGAGGCAGGAGAAGGACTTACCTGTACAGGGGTTTAGGTTGACTAAGGTGAGGCAGGAGAAGGACTTACCTGTGCAGGGGTTTAGGTTGACTAAGGTGAGGCACAGGCAGGAGAAGGACTTACCTGTGCAGGGGTTTAGGTTGACTAAGGTGAGGCAGGAGAAGGACTTACCTGTGCAGGGGTTTAGGTTGACTAAGGTGAGGCAGGAGAAGGACTTACCTGTACAGGGGTTTAGGTTGACTAAGGTGAGGCACAGGCAGGAGAAGGACTTACCTGTACAGGGGTTTAGGTTGACTAAGGTGAGGCAGGAGAAGGACTTACCTGTACAGGGGTTTAGATTGACTAAGGTGAGGCACAGGCAGGAGAAGGACTTGCTTGTAGCACCGCCCGGGAAGGTGAATCCAGCTTCACATGTGTATGTAACTGTGGTGCCGCTTGTGGAGTGACTTGCGTGCAACATTGTAGGCACTGCATTTGTACAATCTATGTCTGATCGAATAAACAAGTTGTTAGTGGGTGAAATTGTCAGAAAGTGTATAATTCACCTTCACCAATTCTCTCAAATAACCCAAATTTAAGCCATAAATGAGGTCAAAAATTCACTTCAACATAACCAAACAGATTGCTTGAATCAAGGCAATACCAATATACTAAGATATACCTAGTGTTGACTATTTTTCAGTCTTATTTAGCAGAATTTACTAAAGATGTAGATCTGCTAATTGTATATTTTCTATAAATCTGACCCATCTATCCTAAATGTGATGAGTTTCAGAAAAATTTGTCACAAGTTGTAAAAATTGATATTTTTTAAAGTGATTAATTTATTTCCTTTTTGGAATGTTTTCATGCTTAGGTTGTCTAGTTCTTAAGGTTGTATGAAGACCAGAACCATATTTTATTAAATATATCTTTGTCTTTCTAAGATCATCCTATGGAGTATATTTAGCATCAAATTGAACATTTTAATGTTAAAATCTTTTGACTTGTACTTATCATCTTTAATGGCAAATAGTACATATCAATTATGTCAATAACATTTATTTAAAAAACAAAAGACAGTGTGGAAGTATGTTAAACCAATCCTCAGCTTCAGACACAATGGTGTTGTCAAAGCATTGGTGCTATGTTCCGAAATACTTGAATGTTAGCAATTAAGAGATGAAACTAAACTACAATATTATATCTTAATTTATTTACTTTAGGACAGTGTGGAAGATCTACTGTGTAGAACCGTCTGCCCCATTTATGTCCATGAATAGAACATGTAATGCTGACAATAACACCATGTAACTGGAAATGGGTCAGATTGTCAGAAAATGTTCAATTGGCAGCTCAACACATTTAGTAAATTCTGCTAAATTAGGCTGCAATTTGCTCAATACTAGGTAAGTTTGAGTATATTCGGCATTGTATTAAATCTAGCAATCTGTTTGGTTAGGTTGAACTGTATTTTGAACTTTATTTTCGTCTGAAATTTGGGATATTTGAGAGAATCGGTGAAGGTTAATTGTACATTTTCTGAAAGTCTGACCCATTATCACATGAATAAAAATTCTATAATAATAAAAATAAGGTTGTATATTATCATTTACCCCTAGGAGCTTGACAGAGGAATGGTGTGTATGAGTGCAGGGGTCCATCTTTCCACCCGGTGATGCCATATTCTAGTCTGGCATAATTACGTTCAGCATTGTTTGGGTATGGGAAGTTCATAGGATAGGATAGGCTTTTCCCAGTAATAAACTCTCCATCATTGTATCGCCATATTCCTTCTTCCATTGCATCATTACCATTGATATGTACCAGTGTACTTGTACAAGGTGAAGCAAACCTGAAATTGTAATAACTATTTGTGATGTGTTTCAGGAAAATGAGTCATAAGTCGCAAAATTGATATTTTTCAAAGTGTTTTTTTCACAAGATCCCATTATTGGAATCTTCTGATTTTTGGAGAGTGTGTTACTTATAGTTATCTCAATCGATGTATCAAATTTCAGGACAATCTATGTAATATATCCTTTCGTTTTAAAGGTCCTCATATGGATTACATTTAGTTACTTTACTGTTTATTGACCCCAGAAATATTGGAAACTATTTTTTCAAAAACGAAAAATATCAAACATAAAATCTAGAAATACTTATTAGATTATTAGACTGTTTACTATCATTGGAATCAGCTTGATCTCATCTTTTCAAATATAATGGTATCTCAACATCTATTTTTTGCGACTTATGACTCATTTTCCTGGAACACATCACATTTAAGCTATTTGAATAGGGCAGTTGCATAGCGGCCATTTTGAATCTAGATTTGTATGGAATTATGGGCCTAATGGGTGGTCTCCACTGGCTGCAGCTCTGCTGTAAGCTCTGCAGTAAGCCTTGCAATGGTGCTGTGTTGTTGAGGAGTGGTGAGGTCCTGCCTACATCATTCACTGACCATGTAGGCAAGTACCTCGTCATTCCTCACCACCTACAGAACCAGCACAAACAATCGCAAGGTTTACCACAGAGCTTACCACAGCCAGCAGAGATCATCCTTAATGGTACTGTATAAAATATATAAAATATATACCATACTCAGATTGGACTAATTGTCAGTGCTCTAATGTCATTATTGATGTATTATACATGTTTCCATGTCTCAAGTCCCCATCTTTCCCATCATGCATTTGGTTAGCATAGATCATTTATACAAGCTATGATATTGGCGATTTTCGATAAAAATGGTGCCATGAAGTTTTATGTCAAATTTCATCTGATTCCATCCCAGGATGCACTGTGACATGCGCAGTGGCACAAGCAAACCCTCTATTTGAAACTGTTTATGTTAGTGGATGACTGCAGTTAAGCAGTTCTCTCTGACAGGAGGGATGTTTCCAGATGCCTTGTATTGGCTTACAGTTCCAATAGTAGAAGACAAGATGAATGCTGTCATCTCTCTATGTTATAATTCTTGGATGTACTAATAATACATAACGGGTGTTGGTGAATATGGTACATTAACTCAAGACAGTGCCTTTCAGTAGTATGAGCATTTATGAGTAGAAATTTCAAATAAAGTAATCATCTTTCAAGATTAGTGTGCTAAGCTTTAACATCTATGTTTATCTAGGGATAGGTGGGCCACAGTGGGCCACAGTTGCCAATTTATTCAATGAGTGTGGAATTCTAATAAGGATCAATTTTCTGATTTCTTTATTCATCAGGATCATTTGTTTGATATCAAATATACTCAGAAATACCAAGCATTGGCCATTTTTCAGTTTAACTTAGCGCAATTCACTAAATGTGTAGAGCTGCCAATTGTCCATTTTGTGAAGATCTGACCCATATATGATCATAATTGCTACTGCAATTCCCACTTGGTTACACCAACACTCCTGGTTAGTGGCATGGTGTATAACAGCTCAATGTATTAATTTACATTTCCTGTATAGACTTTATATTATGTACAATGTACAATTGGAACCTGTACACATTTAGTAAATTCTGCTAAATTAGGCTGCAACCCGAGTCGCACATGACTTGAGAAGTGCAATGTGCGTTGAAACCGTCGCTCAGTGCGTCATCTCTGCAGTCCCCTTTCTCCGTGCATTCTATATAATGCTCTACCATGGGGGAGGTCACTGCAATATAACCAGGAAGCCGCCTGACTCCCTGGAATCACAGCTTCCTGGTTGTACTGCAGTCATTGAAAAGTTCTTTTTCTGGGCATAATGATCAGCATAATTTACATGATTTATTTTGTAATCAGAATAAACCAATCGTGTGTCTCAATATTATGATTAACCTGGGATGGTATATCAAAACCCATGGTCACTGTTAACAACATTGGAACATAACTACCATGTACATGATAAGGTAATACATCAATTCTTAGGCTATTTCATTACTTCCTAAATATTTCTCTAGGCTTACTATAAGTCTTTCGTTCTCTTTATGGTTCAGAGTTTACATAAATGACCTGCCCCATCCCCTCTACCACCCCACTGCTCCTTCTCCTTCAAATTAATACCATCAGTTATCCAACCTGGAAAAGTCCCCAATACTCCTCAAGCCCTGAACAAACATGAAGGGTAGGACTTAAAAAGAAGCAACAGCCATTCACTATATATAGACAAGGCCAAGAAACAAAGGATTCATGGTTTTTGGTGGGAATGGTTGGCGTGGATACATCAGATGCCATCTTGCAGTCACAGAGGGTAGGTGTCTTATATGCTGCATGTATGGTATATACCTAAAATATCACTTTATGGTTGCATCATTTGATGGCTTTATAATACATAATCATTATCTATATTATAGGTCAAGATATGTTCTCAGACTCTCTCTGTTCAAACACCTGAAGAACTGGAAACCCTAAGCTGGTGGGAAGAGACAAACATTGAGGCAAATGGAATTAAGGATTTTTGACTCCCTTTGAAAGGAGGGTAGAAGCACATGCGGATACCAATGTAGAAAGCCTTAGAGGCATACTTGGTAAGTTTTCTGTAAAGTCTATGCCATTGAGATTCCTTTGATTAATTGTGAACATCATATTTTCTTGATACATGCATTTATTTTTTGAATTTAGGTTTTATAATATATTTTCCTATTTCAGGTATCACTCTAAGTTATTCTGACAAATCCGTTACAGAAGCTGGTAGAAGGAAGTACTGCAACAAGAAAATGATGTACCAAAGTGAAGAAATGATGATTTTCTGAGAATAAATAGATTTTGAGTGCAGGGAGCATACATTTGCTACTGGGGTAATAGCTAAGGATAGATAAGAATCAATATTATCTATATTAACCCCCCCCCCCCCAACCTCTGCCCCGCCGCACCACCACCCTCCCATTAATTAAGTGCAGTCCAGCTTCATCATATTTGCGACCTCCCTATAGTGTTTTACTGCAGTCAATGCGTTCACATGTTGCTGCGGCGATCGCGGTGATGTCATCGCAACTCAACGAGTAACACTTGCCGCTCTTTGAGACCCGCGCTGAATGCGGTTATCTGTGGCGCTACAAACTACAGTATAAACTGCAATAGGGTCTCAGGAATTGGGGCAATACTAGGTAAATTCAAGTATATTCGGCATTGCGCTGATTCTACCAATATTTTTGGTTAGGTTGAACTGCACTGTGAACTTTTTTTTCATCTGAAATTTTTTTTCTCCAGAGAATTGGTTAAAGTGAATTGTACATTTTCTGAAAATCTGACCCATATGACTTGAATCGTGATGTACATCTACACTTCTCTAATCTTGTAAATTCATTAGCTTCTGCATTTGTCTGTCTGTAAATGAAATATCTTTGATATAATATTTTTGTATTATATCAGGGGCGATCATGGACTCAATTACCGAGCATCAATAAAAGGGTCACATTGTCAGAAAATGTACAATTCACCTTCACCAACCTTCTCAAATAATCTACATTTAAGTACAAAAGGAGCTTCAAAACTTAGTTTAACACAGCATAACATGTATACTAAGACAACACTACTAAATATATGGAGATACGCCTGGTAGTCATCATTTCTCAGCTTAATTTAGAAGAAATTACTAAATGTGTAGAGCTGCCAATTGTGCATTTTCTGACGATCTGACCCAAAGCCGTTTAAAATAAAAGCGTATGTAAGCGTACAGTTAATCAACTTACTCCAAGCAATCTAGAGCAAAAAAAAACTCTTAACCCTAATCCAGGTGTTAGGGAATAAATAAGAACAAGCTAGCAAGGACTCGATCTGTGTTGTCCAGTGTTGTTATTTCTATTAGTCACCGCAATAATTAATAGCAGACATTACACTATGAGTAATTGCAGCTTGGGGGATATGCATAGCCACCATTATGAATCTTGATTTGTATGGAATTATGGGACTAATGGTACAGCATAAAATCTATAGACAACATGCCATGTTCAGCATGGGATATTTATCAATGCTCTAATATCAATATCTATGTGTTATACATGTTCCAAGGCACAAGCCTCCATCGTTCACATCATGCATTTAGTTTTCATGAATTGATTGATTGATTGATTGAAAACCTTTAGTTGATGTTACGTTTGCCTATAGTAGAGCAACAATTCCATCCCATTCTTACAATTTCAGATAAAAATCAATTTTGGTAAAAATCAATTTTTGATCAAAATGGTCCCTAATATTTGAACGTCACATTTCATCAGAATCTATCCCAGGATGAACTGTAACAGACATGTGCAGTGGCACATACATGGAAATCCCCTATTATCACTCTAATAATTGGAAGACAAATTTTCACTGACGCCACTGAGTGGAACTGATTATTATCAGAGGTTCCACGATGCTTTGCTAACATTCCACCCTGGTCTACACAATGCGCATCCGCCATCTTTGCAGAACTCCAAAACTCTGCCCTTGTCAAGCACCTCACGTTATTGTCTGCAAAATATATTATTTATATTAATTAGCAATCAATTTAGTCGAGGTTAATTATGATTTCTGCTTGTGTATTGCAAACAGGTTGCCACAAAGTGTACAATTTGTTTCCCCCATCCCCTCAAGTTAGAAACAATTAAACTTTAAAATACAGTTCAACACAAGTTAACTTATTTTTTCAATGCAAAACCAAATATACTCAGAGCTACCTAGTATTTATCAGCATAATTTACAGCATATTACTAATTTGATCTTTACTCTTTTTACAAGAACTAGATCACCTGGTGGTTTTCCTCAAGTACTGGGGGGAGGAGGTGATACTTTACCAGGACTAGTTCACCTCACTGGCAGCCTTTTAAGGTGACTCAGTATGGATCTTGTAACTGGGTGCACGGCAACGCTTAGCGTGAGTAGTGGGTTACAACTTTTGCCTTTTCTCATGCAATGTATATTCAATGCATATAGCAGGAATATCAGCATTATGCAGACAAAGTATGTATGTTGAGTCTTGATATAAACATTTCAGACAGGAAATTGATTCTGATTTTTGGTGTGGGACTTAGTATCTACGATCCCTACATCCATGTTAAATTTTCTCATAATTAAGTTGTAACGAAAAAGATTAGGCCTGGAAATTCATGCTGATTCTTGGTGTGCAAGCTAGTAACTATGATAGCTGTATACATATAGAATTTCATAAACATATATGAAGCCATTTTTATTCAAATCAAATATTAATCAGGAATTTAATTTTTTTCCCAATTTTTCCAATAAATAAGTTGTAATATAGAACAATTTAGCCTGGAAAGCCATCCTGATTTTTGATGCATGAGTTGGCAAATACTGTATCTACATTCATATTAAATATCATTAATATTCATCAAGTTTTTTTTAAAAAATGCTGATGGTCACAAGCAAAAATCAATTTTGCTACTGCCCGCTACTGCCACTAGGAGGCTTTCAGGGGGCTAACTCAGGATGTGAGGGAAACAAATTATTTGGTGATAAGTATATATATATGTTGAATGTCTGGGTGAAATTTGATGTCGGAATTCATGTCAGAACCATTTTAAACGAATTCTGTTAATAAATTACTCAAAAATTACAATATATGATTTAATATGATTTATTATTTTTAGCTCCTTACCGCCCATAGCATGAAAAACAGCCTGGTGACCTATATTTTTTTTTCACTCAAGAATCATTATTTCATGTCATGTATCATTGGTTAAAATTTTAGAAAAATTCATCACTAATCAAAATCACTACTGAGTCACCTTAATTGAATGACTTCACTTATCATCGCTCACCGGAAGCAGTAAATTTGGTAAGATTTGAATTGTCAGAATTCTGTTGCTATAAACTTTTTCCCCCTTTAAATAAATACTCCTAGATTAGACATTAGGAAATAACCCTAAAATTTATTTTGGGCCTAATAATGTAAAATAAACGTTTCTATCAGTTGCGACTAGTCAGGAACATGCTGGAAGACCTCAAACTAACTTTCAGATGCGGGTCTTCCTTTTGAACACCTCTCTTGGATAAATAAAAGATACTTTGATAGTAATACCAAATCATGTCTAATGCTCCTGCCAAATAGGAACTTAGTTTTTGATAAATATACTTTTTTTTGACAAATGAATAATGTGGAATGTTTCTTGAATATACTATGTATTAATAATGGTTGGCATGTAAGAGCATCGCGCTGGTGGTGGGAATTTTTAAAATACATCCAAGCTATACATACTTGATATGTATGTCAGTAGAATGGTTTGTAATATTTTTTAGCCTATATGCATAACTATTAGATTGTTAAATTGACAAGCCTAAATTGTCTAATTTTGAGTTAAAGTTGTCTCATTCAGCCATACATTCGTCGTGCCCATACCGGCCAGAAGGCTACCTACACTTTCTTACCGCCACAACGCTCGCGGATTTCTTATCATCCCAAAGTCCAAAGGTACAGGTGAGGTCCAGGTCTGACCGTTATCTCAAAGTCGATCACATGGGAAAGGAGGGGAGGGGCTGACCGCCAGGTCAGGGGAAGGGGGGGAATACTGATTGAAGAGTGGGAGGGAGAAGGGAGGGGAGATAACCCCGTGACCTGGTCACCACCCAAAGAGATTGGTCAGAGAGGCAGTGGTCACTCTGAGCCTCGTTTTAATAATTTGTCTGTCATTGTTATCCTGTGGCTGATTGGATCTCTAATCTAACCTGTCGATTAATTGGTCCAACGAGACCTAAGCCAATCAGCGCAGGACCAGTGTATTCGTTCTAATATGTCTAGTATATGAATAAACAGCAGCATTAGTTTGACCTCTTCTAAGGATCGTACTGATTTGAAGCATACATCTCTGTGTGTTGCGTTGATTAATTTCTCGCCCAACTACTGACCCTGAATTATTACGAAGAATGGCCCGCATTTCTTCAAGATCACATTTAATGAAACATTATCTCCCATAGTACTTAGATATGTGATTAAATCGATTGATTATTTGCTTTAAATTTATAGTATAAAATCAGCCTATTCTGAGAATATTTATGTATAAAAATGTCTTCGACATGGATGAAATATTTTTCAAAAAAAAAAAAAAAAATTGATTTAAATTGAATATTGAACATTCATGATGTACCTACCAACACATGGTTGGGTGGCTGCTAACTGTGCAGCGTTACATGAGTATGTCTTGGTGGTAGTACCATCAAAGAACTTGTAACCACTATTGCAGTCATATCTCACACTGCTAGCAGAAAGGCTTCTCACAGCGTTGGGTATCTGCGGTGCTACAGTACAGGCATATGCTGCAACACATAATTGAATTGAATTAAATTGCATTGAACAATCACTTATTAATTATTGAATTGAATTAAATTGCATTGAACAATCACTTACTTGTCAAAGGTATATATTTGTATGAGATATAACATACTTGTCAACAGACTTTTGGATAGTACCTAAAAAAAAACTTAAAAAAACAAATACCTTTACCTTAAAAAACAAAAAAACGTTTACTAAGGTAAGAGTCGGACTAACTAAATGAGATGATGTATGTACTATAAATATTTATATACTAATGATCCCCAGTCTAAAATGGGTAGTACTTCATGTATACATGTTTATATTCAATTCCTCCATCCCTTCTGCTATTCCATTTCACTCCCATGTTTATAAAAAGGAACGGCTGCAAGTGTATTCTGGCTGGAACTCCTGTACCTCTTCCCCACTACGCAGGCTGGGTTGACATTGCTTCAGCCCAGTAAAGCCCAGTTGCCATAGGTGGGTTGAAACATGTGTAATCTTCCACATGGAATAGCATTGAAATAACTTCTAAATCACTTCCTTGAAAAAAATTATTTTATAACTTTGTACAGAGCCATGAATGTTGAAAATCAACAATTAAAATACTGTGGATATGTTTAAGGTACAAAGTAAAGTACAGTACAATGTACAAAAGTGATCGTAAAAACTTTAATGTACTAAAGTAAATGTATAAAACCACCGCATTAATTATGCGCCCTACACATGGTTTTATTTAACCTAAGATGTAAATGCATTATCCTCCGAGTTATTGGCAAAAATCCTAAAAAAGTCAGAAAGATTGGGGGCCATCTTGGATTTTCTCGCCAAATATAGGTCAGCACAAGTGGTATCTACCATGAATTTAATCAGTGATGGTCAGGCTACCAATCCAGGGTGGATGCCACCGTCTAACATTCTGTGCCTCCTAAAGTGATTTCTTTCTCTTTCTTTCTCTTTCTCTTTCGGAACACTAGTGTAATGGGGCAATAAATAGACTATCATGACAACTGGAAAATTGTGTGTTATAATCTTTATGGTCTATATCTGCTTGAGTAGAGAAAGGTTGAGGTGTTATACGGAGTGTTACAAGTGGATTCATTGATCTGATGAATGTAAAATTGATAAATAGGGAAGTTGCCACTGCGCATACCCGTTACAGTGCGTCCTGGGACTGATTCTGATGAAATCATTTTATCGAAAATTGCAATAATATTATCAACAATATCCCAGCTTGTATAAATGATCTCTGTTAACCAAATGCATGATCGAAATGACAGGGACTAGTGTTATAGAAACATGTATATGCATTAGAGCATTGATAAATATTCCATGCTGAACATGACATGTTTTCTATAGATGTTATATTGTACCACCATTAGTCCCATAATTCCATGGGAACTTAGATTAAAAATGGCGGCTATGCAAATCCCCATCACAAGTCAGACTAATCTTTTTCCTTTCTCCTGGAGAAATTCTCGAAAATCGTGAAATTTGTGGGAATAAAAGCTAAAAAAAAATATCCTGACATACAAAATGGACTAGATGCTGTGAATATGGATACATATGATGGTATATCTAGACAACAGATGGTGCCACCTATTGTAGTGGTGACCACTCGGATGACCGGGGTCAGTTAGCCTGCTTGCTGCCACCTTTGAGTATACTAATGCCTGGTTCTTTTAAAGAAAAGAACAAGGCAGTACAACCCAAATCCCGGTTTGAGGACAAGCAGTCTATGGCTAATTTTCTAAATCAAGATCTAGACTTACTCCCTTCCAGTTCACACACAGCATGAAGTACATCTGTGTCGTTAGCTCGGGTGAAGAAATGGGAAGTGAGTGTGAGCACATGTGTGGGCAGAGTGCCCACAATCCAGCTGGAGCTGGAGAACTTGTTGTATATAACATCAGTGTCATCATGCCATTTGTAGATATTGTCATAATTGCGAGCCCCAAGGAATATATGTTTATAGTTCCTGCAGGTAAGAAAATATTCAGTAATTAACATATGTAAAACTAATTCTAATACGGTCACTAAATTTGTTGACAACCAAAGATATAATAATTATTTTGACTTTATTATACACACATTACTCTGAAAACAACATATCAAGAGTAATTTACGCATAGGGTGTATGTCACTATTTTCATGATTGAAAGCACTTTCAAAAATTTCAACTTTGTGATGTGTGACTCATTTTCCTGGAAAACATCACAATTAACAACAATAAAGATGTTTAAACATTGATATGCACTCACAGTACAGTGTGCTGGTTGATTATCACACAGTACAATGTGATTTAGTCTATTATTAAATATATATGTGATTTCAGGGGTGATGGATAGATTGATGGATAGTAAGGTAGAATACTATTATAATCAAGTTCTCTTGTTGATTTAGTATGTAATAAATACCCAATAGCACACTGTTTGGTTTGTAATTGATCTAGACATTGGGACAAATGCCACTTCAACCCTTTGGGGTGTCGTGAGATTTGACCCGTTGTCTTGATCAATTACAAACAACCATCGTGCCATTAGGTATAAGTATTAATTCTTCTATTTTCAAATTCCAGTACAGGAATTGATATGGGTGAAGTCGCCAGAAAATGTAACACTTAAATTAAGTTCAAAATACAGTTTAACCTAACCAAACAGTTTGCTAGAATCAATGCAATGCTGAATATATTTGAATTTACCTAGTATTGACTAGAATTGCAGCCTAATACAGCGGAATTGATTAAATTTGTATAATTCTCAATCATCCATTTTTTGAAGATCTGACCCATATAATAATACAGGCAAGGTATTGTTATTACCTGATTATATAAATTCTGTTATATTCTGCCAGACTAAGAACTTTGGCCAGCCGTGCATTGGGGTGCATGTGTGAACACACAGCCTCCTGCCCTGCATACTGCCGCTTGTCAGGGATGAACTGGTAGCTATGCTTGCTTGGGTTCCTCTCTGTCCCTGCAAAACATCAAGCACTTATATAGTGGGTCAGATCTTCAGACAATGTACAATTTGTCTTCACAAATCTTCTCAAATAACCCAAATTTAAGACGAAAATCATGTTCAAAATACAGTTCAACATAACCAGACAGATTTATTAAATGAATATAATACAAAATATTTTCTGATAAACCTAGTATTTATCAATTTTCACTCTAATTCCGCAGAGTTTGATAGACGTGTAGAACTGAAAATCTGGCCCTCATACAGGAGGCACCACACTATTTCCTGAAATGATCAGAATTCAAAACTTATATATTTACATGGATGTATTGCTAATCCAGATTCACTGAGACATGGATGTATTGCAAACCCTGATTCAAGTCCCCTATTTCTGCCCCCCGATTTGTCCCTTCCTCCCCTCTGTCCACCTGAGCTGACTCTCTCCATGACAGCGCTAGGGAGTAATCCTTAATTTCATCCAACTTTGTCCATTAGTCATGTGTCTCACCTTTATCATCATTGCTCATCTGTTTCTTGAATCTATACTCATTAGCTCATTAGTTCATTTAGCACAAATCTTTATTATCCTTTAACTATAGCCTTAGATACTTGCAAACCATAGTTATAGTACTCACCTCAGCAGGAAGTTGAAAACCTTGTTTTCATGTATAAGAAACTTGTTCTCATGTTCATCATTGGAGAAGCTGTCTAAATAAAGTCTTAAAAAAAGAAGACAAAAAAAAGACAAAGTAACAGACAGTAAAAAAGACAAAAAGACAGGTGTACTAGGCTGAATACTTACGATGACAGGTGTTGTACTTTACCCAGGAGTTACATTTACAGGTGAAAGTCTTACTAGAGGAGCCATCAGCAAACTGGTAGCCAGATTTACAGGTGACCTCCAAGGTGCTCTCAACTCTAGTGACGACCGCATTAGGCATGCTAGGAGTCCAGCCTTCACATAATGTCACTGTAGAATAAGATATATGCGTCAGATTGTCAGAAAATGCACAATTGGCAGCTCTACACATTTTTTTGGAAATTCTGCCAAATTAGGCTGAAAATGAAGAATACCAGGTATATCTGAGTATATCTATTATGGCATGAATTTATAATATCAGTTCTATAGTTTATGTTTGATATTATGTATGTTTAAAGTTTGCAGTATTTTTGGGGTGAACAATTATTAGTAGGGTAGCCAAATATACTTCATGAGATGACCTCAGAAATGCTGGGATATAATTATTTAATACACTGATTTGACACTTTATACTAGTGTTATATTATAGCTATTTTGTAGAGCTTAATATTACTAGATGCACGCCAGTCACAGTCTTAGTTCACAATGTCTTTATTCATGCTATGTGTGGTCAAGCATGGCTTGACCATGTGACCCTCCCATGCTACCAAGGTTACATCATAGGGTAGGGGTCACTGTATGAGGGGGGTTACTATCCAAATCCAGATTGCATATCAATATATGGCACTAGTAAAGCACAAGATAAGACAAATGAGAACTTTCCCAAAAGAAATCTTGCTAAAAAAAGTATGATTTTGTGACTCAGTTGTGACTCATTGTTCTTTACCGCATCACACATTTGGCTCAGAAAATGTACGATTCACCTTCACCAATCCTCTCAAATAACCCACATTTAAGACAGAAATGAGCTTCAAAATGTAGTTCAACATAACAGAACTGATGCTGTAAATCAATTCGATACCAAATAATATACTCAGATTCTGAACCATTTAGACAAATGAAATACTTTCAATTTAGTATACTGACAAGTACCAACCTCTTTTCATGCATGTGAAGCGTATCCCTGAGTCACCAGATGGCAGTGGCTTTGCTTGCAATTTGATGTTTTTGCTGAGAGAAAGGTGGTCATGGTTTGGGTCATCAGTATAGGGATGTTCATAGGTCAACCCATCATACATGGCTGGATCGCCATTGTTGAGCTTGTAGAAACCTTCTATGTCTGCATCAGAACCCTGAAGCTCAATGTTATCACTTAACGTAGTACCATCCAGAGAAGTTCTGCAAAGAATGATATATTTGGGTGAAGTCGCCAGAAATTTGTTGGACTGCAGGAACCTGTTTTTGTCAATGAAATTGTCAATGAATGCCTTCATAAATCTGAATAAGATTTTTCACTTTTTTATGCAATCATCAAAACATGATTACATGTTTATTCTACCCCAAGTTATGGAGTTTCAAAGTTTTAGTAGCGGCCATTGGTGTTTTCCCCTGTCATGGGTTTTCCTATGGGAATTGAATTTTAATCTTTTGTAATATGTTAGTACATAAGATAGGATAAGATAACCAATTCTTTATTTCCAGAAAGTAAGAGTGTACAGGAAAATAGGTTATGAGCTTATCCGGAGATCTCTTCCAGCCCATGCCTTCTTCGTTAACCTTAGTCTTGGTTTGTTTGCTAAACTACTTAAATGTTAAAGTCTTAATGAAATAATATAAATTAAATATTGTAAACCAAATTTTTACAAGTTTTCTCGTTACTATATATGTCCGTTGTTTTAGAAGGACATTAGGTAATAGTACTATCTTACCTAGCTTTGTCAAACTGGAGTTAAAATTAAGGTGACATGGCAACTAATTAAAGAGATAAACCACAGTTCAAGTGGGAAAAAAACTAACATTTTGTTTAAACTTTGCCTTGTGAAAGAACAAGGTTATGTGAATTCAAAAAGCCAATAAAAACAATATGTCACCGGGTTAGTTTTCATTTCAGGGATCCCTGAAATTTAGGGTTGTTCACTATAGAAGTCTATGAGAAAAGGACAATTTTTTTCGTTTTTTCAGTATAAAAAAAAAATTGAAAATAACTTTTTCCTAAAAATCTCTGTAGACATAGCTAAGATATTGCTTTACCTTTTTAAGCAATAAAAAATGGGGGTCACCGACTTTTTTAAAAAGTTATTCAACTGAATCTGATTCCCAATGAGTTAAAAACAGGAATATTCAAGATTTTCAGTGCTAAATAATATTGTTCAAAATATGTTGATACCCTGTTTTTTCATGCATGAGGGTAAACCTGTATAGTGTCTATGTTTAGAAGACATTTCAACTGAAAAATGTTATTTGTCTGTCTGAAATCTTGGAAAAACTGAGAAAATATCCATTTTCCCCACATACTTCAATACTAAACTTTGGTGGTCCCTAGAATGAAAAAAAAATATGCTGAGATCCATTTTTTTTGCTTTTTGTTATCCCCAAACCACCTTCTTTCTCAAGACAAAGTTTGAACAAATTATTGTCACTCCTCATTTTTCATGCATTAGTTCCTAGAACTCCCGCCTGCAGCAGTGCATATGACTGTGGTTTATCTCTTTAAATGTGAGTAAACATGACAAGAGGAATGTGACTAACATGACAAGAATACACAGCTAAATAAACATGGCACAAGAATGCAATAAGACGTTCAATACAGTTGTTGCGGATGTAGTGCCTAAATAAGGAGCATTAGAAAGTTATAACATTTCCAGACAGTAATCATAACAGACTGTAATATAATTGTGGCAAAATTTTCATATGTTTATATCAAATTTATATCAAGTTTGTATCAAGTTTGTGACTCCATCACCCCAATTTGCTCTTGACATAAGAGCTGAATGCGTGCCTGTCTAATATTTTATGTGCTTCAGTGCTGAGTTTGTTCCATTCTACTTGGCATTTATAAATGACAGAATTATAAACTTTGGTGGTTTTCGGTGTTATTGTTTTTAGATTTCTGCGTCCTGCGTCATGACTTCTGGTTTTCAAATTTCTATGATCAACATCATCTGGATTTTGAGCTAGGTGGTAAGCAATCTCTACTAAATGTATTTTTCTTCTTTTAGTAAGAGGTAATATATTCATAATTTTATGTTCATCGTCTACGTTTTGAAATCTATTTTGATCAAAATTGTCCGTAATGCTGAATTGTGTAAGGATTGAAGTTTATCAAGCATGTGTTTTGGTGCAGAGTCATAGATGAAGTCATAGATGATTGTGTTTCGCTTTTTTGGTCAATGAGTCTTTTGCTTTATAGAGTAGTCTAGTTTTCAATGATATCTTCTTTATGAGGTTATTTAAATGTGGTTTGAATGAGAGTGCGTTATCCAGTAAGAATCCAAGGTACTTGTACTCAGTTACCCTCATTAGGGTTGAGGTACCAATTTTTAGGAGAGAGTTACAGGAACCGTGTTTTTTTGGGGTGATGGAGAAGTTCATGACACTACATTTGTCTGCATTTAGTGAAATCTTATTTGACTGGCACCAAATTCCTATCTGTTGGAGATCTTCCTGTATCAAAGTGTTCATTACATCAATATTTTTGTGATTCATGAATAAAACAGTGTCGTCAGCATAGTGCTGGACTATTGAGGATTTTACTACGGCGTGGAGGGCATTAATATAAATAGAGAACAGGATGGGCCCCAGGGTTGTCCCCTGTGGTACACCATATGTGATTAAACCTTTTTTTGATTCATATCCATTTGCAACCACCGACTGTTGCCTCTCAAACAAGTAATTCTCGAACCAGTCAAGCTTGGTATCTCTGATGCCATATACTTCTAACTTTTGAATAAGTGTGCTATGATGGACGGTATCAAAAGCCTTTTTGAAATCCAAGAATACTGTAGTGTTAAAAAGTTTATTATTTAATTCTGGGTAAATATCATTTAGAAAATCAATCTGTGCTTGTTGAACAGACCTGTTCTTTCTGAATCCATATTCATAATTAAAGGCACCTTCTGCAACACATTGTGGAAAAATCTTTTGGTAAGGAAACTGTTCCCAGATTTTTTCAGGTGCGTAGATTCCACAAAATTGCATAGCCCAAGGGAGATAACCACCTCTTACACTGCCAGAAGTTGACTTTGTTTTAATTATACCTCTCCCAATGTATTTTTGTCAAAAAATAGTGAAAATTAGATGAAAATGAGTGTCGGACAAGCTCTCTCCACTACTCAGTTTGTTTACGCTCTCACTTAGCTTTATATCCAGTCCACCTCACTCATTTTTGGGTCTATTTTTACTTTTCTCTTTCAAGTTCATATAAGTCATTTAAGGTCATTTTCAAGCGACCATGTGTTATTTTGACCTTGAAACCGAAATGTAAGGTCAGAAATTGATTCCTCAAACCTGAAAACATTAACAAAGAGGTATTATACATGAATCTAGTGCAATCAGGAGCTGAGATATGACATTCTTGTTTCCTGGCGGCAGCCATATTGGTTTTGTGCAAAATGGCCGCCAGGGGGCCACCCCAATTTGTATGCGGTGGTTTTTGAAAACCTTAGACCTATATCTACCACTGTACCAAATTTTACAGACTTGTCGCAAAGTGCCCGATTTTTATCAACTTCCTCCCAGCTATAAATTCTATTGGCCAAGTTTCACATGCTGATAATTCTCATTTGCCAAGTTTGCACCCAACCATTGCCAAATATACAGCTGTATTCTATTGCTCTGTTTCATGTGTAGCAGCTGTTGGTTTGGTTAGAAGGAAGGACGAGCCAAGAGCAGGGGCAAAGGCTTGACAGGTCCTTGTAATAAATAGAAGTAAAACATTCATTCTAGATCTTAGGATCACAGCCTTAAGACTTTTTATACTCTTATTATTAGTCTACAATATTTCTATAACTATTCCTTGGATAAGATAGACAAACCTTCATATAACAAAAGGTCTAAATGTTACATGTGTAATGTCCGATCGACAGCCTTAAGCGACTATGGGAACTTAATCTATCTAATCAAAGACAACGACAACAACAGGATCTAATGGACCTCGCCAGCACTCAATGTTTAATATCTTCTTATCCACACCCGGGTTGCCAAATATCACGGCTTGTGACAACAACAACAACCGACATACATAAAGAGAGCAGTACATGATAATGACATGCAAATACAAAAGGGTGTATAACATGTAAGTACAAGACATACATAGGATAAGTACAACATACAGCAATAAAAAGTTAAAAAATACAGATACACAACACAGCACGACCTCTGTTGGTGACTAAGACCACAACCGCGACCCGCGCAGCTAGCACCAGTACACAACTTACATAACCCTAGAATCCCAAAGCGACAACCACTTGAGACGCGCGTGGGCGCAGCTCTGGTTCAGCAAAGCTAATCCATAGCCGCGCACCACAATGCCCCTCCCCCTCTTTCGAAAAGAGGGCACAACCGCTTTAGGCTTTTACTCAGAAAAGACTAAACCATAAGGTTAATACACAAGTAAGTAGGTAAAAAATAAGTAAGAGTCAACGATACATTCGCCATCAAACAATATAAAAATCACAGAATAAATATGTAAAACATAGGAATCCATACCGGGTTTGCAGGAATCACACGAACAATGGAGAGAACAAACACACAAATATATTGAAGTATGTAGATCAGCAATTCTGTCCATTTTGGGAATGTTTTAGTCCGTGAATAATGAATCCAAGTGTCCTGGTTATTGAGAAACACAACACAAATGTCCGGTAACATCCTAGTTCTGGAAACTGTCCGTTTGAGGCACACATGTAATAGGTCGATGTATAGCTGTGGTAAAAATTGTTTGTATCCGATATAGCTGTATCCTGAGAGTTGAGTTGACCAGCGATAGAGACTATCAAGGGACATCTATCCAATATCGCTCATCTCGTCTCGTCACCGCTGGGCTCATCACAGCTGGGCTAACCACTGCTGCATCCGGCTCGAATCCATTCCATGTACATATCCAGAGTCTAAACGATCACTACTTGAAAAGACCAATATTATACAAAGACTACATTCAGACGCATCAAATTAGATCGTCTCATATACACCTCTAACATCACTCTCCTCGTCTTTCAAGAGTTCCTCCTCGTCAATGTCCATATTTTTATCCTCCTCAGTCAAGCTCTTTTCGCAAGAAACATGAGACGAACCAGACACATCTAGTCCGTCTTCCTGCGCTGAACGGTCTGGGTCCGACTGAGGAACATAAACAGAATCCTCGGAAGCCGCTGGCTGCTCCTCCCCAATAGAGGTATTCATGAGTCTGTTAAACAACCCGCTCATCTTCCTCACGGGAGAAGAGAAGAGCGGGGGCACTGCCGACAGAGACATAGTGCTACTACCAGGCACGGGTGTAACACCTACAAAACCAGGAGGAGCGATGGGAGCATTACCCGCAACTCGACCAAGCACTCCGGGAGAGCCCTGTGCCGCAGCTGGGTTTTCCCCTAACAAGACTGATGTTCGCCGCTGCGCCTCAGACTCTCTGTTTGTTGACAGAGGTGTGAACCCTGTCATCGCATACAGACTATACATAGGCAGAGGCACTGCCCGGCCCGACTGCTGCTGCTGCAAAGCTTGCTGCTGCAACTGCAGTGAGCGCTGCAAATGCTGCTGTTGTTCCAAGGACTGTTCCAACTGTTGTTGCTCCTGCAACTGTTGCTGCTGCAACTGTTGTTGCTGCAACAATTGTTGTTGCTCCAAATGCCTATCCAACTGTTGTTGATGCAACTGCTGAGCGGGCAACTGGGACATAGTCTGCAACATCATAGGGTTGAAACGCCTAGGCGAAACAACGTTCATCTGTACATTTGGATTCATTACTGAATCCCAATTATCACGAGCTGGAGTTGACTGCACACACTCCTTTACCACTACCGCTTTAAGTGGAGTAGTTTCCTCGACTGCAGCAGCCGCTGGCGCAGTTGAAATAGTCTGCGGCAACGTCTGCGGCAACTGCTGTTGCAACTGCTGCTGTTGCAACTGCTGTTGCAACTGCTGCTGCGGCAACTTCTTAGGGGACGACTGCACCAAAGCCACAATAACTTCCTCATTCGTAGACGGTACCTGAACAGCTTGTCTCTGAGGGGTGCAGCATGCGACTTCATGAAAGATGTTGCTGGAGCAGATCAGACATGATCTTCTCCAAGTCCGACTTTCGCACAACATCAGATTTGACGTCCTCCTTCACTTTCTCAGTTTTTTTCCGCTTCTTCTCCGGCTCACCCTCACCGCTTTCATAAGCAGTCAAGCGACACCTTAGATCAAGGATGGTTTCCCTTGATAATCTATCCTCTCGCTTATAATAGTCTAGCTGCCTGGTAAGATCCTCAATGCGGGCACGCATAGTGGGGATCTCTGCAGCCGCGGCTCTGACTTCCACAATGTCGGCTACTGGTGCCAAAGCAGTTAGCACAGCCGACCTCACTGCTTCCAGCGAAACATTCACAGCCTGATTGATAGAATCAGAGACATTTTTCAAACTCCTATCCACATCCATAGCGGCTGTAGCTAAACTCTCGTCCGTGGGTAGATATGGTAAAACCGACACAGGAACACTGTCGATCACACCCGCTCCATCCAACATACAATGGTCAGTGGCTATCTCGCCAGGAGCTCTGGCAGCAGCAGCTGGCTGATTTAGCACAGCTACTGTAGAGCTGTCCTTTGGTCGTGCACCAGTCAAGACAGCCGCAATTGTAGCCTGAGAGGGTTTAGGCATTGACCAAGCATTCTTTGCAGGAGCAGGAGCATCGACCACTTTCTTACTAGCAGCTCTCCTTGCTTCAGAGGCACTGGCTCTAATCTCCAGTTGCGCGCGATGTCGGCCAATGGTCATAACACGGTCCAAGTCATACCTTCCCATCCGCGCGAAACGCACACAACCTAAGTTTGCAGTCTCCTGCTCCAAAACTCTGAAACTACCTGACATTTCTTTCGCCCAGTCTGGTCCATTCCTATGGCCGGTGTTTCGGTTGACCAAATGGCGCACAAGATCAGAACGCCTATCCAATCTAACACTACAGGAGTGCGCGTGTGGACAGGTGTACAAATGCACTGCCGGGCAATGCTCTTCACACAGGTGGCGATAAAACCTCTCCCGTGTGCGGTAGACCTTAATCCCATTAGGATTAATTTCCTTACCCAGGTACCTACACCACGTAAATGGGCACCTGTAGCCAGGTTTCCACAGCAAAGGAGCACCATTCAATTTATCCATTATAAGGTCTATAATCTCTTGATGGCCGTCTGCTTTCCCGGTATGGGACTTGAGGTAATGGAACTTATCCTCATACCGGGGCATTATTGGAGCGTTTTTCCAATAACTACCCAGAACCTCATCTTCACAAGAACTCCATCTCCCTGTTTCGGAACGATATTAGCCATATTTGTAGGGCTAAGCTCCACTCCCTCCAACTTATCCTTCAACCGCCAGCGCGCCTGATGGTGAACTGGGTTTGCACTGTCTGAAGTTTTCTTAGGAGCGTTTTTCCAAGACGGCTTAGCCAAAGCCCGTCTTACATCCTCCACAGAGTTAAGTCCAGGGCCGCCGGTGTGACTGGCGCGTGACTGGTCACCATTCTCAGTAGAAGAGGCGCAAGGGCTAGTACTCGCATTCCTACTCCCACTCTCCTTAACCGCAGCCTTATTCTTCTCTCGCCCTCTCTTAACTTCCTGCTTCGGCATTCCCTTGGGGGAATTAAACTCCTTCTTTGACTTTGTCTTGCCGCCATCAGATTTTGCTTCGTCCTTCGCTGACTTGGCATTACCTGACGCAGACGCAGTCTTGGTTTTTCCATCATCTAAACTTTCAACCTTCTTTCCAGTCTGTTTGCCTGATTTCTCAGACTCAGGGGCTACCACTGATTCAGGATCAGTTTTCTTGGTCGTCTTCCTCTTAGGCCTAGAGGCAGCAGCGGCTTTGAGAGGCAACTGCTCCTCTTCCTCACTCTCATCCGATTCCACCATCTTGGCAGACTTGGCAGGCTTAGACTTCCTTCGTCTACTCATTTGAAGCTGCCATTCTGCTGCATTTTGACGATCTTGCGCCTTCTGCAGCTCCATCCTCTTCTTCTCTACTCTCTCATAATTGGCCTCAATCTCCGCGGTCATCTCCCGATACCAGTCTTCTTTCGGGGGATGTTCCTCAGCGCGTCCGCGGCTGTGGACTCCTGCTCCCCACCTGTACAAGGTCTGTCTCCGGGTTCCTTCCTCTCACCGCCACCCGTTGACGAGTCAACTTCCATGGCCGTCGCCTCCTCCTCCCTATCAGACATCCTGACTTGATCACTCAAACCAGAGTATCCAAGCCAGGTTCCAAGTTCTCCTAAACACCTAGTCAACCAACCGAACAACAATCTGGGAATACAATGCTTTATCGGGGGGATAAACCAAGCAATCTAGATCACATACAACTGGCAGTGAAACACGTCTGGCGTGTCCACTATCCGAGCATACTCTGCAGACCCACACTCTCGCCAGTTCCTGTGACCTAGTCCCGCAACGCCCCATCAAATCAGAGGTCTTTCTTCCATCTAAATATAGCATCGCAGCCCTGTCGCCGAGTGGTACACACTAGAGTGCACGTACCGCGAATAGTGGTGTCTCTGCCTGCCCCGTTACCTAGCAGGCATACACACACAACATCCAGGCACCTGGGCTCCCGAGCAGAACCCAATACACTACCAATAATAGCACAAAATTTCATAAGAAAACATAACTAAGCAGTTTCTCCCTACTTTCAGTGGGGTGTATTGCTTCGGCCCAATCACATATCCCAGTAGGTGTCAGGACAATGAGAGGCTACATGCCCTACCAGTCAGTTAATTTTCCAAGTCAATTTCAATGCCAAAACCATGTATAGTAAACTTGAAACTGTTGTTATTATTTCACATAAATATCACACCAGAGAGGAATAAATCCTCCCGCCATGTTTGATGTGAGATATCATTCTACCAGTACTTCTCGTTGTGTCATTTTTTGTTTCCTCTGCACCTCATACAACTGATTCACTCACTCGTAGCCAAGTCGATCAGGGGCTTGCCTATGACGCTTAGGCCTTTCTTCCAAATACCCTGACCGTAACAGATTACCCATAGTCTTAGCTAATGGTGAACCCTCTACCTCTTCCTCATCACCTGAATCACTAGAGCTCTCAGATTCCACAGCCGCTTCGCCCTCACCCACTCCCGCGGCCACACCCGACGGTGGGTCAGTCACAGGAGATGGTTTCTTAGGTCGAAGTGAAGCATGGTCAGTTCTAAGTTTAAAATCATGCTGGCCAATGATATAGTGTTGAAACTTAGATAAATAAGTTAAAACAGCTAACAGTTCTCTTTTTGTGGCACAATAATTCTGCTGTGCTTTGGACAATGAATTACTGGCGTAACTCAAAACTACTTCCCTAGAATTCTGCATCTGGGATAGGACGCCAGACATTCCATACCCACTGGCGTCTGTATCTAAAATAATAGTTCCAGTCGGCTGTGGGTAGCCTAACACAGGCGGTGATGCTAACAAGTCTTTCAAGTCTGAAAAAGCCTTATGACAGTTCTCATCGAACGTCACCCGCCGATTATTTTTCAACTCTGCTCCGGACACCAATGCTTGAATAGGAGCCGCAACCTCAGCAAAGTTAGGCATGAATTCTCTATAGTAAGAGGCAAACCCCAGAAACTGTCGGACCTGTTTGATAGTAGTCGGCACTGGCCATGAATGAACCTTCTCCAACTTGCCCGTATCAGCGCGAACCCCCTTCTGAGAGACTATTCTACCCAGATACTTTACATTAAGTTTGAAGAATTTGCATTTCTTTGGTTTCAATTTCAGGCCATAATCAGCTAGTCATTGCAAGACTTTTTCTGCATTAGACAATGCTTCATCAAAGCTGGAGCCAAAGATTATTACATCATCCAAATATACTAAACAGCATTTCCATCTTAAACCAGCCAACATTTGCTCCATCATTCGTTCAAATGTGGCCGGCGCATTACATAGACCAAAGCTCATCACCTTGAATTGGAACAACCCCAAAGTCGAGACGAAAGCAGTTTTTTCTTTACTTGCTTCATCCATGGCAATTTGCCAATAGCCGCTCTCTAGATCCAATGTAATGAACCATAGGTTACCACCCAATGCTTCAATACTTTCATCTATTCTTGGTAGCGGGAAAGAATCTTTCTTAGTCACCGCATTTACTGGACGATAGTCGACACAAAAACGGTCAGTACCGTCACGCTTTTTTACCATCACCACTGCAGATCCCCATGGGCTATTACTAGGTTCTATAACACCTTTATCAAGCATATCCTGAATTTGTTTTTCAGCAGCCTCACGACATGCTCGAGGCAGGCGTCTATACACACTTTTAATCGGCACAGCATCTCCTGTATCGATCACATGACGCACTTTATTAGTGTGTCCTAGTGTTTCACCTGGCAACCTGAAGCAATGTTTATATTGTGTCAACAGGTGTCTAAGTCTGACTATATTTTCCGCCTTAGACAAATCAGACCCTTTCACCAACTTTTCAAGTGGACATTCCACAGCCGGAGGCATTGGAACCTCAGGCTCCAACAATTCCACATCAACAATAGGGGAGTCACCATTCATCAGATCCCCCCCCCCCCCCTTGCAGTCTGCAATTCAATCAGTACAGGAGAGCTGGTAGGATTGTATACAGACAGCGTGCAATTATATCGGTAGCCAGCAACCAATAAACTCCCTGCAACATAGCATCCCAACTCTGCTCCATCCGGTTCAATAAACATGTCTTCATTGGGGGACATTGGACCAAAGCCGCTGCAAATGGCAGAAAAAGCATCTATAAAAACACTCTCACAGCCGCTCCGCGTCATCGGTCCACTTTGCATTGCCCGACACATGATCGACTGTTCACCTGCCTCGAGGGTGAATAAACCAGACCAATCAGAGTTACATTTATGGAGATAGATAAAATCTATCCCTATGATTCCAGCCTCCGCACCAACCAAACCACTTACCACCAGGCAATTGAGAGCATACCACGCTCCTCCCAACCCCAGCGCCAGACGCACACACCCATGTGTCTTTAGATCATGTCCAGTTCCTGCATAGCACGTCACTCCACATGGCATGAGAGAAGGCCTGACTGAGAGTTCATCATACACGCGCTTCTTTATTAGCGTGCATTGGGCTCCCCAGTCAATCAGGAATTGTCCAGTTACATTCACCAAAGTCACATCCGCATACATGCGCTCAGCCACAAGCGGGCGATTGCGGTCTGAGACACAAATCTCAAAATCGCACAAGTCACACACCATAATCTTACTCACCACCCTAGCATCTTCTCCCCAAGATACTTTTAGAATTTGCCCGGGTGAGCATACATACTCAGGATTTCCTTTGTTTACCACCATCACTGAGCATGTGGCGCGCCCAATTGCGCCACTGCCGCTGCCCTTGTGCACTTCACCTCCAAGATCGCCTTCTCCATGGGCGTTCCCCGGCTGATCTAGGGGCACAAGAACATCGGATCCAATTGGTTTACTAGCCCGATTTATCGACAATGCGGTGTGTATGCTGTTTGTCACGATCTCCTGTTCACCGCCTAAGAAGATCCGACCTTGTTTAACAGCAGAGCCAACTGTTCTTTAATCGCCGCAGCCTGAGCTGTAAAGTCATCAAAAGACTTAACATGCGTTTTTTGTTTAGCACAATCTGCCCACATGTGTCCTTCTTGCTGACAATAATAGCATTTGCGAGGCATACCGGGTCTTCTCCTATTATTTCCTTCAGAAAAAACCCTTCTACCTCCCTCACCCGACTCGGGCGGTTGTAGTGGTGGTAAAGCCTCTAGTTGCGGTTTTGGCCTCTTCTGCCACGCCCGAAAAGCTTGAAACTCTGCCATTTCTTTATCATCCCACTCCTGTTCTGATTTAGTCACAGTAGTTACCGTTGCCACACCCGCCCCGCTTGTAATCGAGTGCGAGTGTGACGACATGTGTGAAACTCCACTGGTACCAAATACATCCCTATATCTAGTTGCGGCTGCCGCAGCCGAAACTATATTGGTCGGCTCCTGCAGTGCAACATAGTGCGCCATGCCTTTATCTAACAGCCCATCAAGAAATGTTTTTACCGCCATTTCATGCAACGTGCTATCCCAATCACCGAAAGCATGTACTGCCTTCAAGCTTATGTTCTGGCTGAAAGCAGCCGGACTCTGTCCAGGATCTTGCCTACAGTTAAAAAATTCCCACTTTCGCGTCTTATCAGACTTTTCAGCCTGATAGTCATACTCAAGCATCTGTAACAGCTCATCCACTGAAAAATCATCCGGCTCCAGCATCATAGCTTGCGGCAGCTGTTTACCTACTCCCGTTAGCAGTTGTATTTTATATGTCTCGTCGTCCCAATTGTTCGAATGTGCTATCATTACTGTGCGTCATTGATAGTCACGCCAATCCTCCCGACCATCCCATTCAGGGAAGTTCACAGCTCTAGGGTTACGCATTGGCTTAGTTGGTTTAAACTTAGGCACACCAAATGCAGGTCCCTTACCTTCAGGCAAGTAACCCGCGGCTGGATCTATTAACCGCCTAACTCCACCCATACCGGCCGGCAATGATCGCCTTACCGCGCCCATAATTCCATAACCAACTGGACTAGGACTAGAAGCGTGCAAACCACGCGCAGCTTCTAAAGCACTCCTCCTATCACCTTTAAACGCCCGCCCGCCAGTTGGTGCGTCCGGCGCGACTGACGTATAATATGGTGGATCTGATGTTACATTGTCTGGATTTCCTTTCTTTTGGTCAAAGTCAGGCAAATCATTCATGATTCGGGTATATGATTCATTAGTTATACCACCTGGATTCTCATGAATAGGAGTGCTAACCTTTTCTATTTCGTCAGCAAAAGCAATACCTCTAGATCTGCGCTGTGGGACTTGAAAGTCAAAGCGGCTGTTCAGTTCTTCCAAATTCTTTCTCATGCGCTCATTATTCTTATGCTGCCAAGCGTGCCTAGCCTCCAGTGAAGTCAATTTCTCACTTTGATCTTTCACTACAGATCTTAAACGAGCTTCTTCATTCTTAGATAGAGTCAACTCTGATTCAGTATAAGCCGCTTTCTCGAGGGCCTCCTTCCCCTTCCTTGCAGACTCCAATACCGAATCGTTCATCCAATCCAAAGTACTCATTTGCGTAGAGATGAGTTTATCCATTCTATCATAGGTCATGCGCCTATTCCTAGCACGGTTCTGAGTCCATTCAGATTGTAACTGACCAATATCCGCATGAGTCACTGGAGTCATGGGAGGCAGTTTACCATGTAAAAACTCATCCTCATCTGAGCCAATATCAACAATCTCAGGTGCCTTTTTCATAGCACTACGAGCAAGCTTTGACAACTTCCTCCTCATGGTCACTTTCAAATCAGGCAGTTGTATATGCTCATCCCCGCTACTTGAATTAACTTCTATGCTCGCTTTCACCTTCACATTAGCATCAACATGAGGCTCTTGCGAGCGATTGAGATTCAATCTTGACTGAGCCAACTGATTCTCCAAGTTCTGAATGGTCTGATTCGTTTGCTGCAGAAACTCATCCACAGCCGTCAGGTTGTCCGGTGCTCCAGTGGAGAGCCGAACATCTTTCCCTTTGTCCCCCATCGGCACTCCTCGTTAGAGGCTACCGACGGCTGACACAGGTCTCACCCGCTAGCGAGCAAAATCCAAAATGGTCACGGCACCAAATTGTAATGTCCGATCGACAGCCTTAAGCGACTATGGGAACTTAATCTATCTAATCAAAGACAACAACAACAACAGGATCTAATGGACCTCGCCAGCACTCAACGTTTAATATCTTCTTATCCACACCCGGGTTGCCAAATATCACGGCTTGTGACAACAACAACAACCAACATACATAAAGAGAGCAGTACATGATAATGACATGCAAATACAAAAGGGTGTATAACATGTAAGTACAAGACATACATAGGATAAGTACAACATACAGCAATAAAAAGTTCAAAAATACAGATACACAACACAGCACAACCTCTGTTGGTGACTAAGACCAGAACCGTGACCCGCGCAGCTAGCACCAGTACACAACTTACATAAAACCCTAGAATCCCAAAGCGACAACCGCTTGAGACGCGCGTGGGCGCGGCTTTGGTTCAGCAAAGCTAATCCATAGCCGCGCACCACACATGAGCTTAACTTAAAGGTCTAAATATAACATGAGCTTACCTTAAAGGTCTAAATATTACATGAGCTTACTTAAAGGTCTAAATGTTACAAGAGCTTACCTTAAAGTTGACAATTGTGTGCGTATTTCAGGGTTGATCATACCACCCAGCTCTCCACCAATACTTGTGCAATAGCTTATCATTCTGGTGTGAATTGTCCTCATACCGGGGAACACTAGGCAGACATTATCAGCAATAGCTGTAAACAGGAACACGCTCACTGGTAAGTATAAGCACTTGTTAGTCGGTCAGAGTTCCAGAAAATGTACAGTAGGGGATTTGCATGTCTCACTGCACATGCCTACTGCTGTGCATGCGGGGATGGATTCTTGAATCTGACATACAAATATTTGGCAACATATTTATCGAAAATTGCAAGAATGTTTTCATCCATATATCAGAGCTTGTGTAAATGATCTATGAAGACCAAATGCATGAGGGGAAAGATGGAGGGTTGTGTTATGGAAACATGTATAACACATGGATATTGACATTAGAGCATTGACAAATAGTCTATGCTGAACATGGCATGTTTTTGAGAGGTTTTAGACTGTACCATTTGTCCCATAATTCAATGCAAATCATGATTTAAATAGGTGGCTATGCAAATCTCCTATTGGCAGCTGAAGACATTTAGTAAATTGTGCTAAATTAGCTGAAAGGTGCCCAATACTAGGTAAATTAGAGTATATTTGGCATTGTATTGATTCTAGCAATCTGTGGTTAGTTAGGTGGAACTGTATTTTGAACTATATTTTTGTTTGAAATTTGGGTTATTTGAGAGGATTGGTGAAGTTGAATTGTACATTTTCTGGAGATTTCACCCTTGTATAGATTGAACTATTTACTAGTCCACCAATATGTCATGTATTAAAGGAAGATGATATGTTTGATATCTTTAGTTTTGAAAAAAAAACTTTGCAATAATTATGGGGGGACATTACTGGTAAAGTAGCTAAATATGATCAATATGATGACATCCCAAATGCATCAATATTTTGTATACACTGTCTTGAAATTTTGTCCATGTAATAACGAAAAAGACTTTAAAAATAGCAATTTGGGACTCATTTTCCGGAAAACATCACATATAATTTGTTTATTCCATAACATAGCAACCTTTAAGGTACAATATAGTACCAAACAGCAAATGTAACAACCTATATGATTATAGTAGTGCAGTGCAAATCAAAAAATAAAACAAAAAAAAGATACTTACGGACACAAGGTCTGAGACCAGCTAGTGGCGCCAGCTTACATGGAATGATAATAGTTGTCCCTATGTCAGGTATTTCATAGCCAGCCAAACACGTGTATTGCACATGGGTAGCATTTTTAGCCCTGGATGCATGCATGACAGTACCAGATGGTGGACTGACACAACCCAAGGAGCCTGTAATAAAATATATAAATGTAGAGGTTTTCCTCCTCGCTCCACTAAACCAGTGCAATATGTGAGTTCTAGTGCTCATAACGACCCAAGACCCAACACAGACATTTCTACATATTATTATATCTGTGAAGCTCACCAGAAGCTTGATTGTGACTGGTGTCTGGGAGCACTTTACTCCCAAGGAGAGCATATAATAGTGGTGCCTGCACATACATGTAATGGCCACCTCAGACTTTACAACTGACGGCAGCCTGAGGGTCTATGACTGGAGTGTAGCTAAGTCTGGTCATTTCATACTAGCCAACTTGAGTTGGGAGGACAGCGATGAGAAAAGAGCTTTTTTTGTCTGTGTAACCATTACAACTACTGTTGTAACGGCTAGTGCAGCTTGTTTTTTTTCTCTTTTCTGAGTCATAGACTCCCTGACTGGCACTCACACTGTATGACCCGATTCAACATTTGAATAAAAGAAATAATAATAAGAGAAGGAGAGATTCTAGCATAACTAGAATCTAGAACAATAAACCGTTAAGCCTGACATGGCTGTTAAAAGTTAAACATAGAATACAATAAGGAGGCACAAGGCCTTTATATAAAAGAGTTAACCAAGCTAGGATTACCCTGTGGCACTTGCTGGTTTTTCTCACCAGAAGCACACTGTAGGTAAATCTCCTACATAAACATCTTTTGAGAATGTAAAGTTACAGGCCAGATGTCTAGAAAATGTACAATCTACCGTTCCACACATCTATCAAATTCTGCTAAATTAGAGTGAAAATTGATACATACTAGGTATATCTGAGTGTATTCTGTATTGTATTCATTCAATAAATCTCTCCGGTTATGTTGAACTTTATTTGGGACCTTATTTTAGTTTAAATGTGGGTTATCTGAGTAGATTGGTAAAGGTCAAGTGTATTTTTACTGAAGATCTGAATATCTCTTGTTAGCATTTGTGAAAAGCCCTGGCAGGCCAAAAATTGAACGTTGTACTATAATCATGTCTACTCTATTATTTATGTGTTGCTAATATTAGCTCTGATGACCCCATAATATTTAATGGAGGAAGATAAACAGTGATAATAGTTCAAGTGAAATTTAGTTAAAATACAGTATTAATATTTCTTCATTTGCAAAGCTAAACACTTTAATTTGTAGGCTAAAGATGAAAGGAATGGGAAATGCTTGGGGGTGTGATTATTCATTGGTTACACCATTGAAAACTTACATTTCTAATCACAGTTAAGATTAGATACCAAGTTCTACAATTGTAGTAAGCATTAGGACATATAATACATATTTCTATATTTAAGTTTGGTGTTTTTATTCTTGAAAAAACGGTTTGCCATATATTTGGGTGGATAATTACTAGTGAAGTAGGTAAATATAATTGTCCATATGATAGAAATGCATGGATATATTCAATACACTGTTTGGAAATTTAGTAACTTAATTAATACAACTTCAAAGGGTACATACCTAAACATGAAATAACTCCTACAAAGAGATCTTGCAAATAAAACCAATTGAAATATATCAATTTTACAACTTGTGACTCATTTTTCTGTATCACATCACAATGTTTCTTTTACAGTCTAGAAGTCATGTTGCATTCATACTCACTCGTTACTTCACACACCAAGTTGTATAACCGGCGATCATGTGCCTGGCCCGATGGATACCATAATCCATTAGTTTTCGAAAGGATAGCATAACTGAAGTAAGTCTTAGGCATTACAGGATACCACTTATTCCAATATATTGGCGTCTGTGCTGCATCCAGCCACCGACACACCTGCCCCTGACCAGGTATGGTCAGAGAACAGTCCATATCAAGCATAGGATTACCCTCTGCCCCAAGTCTTCAATGTCAAAAGAGAGAAAAGTCAATGAATTCAATGTACGGGTCAGATTTTTAGAAAATGTACAATTGGGAGTTGCATAGCAGAAATTTTGAATCTAGATTCGGATAGAATTATGGGACTGTTGGTACAAGGTAAACTGTATAGAAAACATGCCATGTTTAGTATGGAATATTTAACAGGAATGTAATGTCAATATCCATGTATTACAGGCCTACTTGTGTCATAGCACAAGCCCCATCTTTCCCATAATATATTTGGTTGTCATTCATACAAGCTGTAATATTGGTGAAAACATTCTTGCAATGTTTCCAAATATTTGTATGCCAGATATCATCAGAATCCATTCCATGATGCACTGTGACAGACACATGCAAATCCCCTATTCAATGTATAGGATGGTAAAGATTTCTGATTAAAAATGTTTTAACAATCTGGTTCAGGATGGCTAGGATGTCTTAAAATGGTGTCTAATTTCATAATTCTTCTTTAAAGATAGCTAAGTAGAAGAACTAATTAACAACATTGTTAACTAATTTTGATTGTATTTTGATCATAAAAATGGTAGAATTAAGCTTTTATCACATAGGATATATTTGTGTAATACTAGGGTAACTTGGAAGGACAGCTTTATGTTGATAGGTCCACCGAAATTAAAATACTTATATATTCAGTTCAAGAATTCTTTATTGTTGATATTCATAGAATGGTCAGATTTACAAAAGATGCACAATTTGCAGATCAACACATTAAGTAAATTCTGCTAAATTACACTGAAAAATGATCAATGCTAGGTCTATCTTAGTATATTTGACATTGCCTTTATTCAAGCAATGGGTTCGATTATGTTGAACTGTATTTTTTTTTATCTCATTTTTGTCTTACATGTGGGTAATTTGAGAGGATTGGTAAAGGCAAATTGTGCATTTTCTGACAATTTGACCCAGACGTACATGGTTGGCCTTTTCTGACAAGCCAGCTCTTCCATAGAATGTCATACTATTACATACATTATTTCTTGTATATCTTTATTTTTGAAACAAAATGTTATTAATATTTTTGGGTTGATAATTACTAATAATGTACCTAAAAATACTCCATAAGATGACATTATAAATGCAAACATATATATTTAATACATTGGCTTGAAATTGTGTACATGCATTAACGTTACTGGCAGCATTACGCACCCCAACAATTAGATGTTCCAACAAAGATATCTTATAAACAAATAACTTAAGAAATATCCATTTTGTGACTTATGACTTATTTTCCTGAGACACTCAATCATGTCCCCACTTACGTATTTCTCAGCTGTGTGTGTTCAGCCTCATTATAAACCTTGGGTAAATCTCCACCAAATTGTTGACAAACGGATTTGGCTGCAACTGCACTCACTTTCCTGTCAAACTGATTACTATACTCGACATCTCTGTTAGCTATAAGGAAAACATTGAGCAAAATCAACAACAATGATTAAATTCATATGATAAGTTAACTATTATCATAAACATTTGCATCAATTCAAATCTATCACAACTTTTAGTTGGGTTAGAAAAGAATGGAACAAGAGAACGGAACAAGAAGTAGAAAATATTCAGTTCTTGACCAACATTAACTGAGAGTGTACCCTTAATGGCTACACTTGGTGAAACTCAAAGACTTCCTAGAAGACCTGACATGAATGTAGATATGTTCCGGGACCATAAAGTTCTCTGGTTCTCTGTTTCTCTCTCTCCCTTCTTCTCTGTCTGTATTTCTTCTAAGATGTAAGATCTTAAGAGCTAAGATCTAAGATCTTAAACTGCCTCCCTCTCAGCTCTCCCACCCTTGATATAACCTTCAATGCATTGATAAGGGTGTAAAGCAACCAATCTCACTCACTCACTTCCTCTCAGCTCTCCCACCCTTGATATAACCATATTAAATGTGTTGATAAGGGTCTAAAGCAACCAATCTCTCTCCCTCACAAATGTAAATTGAAAAAATGCAAAATTATTTTCATTAACTATTCCTACCTTTAATGCATGCCCAGAGGTGGATGAGGTTCTCACAGCCACACTTGTAGTCTTTGTTTGCGGCCCCGTCTGGGAAGCTATATCCACCGTTACAGGTGTAGCTCACCTTTCCTGCATATATGGTGGAGCTGCCATACAGCAGTTTTGGAGCAGTTATACCTGTGCAGGAGGGTGCTGAAAAATGGTGGAAATTATGGTACAGATAGTTTTACAAAGATTTTTGGGGGTAAAATTGTCAGGAACTGTACAATTTGCCTTCACACTTGAAGAGCTGCAAATGCAAATCCACAGATGGCCATTGTATTAATTGTAAAGATATACTTTGTGTTAAGTTGTGTTTTCAATCTAATCTAAGTATTCACTAAACATGTAGAACTGTAGATGGTGCATTTTCGGAAAATCTGACCCTAGAGATATCTTTACAGATTGCTATATAACTAGGTGCAAGCCCCCCTCATTTAAAGTGGTAGTAAGTGTAATAAATGTATCAAATGAGTGTAGTAATTCTAGTAGCCCTTGTTTGGATGCATTCAAGTTTGTTTCTGTTAGCTTGTGTTGCGAAATTGTATATGGATGAGTTATATTCAAGAAGAGGGAGAAGCATTGCTTTGTAGATTTTTAGTGTTGAGTGTTTCGTTGGCATGAAGAGTTTGTTGTTTGTATTATTGCATTAACTTGTTTCTGTGAATTAAGTTTGTGGTGTAGAGTGGTGCCAAGGTATTTGTAGTGATCAACTATGTTTAGCTCTGTGTTGTGTAGTGTCAAATGTCAAGAGGTGGGTGGGATTGTTACTTTTAGTGTGAATACTATGACTTTTTTTTTTGTGTTTATTGTGAGTTTGTTGGTGTTGCGCCACTTTTTCAATGCATGTAGTGCTGTTTGTATTGTGGCTACAGTGGCAGCATGGGATTTGTCAGAGAAGTAGATGACAGTGTCATCTGCATATAACTGTGTTTTGACTTGGGGTAGATTTGCAGGTCAGAGAGGTCATTAACAATTGTATATAGATGAGGAACAGCAATGGTCCAAGGATGGAAACTTGATGGCCTCTGGTTTTGCTGGGTGGTATGTTTGATGTGTGGCCGTTTTCTGAGACAGTCTATTATTGTGTTAGATAGCTTCTGAACCATTTGATTGGATTTGTGCTTGTGTTTAGTGATTCAAGTTTGTTTCGGAGGAGAGGGTGGTCAAGAGTGTTGAAAGCTTTTTTTAGTTCCATGAGGATTTCAAGGTAATAGGATAAAAGGTATTGGAAGAAATAGTTTGTGCAATGAAACTATTTGTTTCAGTAATAGGAATATCGGGTTGCTAATAGTGAAAGGTTATTTGGAAATATTGTTCTTATGTGTGATGTGTGATCAATCGAGGTAAAGGCTCTACCAATTAGATAATTCACAGAGATAACAACTATTGGATGCAACAGCAGTCATGCAGATCTCGCAAACTGACACACACTTCTAGAAGTGAACAATACTAATAAATTCCAGTGTTCAATCAAAAAAGAAGAAATCATGGATTTTTTTAAACTTTGGACTTGTGGGAACCCCAAAAGACCACCAAAAACATATTTCATAGGATTAGTTTGAAATTGACTACTGTTCACTGTAAGAGTGTTTGAGAAAAACAGTATTTCCTGCATTTCATAGCAGACGGTAGAAACATTATATGATTTTCTTTCCAATCTGCGTATACATGACAAGTTATTATACACTCCCATTTTAAAAAAAGTTAGTTTGTTTAATTCCTGCCTGCTGCACTACTGGTGGCACAGGCATTTCTCTTTAAAGATGCAAACTTGAGAATAAGAATATCAAAATTTAATACAGAAATACTTATTACATTGTTAGACTGTTTACTATCATTTGAATCCGCTTGATCACATCTTTTCAAATATGGTTATATCTATAAATACATTGTTTGCAACATGTGACTCATTTTCAAAAATAAGAAATGAAGTGAACAAAGCTAATGATAGGGAGATTTAGCAACCACAACGCACCACTAACGCATCTGCTAACTATAAGTACATTGTTACCTATGTGGGGATATCTCAAGGGGCCTGCAATGCAGAACCTTTGGACATATTCCCATGATAGTATTAATGTACAAATCATTAGTGGATGTGCTAGTGTTGTATTGGTGCGTTGTGGTTGCTAAATCTCCCTATTCAATGACCAACGCACCTGCAAGCATCTCACAGGCCACTGGTGTCTTTGTGCAGTATAACTCTGCTTTCCATTGGCCAGATGAGGAAACAGTCACAATCTTTTTTTTGAAACGGATATGATTGAGGGAGCCTGCCTCGGGCAGCCAGCGTACCAGCTCTCCTGTGGAGTTCCAGTGGAACTCTCCTGAGGCCTCACTGTAGTAAGCACCAATAGCAACCAGATATGGAGATTTCCTGAATAATGGAAGTTTATTTTACATTAGGGAGGTTCCACGAGTGGACTTATCTCAATTATGTAACTGTATCAGTATATTTTTTGTGAATTATGTCGCATTTTTATGCATGAAAAATGACCCGATGAGATGAAATATATTGCTTGATTTTACGTTACATTTTACGCCGCTATGTTTTGCTGAATCTTTTTCTTCCCTTTAGCGTATACATGTTTGTATATCAGAGATGTGATAGATTCATTGAATGTATGTATAATTGTATTGTTTGGCATTGTCATCCACCCTCTCTTGTTGGCCACTGTTTGGCTACCATACTGTTGTTCAGGGTTGCTGGGACTCCTCTCTTGAACTGTTGGCGCAAGGTTTGGTGTCATTGCATAGTAGCCATATTGGCGATCGGTCGAAGTTTGTTTTTATTGAAATGTTCTGATTTTTAGGGGGTTTAGCACTTATAGTCATATCAATCCATGTAGCAAACATTGCATTAAATATATATCCTTGCATTTTTTGAAGGCCTGTGTATGGAGTATATCTAGTTACTTTACTAGTAGTTGGCCACCCAGAAACATTGCAAACTTTTTTTTCAAAAAAAGAAACATTAAAACCTTAAAATATAGAAATCCTTTTTAGGTGTCCTAGTGTTTACTATCATTGGAATCAGATTAGTCTCCTCTTTTAAAATATGGTGATAACTCAAAATCCATATTTTGCGACTTACGACTCATTTTCCTAAGACCCTGCCCACACATAGCCGATTTGGCTCCAGATTTGGGTCTCCCGATGAATCCTAGGATTTAATTTCCAATCCTGGTTTATGTTATTTCAAAAACATGAACCAGGATTTCAAATGAGGTCATAGGATTCATCGGGAGACCCAAATCGGGAGGCAATCGGGAGCCAAATCAGCTATGTGTTGGCAGGGTTCAAGACGGATCACAAATTAGATGATTAACCTTAATAAGACAATTACCAGCAGTTGTTATATCAGTACTTACAGTTTTGGTGCAAACAAGGCATACTCTTGGGAACTATATATCTTGACCATTTCACCTCCAAGACCTAGACAAGTACCATTAATCTCCTCCAGGTAACCCATCCGTGTGCTGACGTCATAACACACATCCCTTGTGCTCCCTTTAATATATTATATGATTCATTCAATAAGATTCACTTTATTGGGAATCATGACAAATAACCCATGCTAGATATGCAACAACCAATACCCCAGAAATGGGAACATGTGACTAAAACACTTAGAAAAATATGAAATATGCAACTCATTTCTCTGAAGCTGAGACCCCACAAAGCAATTCCAAGACTATATCACTGTTAATGATCATTTCATTGTATGATAAATAGCAAATGAACCACTGTCAGGTTTCAACCTCAACATATAATAGTCAAGAATCAGGGCACACACATTCATATGTCATCATGGTTTTCTTGCCATATGTCCCATGATTATGTCCAATATTGTTTTAGATATTTAGTGGCTGATAACACCAACTGGGACATTGATATTTTAGATATTTAATTAATTTTATCACTAACTGTGACATTTTTATTTTTAATTTTTAATTGTTATCAACACTAACTGTGACATTGATATTTTAATTATTGAATTGCTTTTAACACCAACTGTGACATTGATATTTTAAATATTGAATTGCTTATAAGACTAACTGTGACATTGATATTTTAGATATTTAATTGTTATTAATTGTATTTAATTGTAAGACCAACTGTGACATTGCCAGAGGCTAGCGAAGCGGACGTCTTCGCAGGTGAAGACCTTTGTGGTGGTGAGGTCATCAAATGAGTAACCACTAGGACATGTGTAGGTGATGCTGGGTCCTGAGCCACTCCGAGCTGCTCCTTCTATTACAGGGAACTCTGACGGACAGCTTGACCCTGGGAATTAGACATGCAGTGATTTAGCACCAAGCATGATAACTATCAATAAAATAATAGAGAATAATATTGTAATGTCCGATCGGCAAACAATTTCATGTAAATTATTACCTTGCTGCTGGATAAATAAAAATTGTATGAATTTTTTAACTCGCAGAAATTAGACTTCTTTGCCAAAGATTTAATAAAAAACGGATTTCGAAGCTATGTAACAGAAAGGAACTCAGAGGGGCCTTAAGGAGGGCCTTTAAGCGACTTTACTGTTTTCTCAGTGATATCTGATGACATATGATGAAATATTATGCACATATAATGAATATAGAATGGAACTCGCTGGCAATAATCATCAATTTATTGGACTTGATTCGTCCACATAAGCACTCTGCCTATGGGATCATGCTTATGCAGACACATCGCACCCAATAATCTTTTGATAATTGCCGGCTTGTTCCATTCTTTCTATTTAGTGCTGCTCCCTAACGTAGGGACTAAAACTTAAAATTCCCTTGACGTATTTCAGATGATTCATGATGAGTTCAAATTCAAATTCATAAATAAAAAGATCATAATCACTTGGTACTTAGACAGGATTCTGGCTCTTAGTATCTATCTTACATTTTATGAACCTAGAATTCATGTTAATTTTCAAGGAATTCTTTTAAGCAAGTTGCAATATCCAGGTAGTTTCATTTAAAAGGTAAAAACAAATAAGTTACCTGGAGAAGGATATATCTCACACATGAAGCCTGCTCTGGTGATACCTGAGCCGAACCATACACCCGTCCACATCTTGTCCTCATTGATGTAGATACCCTGAGTTTGGGACCAGTGGTGAAGGGCTCTTTCCACCTTAGTGAAACCCATGAGAGTGTCATCATCCCAGTAGAAGCGACCGTCCAGTTTGCCAGATATGAAGGCTCTCTTATTGCTGAAAGGAGATTAATTCAAGGATTACATAACAGATGAGTAGATTCTAGTAGAAACGATGTCAATCATAGTGTTATGGGGACATAGTATAGTTAGTACTTCTTTATCAATAAAAGTAAAATATATGAAGGCTCTCTTATTGCTGAAAGGAGATTAATTCAAGGATTACATAACAGATGAGTAGATTCTAGTAGAAATGATGTCAATCATAGTGTATGGGGACATAGTAGTTAGTCCTTCTTTATCAATAAAAGTAAAAGTAACTCTGGGTTTCTTGGAAGAACTGTGAGGGCACAGAAAGGATATTATCAATTTTCCTGTTTATTGTTACTGTTTATTGAGGAAATAAAAGCATTTATATATATTAAACTGAATAACAATGAAATTGAGGATAATTTGTAAGGTTCAGTATGTTATCATATATGCAATAGGAAGAAAGATACTTAATAATGTTAAGGGTAAAACTGTCACATTTTCCAACTGGATAAAAAGGCTGATGTAGTAAAAATGTGATTATAAGTCTACTAGGGCCATTCTCAGAAATGTCTTGCATTTCATGGTCGGAAATCGAAAAAAATGGAATTAAGATCAGAGGTTAGGGGGTGTTTTGTCCCCAAACTGTCAGGACAAAAATGTGTCGTAGTAAATATCCCATATATCCAACATTTTTCTTTTTCAAACATCATTTCCTTTTCTAAGATTTTCCAACAGACAATCAACATGACTTATGGATATCCTAATATCCAAAGAGTTACTATCTTGGATTTCAGAAAGGTATCTCAAATGCCTGAGGGACTCCCTCATTTGTATATAAATTTACTCTTATATGTGTGAGATATAATGTATATATATATTCTATGTCCCAACACCTTGTGTTTGTCTGTTTACCTGTAACCAAGGGTGCCAGCGTCCAGGCACTCTCATACCTGGCGTTGTACACTTTGGAGAAATTTCACTAAAATACCTGCACCCCTGTGTGTTCTTCATGGATTTGGATCATTTGAAATTCTACATGATGCTGACGATTATGCCGTTTTTTAATGTACATGATTACCTTATAGCTTAATAAACCTTTCCTGTGTCAGCGTTAATGCGACACATACAATTATCGAAAGTTCTGTAGTGTATCGTCACCATCACCATCAGTTGAAATTTTCAACTGTTTCTTGATATGCCAGGCAAAAAAATAGAAGCAGAAATAATTTTCATATCCATTTTGTCAAAGCCATGATAGGCCTAAATATTCACATGATTGAAATAATTCCATATTTGATAATAAGCCCTGCAGGGCTGTCACGTATTGTGACATTCTTAAAAAATCAGTACTTCTGTCCCACCTTCAAATCACTACCAGGGCCATTTTATACAATGTGACACCAATTAATTGCCAATCTTTTGTGAATATATTGTTGCGGGAGTCCGAAAGGCCAGGCTCCAAGTAGGAAAGGGGCTTGTCTTCTTCCCACAAGTGATCAAGACAGGGGGTAGATGAGTAGCTCATGATTACGATCTGCTGGTAGTATGTGGTGGTCTTGTGGATCTGTCGCTGATTGGCTCTACATGATTCTGATAGATTACTTCTACACAATTCTGGGATTACTAGGTGATTCTGGTCGGGAGATAACATTAAGTCTCTATTACTTATGGACGGTAGATAAAGGATGATCTTCAAGTACAGGTATTTCTTCGAGCAATGAACAAACAAGGTGCTTCACAGACAGCCAAGTTCATTATGAACCCAAATCAGAGTAAACAGCATATTTATGAAGAAAGCGCAGACCTAAAACAGGAGCGAGTCTCAAGTGACTCCAGCGAATCATTAGGCGATTTGCTAAGAAAAAGATAAGGTTATGTAAAGAGAAAGGCGACTCGGAAAACAAATCGCTCCCGAATCACAAAAGGCGATTCGCTATTTTAACTAGAAATGTGATGACATGAACAGATTCATATAGAATTATTTTCCCTAACTAACCCCCTATTACGATTCTGCAACATTATATAACTAAATATTGAGGTCAGGTCATCTAAAGAAGGCATCACGTATTGTGACATAAAATCGGCAGACATTAGTTTATGGCTCATTCCAGCAGAAATGAAATATCAAGAAAAAATAATTCTTTTTTTTGAAAGAATAAGAATCTATCCTATTGTTTTATGGAGAGTTTTCATAATATGTTATTGTTTTCGACATCTTTTTACTGCTTTAAATATTGAATAGCGTGCTATGGACATACTATTTATAGGGGAGTTTCCATACTCACCCCCAAATGACCCTAATGTGACCTTCGCACATGTACCAAACTGTACATTAAAAAATTCCTTATGACTCATGGAATTAATATTTAATTACAGAAAATTAATTACTATATTTTCTTCAGCCTCAGAGACCCATACAGAGCAAAGACATCATTTGCAAGACTTTTCTGGGAATGGCCCACTAGCAAAGATGAGGAAAGACAGCGATAGCAATCGGGACATTTAGCAACGCTAACGCTAACGCTAACGCTAACGCTAACGCTAACGCTAACGTAAACGCTAGTTTCTCACGATAGGGTGGGCCGTACGTATTGGCAGAATTCAGTCAGTTTTAGTGGTGGAGAGGTGTTTTCAGAGGGCAAAAAAACATACAATTTCATGAAGGAGAGTAGTGTGTTACACCTGAATCCTTCGGAAAACCCCTCCTGCTCATTTGTACATAAAAATGAAATCACAATTGACCATCATTTTAGCGTGAAAAAGACATACGTTGGGAACGTATTTACACACCTCTTAGCGTAATTGACATCCGTATCTCAGGTAGCATGCTAAGAATAGCACACCTAGTGCTGACGTAGTGCTCATAAAACATACGTTAACGTTAGTGTTAGCGTTAGCGTTGTGGTTGCTAAATCAGCCTAATGTCTCACATGCCACTTAGAAAAGGAGAGTTAAGCAAATGTAATGGAGAATGAGTCACAAGTCACAAAATTGGTATTTTTCAAAGGTTTTTTTTCACAAGATCACATTATTGGAATGTTCTAATATTTGCGGAGTTTCTTACTCTTAGTCATATCAATTGATGTCTCAAATTTCAAGACAATCCATGTTATATATCCCTTCGTTTTAAAGGTCTCCATATTGACTACATTTAGTTACTTCACCGTTTATTGACCCCCCAGAAATATTGGAAACTTTTTTTTTTCAAGAACGAAAATATCAAACTTAAAATCTAGAAATACTTATTAGATTATTACAGTGTTTACTACCATTGAAATCGGCTTTTCAAATATTATGCTATCTCAAAATCCATTTTTTGCGATTTATGACTCCTTATTTTCCTGGAACACAAATGTTAAAACAATGAGCAACATTTGATGAGATTATGAGCACATTATGTGCCAATACTTACGCAGGTAGTAGATCAAGGGCTTTGGCCTCCTCTTGTGGGTTCAGTATTTTAGCAGCTGCAAAGCCTTGATCCTCACATTTCTTCTGACCTTCCATATCAGTGACGAGAGAAGGCACATAATGGTAAACCACTGCACCTCTTGTCCATACTAAAGAAGAAGTTGAACACATCTATAATTGGGTCAGATTTTCAGAAAATGTACAATTGACAGCTCAACAAATTTAGTAAATTCTGCTAAATTTAACTGAAAAATGATAAATACCAGGTATATCTGAGTATTTTTGGGATCGTATTGATTTAACTTATCAGTTCTGGTTATGTTAAACTGCATTTTGAAGACTGCATTTTTTGTCTTAAATGTGGATTATTTGGGAGGATTGGTGAATGAAGATGAATTGTACATTTTCAGAAGATCTGACCCAATCAGTACAACCTCCCTCTTTGTTCAGTAGAGTTAGGTCTAGATAGAAACAGTGGTGGGTGAAAGACCATGGTTATTCTGTATTGAATTATCATCTGTGAGCCCACATCTGAATGTTAATGTCCTCAATTGATTATTAGAACTTTATTGTACAATAAACTTGTTTGTTGATAACACAACTGTCATCATTACAGAAGATGTGCTGTATAAAAATACTAAATAAACAAAAGATTTTGGTGTGGACCAAGGATAAAATGGTTTCCCCTGAGCACCCCACCCCACCCCTACGTCTTATAGACGGCCATATAACCTAGACTTGGCGCGGGAAAAAGCATTGTCTAGGACTCAAAAGTACAACATGCGTTACTAATGCGTGACATTCTTGGTTGCCAACTCCCCTAGTCAGGGTTAGTTCTGTCATCCCAAGGCGGTTTAGTTGGATAAGTTACAATAATTTCCATAGTGCGGCAATGCAGTAATTATTTACAGACAAAGGTATTATTATTAGGGTTCATTCTTTCAGCCCCATTTTTTTTTTTAGTGTAGTATGTTTTGAAGATTGATTCTTGTACAGAATTTTCCACTTGTTCATATTAGTCAGGTCTACCCTCGCAAAAGTTTGGGGAAAATCCACCAGGGGGCAAAATCCAAGATGGCCGCCAAATTTAGGGAAAAATGCAATAAGTTGGTCAAAAACCAATTTTATATAAAATTGAGCTCTCTTTGAGATACATATTTTTAACTCAGAAATCTTGTTGTCATGGCTACGTGGTAACCATGGCAACTGAAAAACATACCAAATTTGGCCACTTTTGGCTTAAATTAGAGTTAAGTGCCATTCTTGAAAATGTTTCTAATAATAATTGTCAAAATTAAGTAATAATTGGCGGCAAAGATTAAGAGGTATCTAAAACCATAGAAAATTGGGACAGTTGCCATGGATACCAGAATATGGTTGCCCCAACACTGCAATGATGTTCGATCTGGGCCATTCAATCAGGCAATAGTTCCCCCCCATGGATGATGCTAATAGTGGGGCAGATAAAGTGGAGTTTTCAGGGTAATGGTTCAAATGATGGTACAAGCACCAAATTCAGCACAAACAATTGACAAGGAGTAACCTTTAAAAAAAAGCCTGTTGGCCATGGGAAATTTGCAAGATGGCCACGATTTTTCAAGATGGCTGCCATTTGAAACCTAAAAATGCTATTTTTGACATAGAATTGGATAGCATAGTCCGATTTGAATGATCTTGATGTCAAATTATATAGAACTCATCTTTTCTCACCATATGAAGCTATTTTTAGTCGCCCCCAATCCCCTTAGCCTATCCGATTGTTCTACACATTTTACACATTTCTACACAAGTGCAAATAAAGTGTGCTTTGCTTGTATATAAAAACCTGTATTTCTCACTTCCCACTTTCCCCTGACGAAGTCTATGCTAGGCAAAAACGTGTAGGGATTTTGCCATTATTTTCAAGCAAATAAACATGTTTTAAAAAAACTACACTTGGAGTACTTACTTGTTCAGCGATCCACTCATACCATCAAGGTATAATATATCAATATCAAAGTATAAATTGTCACAATGTCCTACTTACAGGCACAGGAGTCCAGTAGAGCTGTGCTCACACAAGAGCAATGGTAGGATCTGGATGCGGTGCCATCATGGAACTTGTAGTTGGTATGGCATGTGTAGGTTATGGTGCTGCCAGACCTAGTCCACCCAGCATTCTCCATATAGGGAGGCTCAGCAACGCAGGAGGTATCTACCATTGAGAAATATCAGTCAGACCAGTAGGCTTAATATGATAGAGTGAAATGGTTGCTTTATGCCCTTATCAACACATTGAATATGGTTATATCAAGGGCGGGAGAGCTGAGAGGGAGTGAGTGAGATTGGTTGCTTTACGCCCTTATCAACATACTTAATATGGTTATATCAAGGGTGGGAGAGCTGAGACGGAGTCAGTGAGTGAGATGGTTGCTTTACGCCCTTATCAACACATTTAAATTTAATATGGTTAAATCCAGGGCAGGAGAGCTGAGATGGAGGCAGTTCATGATCTAGGAAATAGAGATAGAGAACCCAGGAAATAAAACACCCATAGTGTTGGGAAATGAGCCTAGTGGGAATGGACTGTGTATGACTCTGGTGAAAGAAAAAGCATCTTTGGATGTTTGTCAGAACCTATATGTGTCAGATTTTATTGAAAATGTACAATGAAATGTGTTTGTCATTCGCCACTGTCTACCTTTGTGGATTTGTCTAATAAGGAATATTGACAAAAAGAACATATCCATACCGTATTCCATATTACTTTCTTTTTATAAAAGGCAATGCCCCAAAACATCCATGAAGGGTAGCGCATATTTCCATGTAACTATTAAATATCTATTGGCCTTAAATGAACAAAAGAAACAAAATAACATTACCTTTTGGGAATTCACAGACTGGATGGAAGGTCTTGGTTCCGGATGCATCCCAGATTCTGTCCTTCACATATAAAGAGAATCTTGAGTTCATGGATCCAGGCTCAAAGTTCTTATCCGCTGTGTTTATCCATTTTATAGTAGACATGTCTGCTCTCCACTGTAGCTTGTAGCTGTACACAATGGTGTCCAGGTAGGCTCCCTCGGTGGATCTGTTCATATCAGGCCAAAAAGAATAGGTGTGTTTTCGATTTATCTGGCTGAAAACTAGGTTGGGGGGGTAACTTTTTTTGTTAATTTTTTTTGTTTGGAAACCACCTCCCAGGAACTGCAAAAAATGTATTTTTCATAACAATAGTTGTTTTGAACATGGGAAATAAGCTTTTTCACAATTTCAGGTTAGGAAAAGATTTTTTCCTGCTGTTATGAGGTTTTTTTGTCAAAAAATCCCCAAAAAGTAAGATATGATCGAGAAAAAAATCAGGTATGGTAACATTTTGTTTAGGCAGGGTAAGGTTATTCTAGGTAGGGGGGTGGGGGGTAAATCAGAAACACAACTATTTTTTTTTGGCCTCAAACTTCAAAATGGCAAGCAATGAGGTAAAAATAATATGGAGAAGAGTCCTCGGCAACATTCAAGAATTAATCGCTGACATAAAAGGCGGCAATTACCATGTTTTGGAATAAGGTTTGAGGTTAGAGACTAGTTCTATATATGTCTGAAGGTACTTAATAAAATGAATGATAATATAAGATATTGTCTCAGTGTTACATTTCAATTATTTGTTTCATTTCCACAAACTAATTTAGACTTAGACATGATGATAATAGTAAGAGGACATGTAAAGTCATGTAAAGACATGTATATCTTATATTTGGTGCTGTGGGTGTTAGTTCCACTGAATAACACTAGAGGTCACTACTATTTGTAGTACTAATAAAGCCATTGCTTTTATATCTAATCAATCTACATGGTCAATGTAACTATTACCTATCAATACTCAGGTATGGAGTTCAATACTATTTACCATAATGTCTCAATACATGTATAAGTGTCTGTGATTTATGCTTAATCCCTCAATATGTACTATTTCCTGATATCATTGTGTATGTATGCTGTACGTTTCCATTAAACACTGTGAACTCTTAGCGAGCTAAACTACCTAGGAGCCCTCTCTGCCTAGTTTCAGGCAACAGGCCAGCGGAGGGTTGTGTGAATAAACCAAGAATGAAGTTAAGCTTGTGTTCTGGTTGTTCTTTGTTAAGTCCGAACCTGGGTTGTGTTGGAAGAACACTACAATTGCATGATATGATATTATAGGAAGCCTCGGCTGAGAAAAGCTGTTTTCTAGCATGTTCACTACATTACATTGATTTGATTTAAATTACATTATATCACAATTCATTTCAATAGAACACATTGTAATAATTTATCTATGTATGTATAGTGTTTATTTCCAGATTCAACATAATAAGTACAGATAAGAATAATAGTAGCAATAATTCTGGAAATGGGTCTCCCTTTCTATGGTAGCCTTAGCTCTTCCAAGGGGTCCCTTGTACATTAGTTAATTAATTACAGTAAGTTTCCATGTAGAGTATATATATTTAGTGACATTAGATTAGATTTATATCTACTGTGACCTTGCTATATATTTCCATTGCAGATCCTTTAGCATTGTATGAGCCAAGATGGCAGGCAGAAGGAAATAAAAAATTCACAAAAACAAAACAAGACAGAAAAACAAAGAGAAAAAAGTCTGGAAGTAGTTTTCTTTTCAAAGATTCGTGCAGTATAAAGGGAGGGTGGACATCATTCCATTTAAAGTTATATGTGGGTGTTCAATGGAAAAAAAAATGATTTGAAAAAAAATGGTGATTTGTTCATGAAACGTTCAGGGATTATTCCTGACTACATAAGAAAGCAAGAAATTAAAAGAAAAGTACATCTCTTCGACTTATTTTTCTTTCTACATCCACTTGAAAATAACAGTGCTTTAGCATTGAAGTCAATGGAATAATGTGGTTTTTTTCATGTTTCACTGTATATAAAAAACATGATCGGTGACTTTTCATCAAAACTTTCTACACATATAATATTTGGTATATTATGCTACAGATTTACCAAAGAAAAACTGTACGTTGACAGGGTTAAAAAAAAAGCTGTGGTCATTTGAAGTTGACCACATTACCAAATTTAATAATTAAGCAGCATAATCAATGATAATTAATCTTAAAAAACATGACTCAAAACTGCTGCAATAGAAATAAACCCTCTAGATATTGAAAATGTCGCACAAATACATCTCAACTTATGATAATAACGAAATATTTCAAAGAAAAATAGGAGGCGCTAGGTGGCGTGTGTGTTGACACCCGCATATATCTTTAACAGTAGAATCCCTACTGAACTTGTCGGGGGAGGCTGGCATGTTGGCATGATGTTTTACCAGTACAAATGGCAATCCACACTTGTCAGTCCACACACCAATAGAGGTGAGAGCAGAATGGCCGAGGTAGGAGTACAGGGATTCACAGGTATACATTTGGCGCCACCTGGCATATATCAATCTCACTAGCGAGATGTGCCACCATAAAATAAATAAATTATCTCCTGTTATAAATCTATAATTTATTTCATGTTAACGATAATGGAACTCTGTAACATATAATATAATTAATGATCAATGCAAGAAAGCAAGAATTAGGCACTCAACAGAAGACTATCTAAACATTGTTTAATTTAGATTGTAGAACCACCTTATTGTACAAAACAACAACAATAACAAATTCTTAAATTGAATTGATTATTGTTAGATTTTAGAATTTCTGACCCTAGATGGTTGTACCCATTTTCGGGGATATTTTCAACTTTGGCGGGAATCTGGAAACATAAATAAGGCACAGATCGCACCACTGGTATTCAACTGTTGTACAGGTTTAGGTGAATACTGTCATGTCTACCTACTTGAATTGACTATTGATCATTATAACTCTCCACACAGATATGCTCAACTTACCCTAGCATGCTGTACAGGTTGTTGTTGTCGGAATTACTCATCACTGTAGCTTGAGTAGCATTCATGTGAGCACACAAGTACCTGGGCTGACGGGAGTTGAATGTGACTAAAGGGTACTTCTCATAGCAGACCGGTCGATCTATAATGGAAATGGTGAGTAAAACATCTTAAAACCTGAGGAAGACCACACCCTGCTTGAGAAGAATAATTTCAATGTATCAATAATGAATTTAAACAGAAGATTTAGTGTGGTTTAAAGGGTGACTGGGTTTTCAATATTGTCCATATGATCTCTTCATTGAAATGTTCTGATTTTTAGACACTTTAGCACTTATAGTCATATAAATGAGTCACAAGTCGCGAAATTGATATCATAGTGGTTTTTCACAAGATCTCTTTATTGAAATGTTCCGATTTTTAGGGGAATTAGCAATTATTGTCATATCAACCCAGGTCACAAATTTTGGGACATTGTATTAAATATATTTTTGCGTTTTGAAGGCCTTTGTATCGAGTATATTTTAAATGAAATGATAATTTTAAAAAGTCTTTCTACTTACTGATAGGGAGACATGTGAGGAGGTGTGCAAACCTTGCTGCTCCACATGGATAGGTCTTAGCACTTGCTCCATCTTCATATCTATAGCCACTGTCACACGTGTACGTCACATGAGTAGATGTCTGCGTCATGGTGGCGTTTATGTCTGGTGGCGGTGGCGTAAGGAAGCAGGAGCCCGTTGTAGATGTTCTGGTATCTGATACAGGTAATAGGGGAGTTGCAAAGCCGCCATTTTGAATCTTGATTCACATAGAATTATGGAACTAATGGTACAGTATTAAATCTATAGAAATTATACTTATTATGTTCAGCATGGACTATATATCGATGTTCTAATGTCAATATCCATGTGTTATGTTTCCATGACACAAGCCTCAATTCAATTCAATTCATAGATTTTTTATTGAAGTTGGTAATACAATAATAGGTGATTCAACGTCTGGTTAAATAGAAACTATTCAGCCAGTTCTTCCGGCGAGTGCCTAGAACCTTGATTGCTTTTGTTACAATACAACTTGAAAAATTGAGATTTTAATAATAGGTTTACAATGATAGGTCAAATTTATGAGATGCATTTATGAGATGTGATGCATAATTAACAGATTGTGAATATTGAGGATTGAGATAAGTACAGTCTTCGCGACTGATCAAACAAGCGAGCAAAAATAGAGCTGGTTGCCATAACAATTTAGTGGATCTATGTCCTCTGTATAACAATAAACTTCTTGATTTAGTAGAATGTTTGTTCCGTACAGTAATAATTTCTAACAGAACAGAATCAAGTTTTTGGCAGGGGCAACTGACAGCCTTACTACAGAGTGCTCTAGGCAAAGACTTATTATACAAACAACTCAAATTATAAAATTCATTGAAATGCAGCATCTTTGCCCAAGTAACACATCTTTTTTATATTTTACATAAAATTGTATCCTACTGATTTTCAACATTATAGTGGGTGGGTTGGACACTAATTACAAGTTATCCTTCCCCTCCACCAAGGACTGACCATCAGCAGACTGAATATTATTAGGAAGTGTGTCTACTTTTATTAGACCGTATGGATTATTACATTAATAAGGCTTACTTGACAGTGTAATATTAAGCTCAAGAGCAGTACATCATAAAGTTCACACAATCAGAATGGATTTAGTAGTCTGTCTGTGTACTTCTTAAAAGTAAACTTGTCAGATATTTTATGAGCTGATGGTATTCCAACTCGTCTGACATTTATATAGTAAAGATTTATTGACTTTTGCTAGATTTGAGATTATGACTATCATGTTCCTCCTCCCCTTAGCATGTCTTCTGGTTGGCAAATCTCTGCTATCAATGTTCTAAGGATTTTGTGACAAATAAAATGCCATGTCTAATAAATGTTTATCTCTTCGCTGTTGCAGCAGCCAGATATTTGAAAGTTTATGCTCAAGATTTACATTATCATACCTATTTTTATTGTGAATTATTTTAAGTGCTTGGTTCTGTTGGGACTGTAATTTGAAGAGGGATTTGGGAGTCGAATCATAGATGAGATCACAGAAATCAAAATTTGGAAGTATGGCCATTTTATATAAATCATGTTTGGCTTTGAATAATAGATTCAAAGGTAAGCCTCAGAATTTCGAGCTCTATAAAGAAGTCTAATTTTGGCTGAGACTAAATTTAGCGTGTTCTGGGTGTGAATCTTAAAAGTTAATAACTTGTCTAATGTAAAACCGAGATAGTTGTAGTCTTGAACTTCATAGAGGGTTTGTGGGCCTAGTCTGAGGCTAAGAGAAGGATTAGTTGATTTTCTCCTTGCTGTGTAGCTGAGACCAAAGGAGATTGCTTTACATTTTGTTACATTCAAGGAGAGCTTATTAACAGCCTCTATCATTCCCATCATGCCTTTGGTTTTGATAATGATGTATAAAAGCTATAATATTGATGAAAACATTTCCAATAAAAATGTTTGTAATATAAATATTTGTATCTTCTTGTGATTTCATCAGAATCTATCCCAGAATGCACTGTAACCGATGTTCGCAGTGGCACATACAAATCCCCTATTACAATTCCCTTTATTGGTGGTGAGATTAAACAGAAAGGTTTCATCGACTGGCCTATATTAGTGGGTCAGATCTTCAGAAAATATACAATTCGCCTTCACCAAGCCTCTTTAAAGGGACTTCAAAATGCGCTTTCACATAACAGAACTGATACTTTAAATCAATGTGATACCAATTATACTCAGATATACCCAGTATTATTCATTTTTCAGTCTAATTTAGCAGAATTTCCTAAAATAGTGGAGCAGCAATTGCACATATTCTGAAAATCCTAGTAGCAAAGTGTTCAATGACAATGACATTATTTTGAATTGAATTAAATTAATGAACCTACCTTTTGTTCCTTGACAGACAAACGGGGCGTAAAAGAAGTTGCGATAATAGGTTTTCATGGATCCAGTTGAAGCAGAGGATCCAGGGACCATTACCTTGTAGTAAGCAGTGCTGGTTGACATCGTCTGTAATAATAATTTTTTTTAACTATTATTAAGCTGCTCTAACTGTGATGGGTTTCAGGAAAATGAGTCATAAGTCACAAAATTGATATTCTTCAAAGCGTTTTTTTCACAGGATCTCTTTATTGAAATGTTTTGCTTTTTATATGGTCTAGCACTTATAGGGCCCATTGTATAACAAAACGCTCGTAAGTGGCTCGCATCTCCTCGTATTGTATCGCATCTTTTTGAGTTATGAGAGACTTACGACATACGACAGACTTACGAGGCATCACTTGCATAACAACCCTCGCAGCAATTTCGTAAATTGTATTGATCAACACATCGCATCTCCTCGTTTCTTCTCGTATCTAAAGTATTGACCATTTAAGAGTTTATAACGGTATTGGAACTCCTATCTAATATAAATTAATTATGTAATTGGGACACTAATTGTCATGGGTGACCATGGGGGGGTAGGGGGTGTTTATTAGAATAGAAGTACTGAAGAAGGTACTGGAGGAATTACAGGAGGAGGTACTGGCCGAGGTACAGGAGGAAGGTACAGGAGGAGGTTACTGGTAAAGGAGGTAGTACAGGAGGGCGTACATGGCTGAAATCGCCAGAAAATGTACAATTCTCCTTCACCAATCCTCTCAAATAATCCAAATTTAAGACAAAATTGAGGTACAAAATTCAGTCCATTAGAACCAAACAGATTGTTTGAATTAAGGCAATATCAAATATACGCAGATATACCTAGTATTGACTATTTCTCAGTCTATCTTAACAAAGTTTACTAAATATGTTGATCTGCCGATTGTACATTTTCTGAAGATCTGACCCACATAATACAATGAGCACGAAGAATACCCCTATTTTATGTGTTACATTATAAGACTTAGGAGTAGTCTCATCTAGTTCGGATATCATTATATCATTTATACATGTACATAATATAAAACATTGCATGTATCAATTATGTATTCAATTATATAGGTGCATACAATATATATGTGTATATATTCCGTATGTGTGTATGCGTACATACAGGTGTGTGTATGTATACATACATGTACATATATATGCATGCATGTGTGTCTAGGTATATACATGATATATGTATGTAATATACATATTATATATCTATGGATATGTGTATGTATGGGTATACATATAAATTTATGCTTCAATGTTCAAGCATGTAGTCCATTACAATTAGTACATTGCAATTGTATATGACTTAGTCATAGCTGTAGACATTATGGAGGAGTATATGGGTCAGATTTTCAGAAAATGTACAATTTGCAGCTGTACACATTTAGGAAATTCTGTTAAATTAAGCTGAAAAATGAAGAATACTGGGTATATCTGAGTATATCTGGTATCACATTGGATTAAAGTATCAGTTCGGTTATGTTAAAATGCATTTTGAAGCTCATTTTTGTCTTAAATGTGGGTTATTTGAGAGGATTGGTGAAGGTCGATTGTACATTTTCTGAAAATCTGACCTATATATAGGTGCTGGAGGAGATAGAAGATGAGGTACTGGAGCAGGCACAGGAGTAGACACAGGGGCAGATATTAGATGAGGTACAGGAAGGGGGGGGGGGGGGGTACAGGGACGGGTACTGTGCCTGAGGTACTGGTGGAGGCACAGGAGCAGATGGAACTGGGCAGGCACTGGAGGGACTGGACTCCCCCCTTCTCTCTGTATCCGCTTCTCCCTCTCATCATCCAATTTCCACCACCCTACCACCTCACCCTCTCTCTTTTTCCTCGCTCTTCCCCTCCCCGTCTGATCTCTCACCCTCAATCTCTCTCCTAACTCCACCCCCATCCCTGTTTTTCCTTCTTTGCCATCCCCCTCTATGCTCTCTTTTTCCCCTCTTTTTCACCCCTTCCTCCCCTTCTCTCTTTCCGTTTCCCTTAAATACTATTATACAATTATTATATATGCGCATGCAATATGTACCGCACATGTGTATGGATATATTCACTCGCCTAGGTATGATTACTTGATAGAATAATCCTTCAAAACTCCCTCCAATACCTCCTCCAGTAACCGCCTCCAGTACCCTCTTCCAGTACCTCATCCAGTAGCTGCCAGTAGACTGGGGGAGGAGGTTACTGAAGAGGTTACTACTGCAGTAACCTCCTCCAGTAACCTACTCCAGTTACCTCATGTACTGGCTGCGCAACACAATGCGGCACTCTAGAGTGTTGCGCAGCACATTGCTGCACTCTAGAGTGTTGTGCTGCACTCTAGAGTGTTGCGCAGCACAGTGCGGCACTCTAGAGTGTTGTGCTGCACTCTAGAGTGTTGCGCAGCACAGTGCGGCACTCTAGAGTGTTGTGCTGCACTCTAGAGTGTTGCGCAGCACAGTGCGGCACTCTAGAGTGTTGTGCTGCACTCTAGAGTGTTGCGCAACACAGTGCTGCACTCTAGAGTGTTGTGCTGCACTCTAGAGTGTTGTGCTGCACTCTAGAGTGTTGCGCAGCACAGTGTTGTGCTGCACTCTAGAGTGATGTCCTGCACTCTAGAGTGATGTCCTGCACTCTAGAGTGTTGCGCAGCACTCTAGAGTGTTGCGCAGCACAGTGCGGTACACTAGAGTGTTGTGCTGCACTCTAGAGTGCTGCTCAGCACAGTGCTGCACTGTAATGTGCTGGTCAGTGCTGGTCAGCACAGTGCTGCACTCTAGGGTGCTGAGCAGCACAGTGCTGTACTCTAGAGTGCTGAGCATTACAGTGCTGCACTCTAGAGTGCTGCGCAGCACAGTGCTGCGCCTATCGGTGCAGTACCTCCTCCAGTACCCCCTTCAGTACCCCCTCCAGTGCCTCCTCCAGTATCCCCTCCAGTACCCCCTCCAGTACCTCCTCCATTTCCTCCTCCAGTCCCTCCTTCAGTACCCCTTACAGTACCTCCTCCAGTACCTCCTCCAGTGCTCCTTACAGTACTTCCTCCAGTACCCCTTACAGTACGTCCTCCAGTTCCTCCTCCAGTCCATCCTTTAGTACCCCCTACAGTACCTTCTCCAGTACCTCCTCCAGTAACCTCTCCAGTATCTCTTCCAGTATCTCCTCCAGTACCCTTCCAGTACCTCTGCCAGTACCCTTCCAGTACCTCTGTTACGAATGTGTGATGACTCTATGAAGCTCTGGGAAACCTCTGGAATATGTCCGGAATATGTCCGGAATAATCTCCGGAATATGTCCGGAATATGTCCGGAATAATCTCCGGAATATGTCCGGAATAAGTCCGGAATGATCTCCGGAATTACCTCTGGGAAATCACTGGAATAATCTCCAGGAAAAGTCCGGGAAACCTCCGGGAAACCGCCGGGAAACCTCCGTGATATCTCCGGCTGCCACCAGGGGCTACATATCAAGAACTGCTGCTATTCTCTGCTTATATTAGTTCATCATGTTATAACTAATTATTGGTTAATGATAGAGCTTCCAGACTTCGACCATCTCTTATGTTATATATTGCTCTAATTTATGATGAAGTTTATACTTATTTACTCATTGTATTTATTTATGTATTCCTGATTCATATTGTACACACCTTATGTTACTTGCTATAATATTCATGACCTTTGCATTGAGCTTCATGTATTGTCAGGTTGGGGAACAAGGACCTCAACCTCACCTCAGGGATTTAAAGGAATAAACTGGACTTATAAAGTACTTTCTCTATATGTTATTCTTTCCGGAGAAGCGCTTTTAAACATAGAATATTATCCACCCTAGGCCTTTGACATGGACATAGTTCTTTCCTCCACTACCTTTGCTAGAGATATGATTGATATTTATTCAGAGAAGTAACCTATATGATCACGACGAATATATTATTATTAAATATCGATAGTATTTAAGCCTGGAAGAGATCCAGAGTCGATACACAGAAAGTGCAACACTGGCAAATCATCTCACTGGAAAGAACATAGGCAAGATTCACAACACCTTCGCCAGTACACCCCTACCTCCTCCAATTCCCCCTTGAGTACCTCCTCAAGTACAACCTCTATTATCCCTCGTACCTCCTCCTGTACCCCTTCAGTACTCTTCAAGTACCTCACTCAATACCTCACCCAGTCCATCGTCCTATTGCTCCTCCAGTACCTCCTCCCGAACCTCCCCCAGTAGTCTTTATCCCATTAATGTTGCAACAAAGTATTATATTAAAAGATGTTTGGGTTGGTTTTGAAATGCCTGACTTGTCCTAATACCCAGGTTATGAGGACATAAGAGGAGATGAGAAAAGATGCGCAGCCTTAAAAATGCTCGTAGATATTTGCGAAATATTTACGAGAAAAAAGTCCTTATGCACAACTAGAGGGAGATGTGAGGGTGTATTTACGAGGGGATACGAATTTCTGGTGCTTATACACATGCTTTCAACTTACGAGAGACTTATGACTGACATACGAAGACATACGAGGTTCTCGCAACCTTATGCAATGGGCCCATAGTCATATAAATCCATATAACAAATTTCAGGCCATTGTATTAATCCTTCCGTTTTGAAGGCCTTCGCATGGAGTTTATTTAGTTATTATACTGTTATCACCCATCCAGAAATATTGCCAACTTTTTAAAAAAAAATACAAATATCAAACTTAAAATACAGAACTACATATTAGGTGTCCTTGTGATTACTATTATTGGAATCGGCTTGATCTAATGTTTTGAAATGTAATGATGCCTTCCATGATATAAAAAAAAATTGTATGACTTATGACTCATTTTCCTAAAACAGATTTTTTTTTTTTTTATTTTTTTTAAAAGTTTTTATTGCACACAATTGCAGGTAAACCTGGTATTTTCATGTGGTACAAGGAAAATATTATCAAAGTATCATACAGTATATATTAGCTGATGCAGCTTTGTCTTCTTTAACACATTTAACATTTAACATTTCCAACCTGCCCTTAATTTAATAGGGCTTAAAGAGAGAGACATCATCGTACAATTTTATATACAAGTAACATATTTTTTTGGTATATTTTGCATGTCTTTGCGACCGAAGTAGCAATAGTATAAAATACATCACTCACAACAATAAAAACAACTATTTGTATGTGTAATCCAAGTTTGGTCTAAGGATTTGTATAAACTCTTATACATACTTATATAGGGTATGCAAGGCAGCACCTCGTTTACTGCCGAGCTACATAGGGTAGGTCATAACTGTTCGATATCTTAGAGTTGAGTTTACTACTGATTATGATTCTTCAGAAAGTTCTTTATTTCTGGCCAGCTTTTCTTTCTAATATTAGGCGGTAGGTTGTTCCATAGCCTGGGGCCTAGATAGTGAGGCGACCTTTTGTACTTTTCTTTAGCTGGTTTTTTACAGGTGAGTACAGTTGCATCGGCCATTCTGGTGGCATGAACACTCTTTTTGATACAGAGTTTAGTTAGTTGCTTAATAAACATAATATTCATTAATGCTATCTTACTCCGTTTGTCCATAGTATTAATATTACCTGCCTCTTTTAATACATTAACTGGACGTTGGTCATTAATATACACTGTTCTGACGGCCTTGTTTAATGATCGTTCGATTTTATTTTTTACAGTAGCATTGGCCATACTCATAAAGATCAAACCATATTCCACAATTGACATTATGTGTGTCTTCAATATAGTCAAAGCCATATTCCTAGTTATTAGAGATCTTATTTTCCCTAAGAGGAAGCTTTTGTGGGCCACAGATTTCCTCAACCTCGACATATGTCCGTTCATGTTTATTTTATTATCTATCAAGAATCCCAGGTAATTCACATTCGTGAATTTCTTAATGGCTGTTCCATTAATGAATACCTCTCCTAGGTTTCCAACCTTGATGTTCTTTAACATGTTTGTTGTGCCCAGGATCTGTAGTTGGGTTTTTTTCTCATTAAGATTTAGACCATTTGCTCCCATCCAGTTGTTTATTTGTGAGGCACCTGCCTGTGTTGTTTTTAAACAGTCCTCCAACTTTTTACCCATAATGGTGAGGGCAGTATCATCTGCATAAATCGAGATCTGAATCTTATTATCGAGCAATTCAATATTGTGTAGACACTTTGGGAGATCGTTGATATATATCAGAAAGATTAGTGGCCCTAAATGACTTCCTTGCGGTATACCTCTTGTTATTGATACTGGGGTGGAGATATAACCGTTCAGCATGGTTTTTTGAGATCTGTCTGTAAGGTAATTTTCTATTAGTCTAATTAACTTAGGGTTGAATTTGTAATATAATAGTTTATTTTTTAGTATACGGTGGTCGATGCTATTGAAGGCTTTGGAAATATCGTAGTATGTTGCGATTGAGTATTTACCCTCATCCATACCCTCAACTATGGGTGTAAGAAAGTCATACAGAGTTAAGCTGGTGGAGTGATTTTTGCGAAAGCCACCCTGTTGGGGGCAGAAAAAATCATTTTTCTCCATATGCAAGGTAACAGACTCACAGAGTATTTTTTCCAACAACTTAGAAATTAAGGGAACCAGCGCTATTGGACGCAGGTTATTGAAGAATCTCAAGTCTCCTCCCTTTGGTAGTGGTTTAACAGTATATGTCTTCCATTCGAGCGGGAAGGTGCCCATCGATACACATCGTTTCAACAATAGAGTAACATGGGGGACTAGTTTCTGGAGGAACATTTTCAGAATTTTGCTAGAGACCCATTCAAAACCACTATTTTTGTTAGTATCAATTTGCTCGATCAGTTTGTACACAATATCTTCTGTGATTAATATATTACTTGTTTGCGTTGGACTGATTACGTCGTTCAGGAATTCAGAGTAAAGGGCATAATCTGAATAGGTTTAGTTCATTACTTGCCGCTTGGTTTGATATTTCCTGACCCTCATGTAAGTAAGAGGAAGGAAGCGGTTTGTTGGTATTACCTAGCATACTGTTTATATGCCTCCAAAATTTTCTACTATACTTAGTGCAATTTGATAATTGAGATCTTATTTCATTCCTTTTTAGGAGCTTGATCGAGTTTTGGATTTCTTTTCTGACCCTAATTGCAGCAGCAAAGTCTTGTGGCAACCCGCTTCTATTGGCTTTTTTGAACAACCTATCTCTATCTCTGATCTTCTTTTTTACATCGTTATCTAGTTTGAATTTGCCTCTTCTGTACACTCGGATCTCTTCTAGTGGACACTTTTCATCTAGGAGATCGTTTAGACATTTCTTCATTTCAGACCAAAGGCTTTCTGGAGTGTCATTATTGTCTCCGAATACTTGTAGGTTCGCGCTAAAGGGCAACAAGTAATTGTGTAACTCAACATCTTTGACATTACCAAAACGGCGACCTTGGTTAGAATCAATATACACTGGCTCTTTGGTTTTTTTAAGAGTGACAAAAGTACATAAGTGGTCCGAGATGTTGAAGTTAATGGTTCCCGCACATTTAACATGAGGATGGTCTGAGCTTATAATGTCTAACAGGCTCCCTCCTCTAACTGTGAATCTTGTGGGAGAGGTTATGTGTTGGAGCATATCAAAGTCAGAGATTAAGGTATGAAACTCATTTACAATGTCGTCATTTACATCAGACAGGTTCAGATTTATGTCCCCGCACACCATCAGGTTGCAATGAGGTAACCTTGACCTAATGCCCTCCATGGTCACCCTTAGATTATCTATAAAACCTCTTCTGTTGCCACTGGGAACTCTATAGATGTTTAGGACGGTCATTTTGCGCCTATTACCAGGTTTTATTATGAGACATTGTATTTCCACTATGTTAGAACATATATTAAATTCCTCCAGTGACCAAGGGTCCACTTTACAACTGACGTGGGCATAACAACACAGTCCTCCACCAGATTTTTTTACATGCTCTCCTGATCTATCTTTTCTTAACTCATAATCATAACTGTTTTACTCATTTAGATGTACTTAGAAATATTCTCCTTCTACTATTTGTTTTTCCATTTGCCAAATGAGAAGTATCACTCTTGTATCACTCAATGTTTGACCAAATACAATTCTTTAAAAGAAGTATAAGAATTTGTGTTAAGAACTTACATAGCCTGGTACTGGATGGGAGTATGAGGAGTCATCAATCCACACAGAGGCGTGCCGCAAGCGGAGATGGCTACGAGTAAAAAGCAACATACATTAATGACATTCATTAGTTGGTCTTTAGGAGGATGCATCTACCACATTTACTCTAAATAAGGGAATACAATTGTTTTAAAAACCAAACACCATCCGTGTGTTGTGGTTGACTTACTATATGAGAGTGAGTACTTGTTGCTCCTCCTGTTGGTTGGCAACTACAGCTAGCGACCCTCCCGCTGCACTACATCTGGACAGTGCATAACCATAATTCTCCAGTATATTGGACACTGAGAAGTACTTCTCTCCCTCTGTCAACAGACAAAACAAAATTGTATCAGTGTCAGATTTTCATTTTCATTTTTCAATGAGATTGGTATACATTTAGTAAATTCTGCTGAATTAAGCTGCAATTTGGTCAATTATTACACACATAAGCAGTTAGAAAGGTGCAGTTTGGGGGTGCTGTTTGGTTGACCCAAACTGCGTACGTGATCAGTTTGGATGAAGACGCAATTTCATTGGTCCAGCGTAGGCCTGACCTACAAAGCAGTTGGAAATGACGTCGTCCTGACCGCATTACTTAGGCCTACATATTGCAGTGAATCAAGCCTCCTCGAGCTAAACTATAGGTTATACAAGTTAAATTTACTTTTTAACATCCTAATAGAGTGTGTAATAAATAGCAAATGGCACTCTGTTCAGGTTCAAACTGATCTCAACCCATCAGAAAACGGCAACTACTACTGTATTATAAAGCAATACGAGGGTTTCCTTTCAGTTAACTGTAAAGTTATGTCTCGTCTTATCACGATAGTGGTACGAAACTCCATGATTAGATTATTTACATCTTCTATCCACAAGTATTAAACCCTGTATGTTGGTTCAGGGTTGGTGGACACAGGATTGCTTCAGGGGTGCTTCCACTGAGTGAAAAAACTGCTTTACCTTGGGTGTATAGTAGGTCCTTATAGCACTTTATATCACAAGATATCATCTCACCAGTGTAGCAGCTGCTTTATGTTTTTTTCCACATGAACTTGTGAATAGGCAATAAATAAAAATAAATACATACACCTGTTATATCTTTTCTATCTCTGTATACTATAAATCGTTCTACCTTTTATGTCCTCAGGAAAAAACACTTTGTACCTATATCCGTTCATAAGAATTAAAACAGAATCATAACACTCCACCATAATGAGTCTGAGTGGCAAATGAAACCTGTATATACTATGAACTAGATCCAAATATCACTAACACTCCACATTATAATGTCTGAGTGGCACAGTGAATATCGATTTATTTTTTCCATTTATCTACTGGTTTATACTTATTTATGTATTTCTTTTTTTCTTTTAATTCTAGGCTAGAAGTATGAAAAAGTGTAATCGAATAGTAAATATATGTGCGACCAAAGGACACAGAAAAGTTTTATTGTACAGTACATTCATCCACTTGGCCCGACAGAACTAACCCCGAAAAGGGGAGTCGGTAACCAAGTGTAAATAAAATCTTTAAAAAAAAATGTTTATTGACTCGCTCACCTCTCACAAGGGGGAGGTGAGGGGTATGTAGACAGAGGGCAACACAGAGGTGGATGGCAGGGAGGGTTCAATCCTGCACCTATTCTCACTCTCTGCTGATCCGCCTCTGAGTCTGCACCTGTTGTTTCTTTTGTGTTGATATTGTTATATTATTCTATTGTTTTTTGTGATGTACAATTGGCAGCTCACAACACTTAGGAAATTCTGCTAAATTAGGCTGAAAAAAGAATTCCGGGTATATCTGGGTATATTTAGTATCACATTGATTTACAGTATCAGTTTTGTTATGTTAAACTGCATTTTGAAGCTGATTATTCGTCTTAAATGTGGGTTATTTGAGATGATTGGTGAAGGTGAATTGTACATTTTCTGAAAATCTGATCCTTATATTCTTATCCTTATATTTTATGTACTTTGCATGTATACAATGAACTATGATACTATAACTTACTGTTGATATCGTTAAACTTATCTAGTTAGGTAATAAATGGCAGGCAATTGACAAATAATACACTCCACCCCTGTTTAACATTGTATTATCTACTTTAATACTGAGACTATTAATTTTGTGCAGAGGATAAGGCCAAACAAAAAAATAGGTGTGTTTCCGAACTAATTGTTTCTTTTCATGTATAGTTGATCAACTATTGAACAGTAATTCACAAGACTGATCTTGAATTTGAATATGATAAGTTATTAATAGGATATTACCCTAGCGGACAATGGAGGCACTGAACCAAACTCCATCACATACACAGCACAAGAACACACTGGATACACAAAACGATCTATTTGTGTCAAATGACGATAATAATTTTATCTTTGGTTATTTTTGTTATGTTATACATGGAAGACCTGCACAGTCCATGGTGCAGATTGTATTGACCTTTTCTAACAACTGTATTGTACTTGAGATGTTGGAATAAAAATCCTATGTATATTACTGGGGATAAACGCAAATTTACGCTTTGTGTCCTTGTATATCTCCCTTGCATGGTGTATGTACATAATGTACACAGTACAGTGGTGTATTGATCTATGTGCAGTGCCTGTGTATCTGAGCTAAAGCAATAAATTACCACATAAATATCCAGTGGCTGAGGTGTGGGCTTTACACATAGAGGGGAAAAGTCACCAGAAATTGTACAATTCACCTTCACCAATCTTCTCAAATAACGCAAATTTTAGACAAAATAAAGTTCAAAATACAGTTCAACCTCATCAAACAGATTGCTAGAATCAATCCAATGCCCAATATACTCGAATTTACCTAGTATTGGCCAAATTGCAGCCTAATTTAGCAGAATTCACTAAATGTGTACAGCTGACCTACCGATTGTACATTTTCTGAAAATATGCTCCAGATCAGGGGACCATCATAGGAACTCTTTGAACTGTCATGATGCCTAGGTTGATAGAATCTTTTATCATTTCCTAGTAGTGCGAGATAAGTCCGATATAGGGTTGAATTGTTCATTTTGTGATTAAAAACAAACCTTGCACAAAATTTGTAGCCTTGCAGGGACTGATTAAAAAAAGTCTGTTAGGCACTCAAATTTGCAAAATGGTCGCCGCCAGGGGGCGCTTTTATCCACCATTATTTATGTTTCTGACTCTGACGTCTAATATATTCATAATACGGCTTAGTATATTCAAACCAATTAAAGGTAATAAATAGACCTTTCCAATGATGTATCATATGTTGCAATACATTGATATGATAATTTTCTCATGATTTTTCAAAAATTTTTGATCAAATCCTGCTTTTCTCAAATAACCTTACAAACAACTTCTGTAATTGAGAAATTGTAACCATAGCTTAAGGTTTAATACATGACCAGCACTGCCTGGCAGGTGTGATATTCCATGCATCAGTGGTCCCGGGCAGTAGCGCATGACTGCTGCAGTGTAGTCAACCTCATCCAGACACTATTAAAGTCTGCATTAATTATGATGAACCTTCCTCTGCACAGCCTTTCTCTCTCTGTGTATCTGTCTCTCCCTCTCCCTTCTTCTCCATCTCTATTTCCTGGTTATGATCTTAAACTGCCTCCCTCTCCCGCCCTTGATATAACCTTCAATGTGTTGATAAGGGCATAAAGGAACCAATCTCCCTCACTGACTCCCTCCCTCACACAGTCCCTCCCTCCCTCCCTCACTCACTCACTCCCTCACTCATTCCCTCACTCGTTCACTACCTCTCAGCTCTCCCGCCCTTGATATGACCTTTTTTTGATAAGGGCGTAAAGCAACCAATCTCACTCACTCACACAATCCCTCCTCTACAGAGATGCAATAAGTGGGAAACATTAAATAGACAGAATGGAACAAGCCGCCAGTAATAGAATATGTATTGGATGAGATTTGTTAGTATAAGCATGATGCCATAGCACAAGGCCGTAAGTAGATTATTACAGTGCATCATGGCATGGATTATGTTGAAATGTAGCATACAAATATGCAGCAACATTTTTATGAAAATTTGAAGTCGTGATAACACCAAAACCAGACAACTAGCAGTTTTTCATGAGGTTGTAGTTTATTAGTTGTATAAATTTAAGTGGTTGATTCCTACGTTTCGATCACGTGGCGGATCTTCATCAGGGAATATTTTTTATACAGAGATCAATAGGGGGTTTATTCCATGATTTGGCCGTGAGCGTACAATATAATCGATATACTTGCCGCTCACAAGGTGTACAATATAAACTCACTGTATTGTACAGTGACGTCATGACCGTTCGAGAGTATAAGGATAACACAGTTTGATGAAATTAATGCAAATAAAGTTGTTTTAGGGTAAGAATCATGGAATAAAAGCAAGAATAGCAAAGTATCGCGTCTTTGGGGGCCTATATTCTCCTCGTATGGCCGAAAAACAACTCGGCCTATGGCCTCGTTGTTTTTGGCCATACTCGGAGAATATAGCCCCACTCATACGCGATACTATGCTGTTCTAGCTATAATATAAAAAATGTGTAACATAGGTATCCATAGTAACATGTCAACAAGTTAAAAAAGTTAGAAGCAGCATTTTCATTGGTTAAAGTTTAGCAGGCTATATCTTAGTGGATTTAAGTCGTAGAGAGACCTAGTGAAGACGGATCTGTGTAGAATTATATAATGTTCTATGGTTCTTGCGGGTATATCTTGATGAATCATTAAAAAAAATTTTTGGCATATATAATATGAAATCTAACTAGAACATTGATAACTGTAGGACTCGGCCTCAGGAACAGTTTATAACGATCCATGTGGTGACACATATATGTACAGGTAGGAGTCTGCTGAAGGGTGCGGTCAGTTGGGCTTAAGGTACTCCTTTACCACCATAATGCCCTGCATTGCACGACCAACGTCTTGGTCGATGTGACTTATTATTCACCATAAATCGTACATCAATCGCCCCCTGGCTACGGTGCCATGGTCGTGATGTTTTATAGGGGTCGGGTCGGTTTTTATGAAAAATTGCAAGAATATTTCCAACAATAGCACAGTTTGTATAGATGATTGGTGTTAGCCAAATGCTTGATGGAAAAAAAGGGGCATTATGTTATGGAAACATGTATAACACATATTGACATTTAGAACAAACATTCCCTGATGAACATGACATGTGTTTTATACATTTTGGTACCATTAGTCCCACAATTCCATGCGATTCAAGATGGCCAATCCCATATTGTGCCATCGTTATTCAAAATGGATTAACAATCAATGAATCATTGACAGTTTATCTTGCGGCATGCCATGGCTGAATTTATGGTGTTCACTAGTGGAGTGCGCAGAGGAGACATTAATTGAAATAATTCATGAAACACTTGTTGTATTGTATGCATGAGGGAACAGCTTCCATTCAGTATCAGTTACATATGTTAGTGCAAAGATGCTAGGGCTCACTTTCTCATATTTCAGACGGTATATATTATCCCTCCTCAGACACTATGGCCCACCCACCTTCAGAAGCAAGGGCCCAAACATCGGACGCTATGGTCCTCTTGCGCATATTTTCAGATTTTAAGGCCCATCGCTCATCAGGCACTAGGGCCCACACACCTTCAGACACTAGGGCACAAACTTCTGCCGCTAGTACATATTTTCAGATGTTAGGTCCCCCCTCACATTTGATGCTAAGGCCCACACAGCTTCACTGTGACCCTTTTTCTGTGAACCATTTTCAGTTGTAAATGTGTAGGCCTTAGTAGCCGACTTGTTGCAAAAATGAATTTAAATATTGTGTGTGTCTGTGGTGGGGGGGGGGAGTCCCTCCAAACTGAGGGAAAGCCTCTCCAGTCTGGACTCAGTGTTGAGAGAGTCACTCCAAACTGAGGGAAAGCCTCTCCAGTCTGGGCTCAGTGTTGAGAGAGTCCCTCCAAACTGAGGGAAAGCCTCTCCAGTCTGGGCTCAGTGTTGAGAGAGTCCCTCCAAACTGAGGGAAAGCCTCTCCAGTCTGGGCTCAGAGCTGAGAGAGTCCCTCCAAACTGAGGGAAATCCTCTCCAGTCTGGGCTCAATGTTGAGAGAGTCCCTCCAAACTGAGGGAAAGCCTCTCCAGTCTGGGCACAGTGTTAAGAGAGTCTTTCCAAACTGAGGGAAAACCTCTCCAGTCTAGGCTCAGTGTTGAGAGAGTCCCTGCAAACTGAGGGACAGCGTCTCATTCCAATCCACAAGATGCCATGTCACAATAGGCAATCAAACAAAAAGTTCTGAACTATGGTTTTCTAGTGCATCCAAGTGTAAAGAACAAAAGCAGTTAAAACATAACATTGCTGTTCATTATATATCTGGCATGTTTTAGGAAAATGAATTACAAGGACCAAAGATACTCTTCAGGGCTAAAAGCAATATATGCCAAATGGTTAAAACACACTGCTACGGATGTAGATTAAGGACTATCATCTTGACTCCTATACTAATTACTCATGCACCGCTCTTTTCTTCCATAGTTGTAGCACTGCACCTAACAGCCGGTGGCAGAAATCATAGATAATGCTAAATAATAGTCCCTGTGAGCCTTGTATATCGTTATCACTAATGGCTAATGGCAAAAATGTCTTGTCGTTTGATACATGCATTCATATGACTCCCAAAAATATATGGCACCCAAAAATGAGAAATCTTTTAAATAAAACACATTGATGAATAGTATTTTTGCAACTTGTGACTCATTTTCATGAACCACATCACAAACGTCTTTGTGGGTGTTTTACTATACAAAAGCGAATTGTATAATTTCTGATGCCCATATGAAGAAAGAAGAGTAATATATAACTTTGTAAACCTACCAACAAAGGTGCCAAGAAACAATGCAGAGGTTATCAGAAGGACGAATTGTCCCCTTAACGGGGAAGCCATTTTGCTGTAAAGCTCTTGTGGCCAGTGGGATTCCTTCCCTCCTCGTCCTCCTCCAGGACACTGATGTTTGCGCATCAACAATGGATAAACATTTCATGGTCAGGCTTGATTAATGATGAGATGATGGGTCAGATTTTCAGAAAATGTACAATTGGCAGCTCTACACATTTAGTAAATTCTGCTAAATTGTATTGAGAAATCATCAACACTAGGTGTATATTGGTATTTAGTATTGGTATTAGGATTCAAACATGTCTGTTTGGTAAGGTTGAACTGTATTTTGAATCTGATTTTTGGGATAAATTTGGGTTATTTGAGAGGACTGGTGAAGGTGATTTGTACATTTCCTGAAAATCTGACCCAGATGCTGGAGGTTGATGATATGGGAGGAGACCGGTGCTTAAATGTTTACAGCCCTGCCCCCCTCCCACCCTCACCTCACACCATCCAATATGTTAAAATAACTAAGTTATTTATGAATAGTTGTGAGCGATACAACAAAATAATTGATGGGCTGACCAGGAAGATCTGTTGGCAGAGGCTCCTGTCCAATTCAGGCTCCTGTCCAATTGTGTAATTGTACTGATCAACTAGAATAAAAATCTTTATACATATAAATGAATATGTCAAATTTCTATTGATTCTAAATTGATTTCAGAGTTTTGTCCTGAATCTAGTAGATCTATGTGGGTGAAGTCGCCAGAAAATGTAGCATTTGTTTTTAGCAATCCTCTCAAATAACCCAATTTTAAGACAATAATGACAGTCAAAATTCAGTTCAACATAACCAAATAGATTGTTTGAATCTAGGTAATATCAAATATACTCAGACATGCCTAGTATTGACCACGCTAATTTAGCAGAATTTACTGAATGTGGAGAGCAGCCCATTGTACATGTTCTGACGATCCAACCCATACCATTTAACCATAACAGTTTTAGTACTCCCCTTAATTATAAGTAGCCCCTTTAGTACTCCCCTTTAGTATTCCCCTTTAGCATTCCCCTTTAGTACCCCCCTTTAGTACTCCCCTTTAGTATTCCCCTTTAGTACTCCCCTTTAGTACCCCCTTTAGTATTCCCCTTTAGTATTCCCCTTTAGTAGCCCCTTTAGTATTCCCCTTTAGTATTCCCCTTTAGTATTCCCCTTTAGTAGCCCCTTTAGTACTCCCCTTTAGTACTACTCTTTAGTATTCCCCTTTAGTAGCCCCTTTAGTATTCCCCTTTAGTAGCCCCTTTAGTATTCCCCTTTAGTATTCCCCTTTAGTATTCCCCTTTAGTATTCCCCTTTAGTATTCCCCTTTAGTATTCCCCTTCAGTATTCCCCTTTAGTATTCCTCTTTAGTAGCCCCTTTAGTACTCCCCTTTAGTACTACTCTTTAGTACTAGCATTTAGTACCCCCTTTACTACCCCCCTTTAGTATTCCCCTTTACTACCCCCCTTTAGTACTACCCTTTAGTACCCCCTTTAGTACCCCCCTTCAATACTCCCCTTTAGTACTACCCTTTAGTACTCCCCTTTAGTAACCCCCCTTCAGTACTCCCCTTTAATACCCCCTTTAGTACACCCCTTCAGTACTCCCCTTTAGTACTTCCCTAACTGTCTCAGGTGCATGCAGGTGCAACTCATAATATATTGATTCTCAGGTTGATCAATCTTTGTGCGCAGTGACAGGGGAGTGGATGGAGAGGCTACAGAGGTATTGGCCCGTAACGTACATTTGATTATACATAAGTTGCATAGCCAACATTTTGAATCACCATTGAATGTTCTATAACACAAGACTTTCCCCTCCTGCATTTGGTTTTCACAGATCATTTACATAAGCTACAATATTAGTAACAGCATTCTTGCAATTTTCGATGAACATATTGCCAACTATCTGTGTGTCAGATTTCAACAGAATCCATCCCAGGATGCACTAGAAGGTGAAATTGTCAGAAAATGTACCATTGGCCTTTCCCAATTCAAATAAGCCCCATTTAAGAGTAAAATGAGGTCCAAAATACAGTTCAACATAATATAGGTATCAACTAAATACTAGGCGTCAGGATGCTTCTTGGGTACTACATGTACTGACTTAGGACTAAATACTAGGTGCCAGGATACTAATTGGGTATGTACTGACTTAAACCATACATTTAAGGCTAGGTTTAGGGTTATAGTTAGCATTGGTCCCAGTCAGAGGTCAAAAGTGTACACTTTTTTGTTCCAGCCTTTAAAAAATATCTCCTTTCAACACATTTTCAAAGCATTTACCCCCCCCCCCCCCCACCTATTTCTGTGGCAAAACACCCAAAATCTGATGCTAAAAAAAACTCTTTTTATGATTTCAGGGAGTCTTGCTTAACATGATGCCCATTTAACCTCCCTTTTTGTGGCATATGAACTCTAAAGCCTATAATTATGGACCAATGATACAACATAAAATTTCTAGAAAACAGGCGACCTTCAGCATGGACTATTGATCAAGGCTTTAATGTCAGAGTCCATTTGTAGTGAGCCGCAGATTTGTGGGCAGGAGTTATCACAATATCAGGAAAGTATGAACCAAACAAAGGAGAATTAGTTCACGACTGGTTTATTAATCCCAAAAAAAACAATTACACAAATAGTCACTAATTTGAACAACAGAAGTATCTTGGTCCATGTTCGGCATGAGTCTGATGTGTTGAGGAAAGACCTAATCCCCTTGCAGAACTAGTTGTATGCTCCCCATATATACACATCAGGGTGTGTGCAAAAGCGTTGTCACCAGGGTGTTTTTTTGTGTCATGACGGAACTGGCTGGAACATGGTATCTCCTCTGGCTCTAGTAGAGACACCCTGTGCTGCCGTAGCCTGGTTGGTAGTTGGTTGGCAGCGTTGATGTTGATATGACACATATATAATATACATATTTTTACAACGCAAGTCCCCACCTTTCCCATCATGCAATCGGTTTTCGTAGATCATTTACACAAGTTAGTATATTGGTTAAAAGCTTCTTGCAATGTTTTATAAAAGTGTTGCAAAATATTTGTATGTCAAAATGGAATCCAGAATAGAATCTATCCCAGGATGCACTGTAACATCCATGAACAGTGACACATACAAGTCCCCTATTGCCTCCAGTAGGCCTGCATTGTCAGACATACACAGTGACACATACAAGTCCCCTATTGCCTCCAGTAGGCCTGCATTGTCAGACATACACAGTGACACATACAAGTCCCCTATTGCCTCCAGTAGGCCTGCATTGTCAGACATACACAGTGACACATACAAGTCCCCTATTGCCTCCAGTAGGCCTGCATTGTCAGACATACACAGTGACACATACAAGTCCCCTATTGCCTCCAGTAGGCCTGCATTGCCTCAAGATACATCTTCATCTCAGGCATTAAATCTGGGAGGTATATAGAGGGAGTGGAAGGAAGGTTTGATGCATGGTACCCAAATAGTTCAGAGAAATGCAACTAGAGCCTGTGGTGCTAACTACAGTCAAAGAAATACACACAAAGAAATAGACACATGTGTCTATTTCTATGCTACAGTGAATCAGGTCCACCCACTCCAACTCTCATCCAATAGTCAACAATTCCATAGGTATTTTTAAGTATGTGACTGTTATGGTGTTACTGGGAAAAAGCAATCAAATTTACCTGGGCTACCAATGTGTCAAAGATTATGTATGCTGATGGAACAACTGAGCTAGTTTAGTAATTCATGATTAAATGGTACTAGTGTCAACAAGAGCATCACAGCGCCACTTTGTATTCAGTAGCTACAACACAAACCTGACAAGCATGGTCCAGTAGGATCAGCCTGCAGCTTCCACTCCCTCTGTATATACATCCCTGTCTAAACCCACTTGTATTTAAAATTAGGTTATATGAATCGTTGTATGAACCAGGGCGAGAAGAATAGAACCAAAAGTACTTCAGTTGTAATCAATGTTAACTGAGAATGAAGTTTCACACCAACTGTCCTGGGTGAAGTCACCAGAAAATGTACAATTGGCCTTCGCCCATCTTCTCAAATTACTCAAATTTCAAATGAAAATAAACTTCACAATAGAGTTCAACCCAACCAACAGATTGGTAGAATAAATTCAATGCCAAATATACTCAAATTTCCTAGTATTGGCCAAATTGCTGTCTAATTTAGCAGAATTTACTGAATGTCTAAAGCTGTCAATTGTACATTTTGTGAAAATCTGGCCCTCCTATGTAGTACCCTGCTCAGGGTTAACATGCACATTACCTTGACATTTGAACACAGTTTTGCCTAACAGGAGAAAGGCCTTCCTGAATGGTTTGTTTCTCCAGGCATAGATCAGCGGGTTCACCAGGTATGTGAACTTATTGATGGCCAAGGCCAGTGGATAGACAATATCACCTATCACAGGTAGCTCTGGGGAATTCATTGAAACTACCGTAGCAAATGGTAGGTACATCATGAAGAAAAAGCCAACCACAATCCCCAACATCTTAGCCAGATTAAACTCTGCCTTCTGCTTATTCACCTGGGAGCTTGTCAGTGGGTTGCCACCCACGGCAGAGTTCCTCCTCATGTAGAGGAAACCAATGAGGATGTAGAACATTAGAGTGGTGCATGATGTTGTGGCAAAGATTGTCACACCAGCATAGCCTACAATAGCATCAGTGTATGCATTGAGTGTGCACGGGTCGGTGGGGGAGACAGGTTTACGGTACACAATAAGCAAGACAAGGTAAGTAACAGTGATTGCAGCACAAATCCCAGCCGAGGGACTTCCAACCTGTTTTACTATTGACATGTTTGTACAGACATTGTTACAAGATTTGTACAATTGACTTTCACCAATTTTCTGAGAAAAACTAATTTCAGACGAAAATATTGCCAGTTTTCAAAATAATTCATTCACAGTGTGCCAACTTGAAACCTAAAAAAATGTTCTTTATGTTATATGTTTATATTTCACAATAACTCACCACCTGTTGAATCTGATGTAATTGATTGATTATTTTCAGAATTAATGGTAGCGGCTGGGAGAGTTGGATTCTATCTGGATGTCTTCACTAGATGTCTGCACTATATTCCTGTACGACCTAGTCTTATGTATTGTGTTGTTTGGTGGAGTTACACCTGGTGGGACACTTCTTTTAATGCACCCTAAGAAATCTCCCTATAAACAAGACAAAGTTGAATAGCCATTTACGCACATTTTGCCATATTGAATCTATGACCAAAATTGTAGTGGATTATACAATGCATGGATTACACAATCAGTCAAGTGCGCCAAGGCATTGTCTTAAACTCCATCTCCCATGAAGCTTTCTTAACATAGCTATATATAACCAAATAAATCACTTTGAAATTTTAAAAAATGTGTGAAAAATCAGGTGATTTATATCGATTCAAACAACTTGATGCAGCTGATGAAAATAATTTATAACAAAGAAATTAATCATCCTATTATAAATCTGAAAGCTGGGCTGTCCTCCTTACATTCAGCGGGTTCTGGGATAATTTTTATATTCAGATCGGAAGCATGTCAAGGGAGCTATGAGCTATCTTGTAGAGATCAATATTTTTGAGTTTTTACAAGTAATATTATTTGTAATGATTCAAATGACTTGATGTGGCCGAAGGAAATAATTTATTATGAAGGAACTAACCACAGGATTGTAAATCTGAAAGCAGAGCTGTCTTTCTAACATTCAAGGGGTTCTGTGATAATTTTTCCTACCAAATATAGGTAAATCTCAAAAGCAAAGGTGTTAAATTGATTATATTGTTATTCATAGCATTAAATGAGGAGGCGTAAGGCTCTGTTTAAGATCGTTTATTCATGTAATATTGGACAATTAACTGTTTACAGGTGATGTATATGAAAAATACATAATATTGACATTAGTCACTGTGAATTGTTTCAATGGCCTGTTTGACTATTGTCCAGATAAAGTCTATTTCATGGTTGCCAACAGAGCAAGTACTGTCCTTGCTCCAACCTGTGATATGGTGTCTAAGTTGGTAGCATTGCACCATGTCTCACCTCATCTTTTCCACAGGCCATAGTTTCAGTTAAAGACACCTTTCCTGTGTGATAGGCAGAGGATGCCCTGCATCATCTCAGGCTGTAGGGCGAGATGTTGGTGAGGTTGTTGTTGGAACTTATGTGGAGGGACCTTCATTAGGCAGTTATGAATGCTGCATTGCTTCTGCTCCCTCCCACAGGTGGCCACATCAATGAGGAGCGAGGATTTGGGGGAAATAAACTTATTCTTACACATTGTAGCTGCTGTGATGAAAACTGCCTTTTTGAGACAGACTTATTGGCCATCCAGTAAGGCTGGTTAGGAGTGACACATTTGTATTCTATATATTATAATTGTGGATACATCAGAGAGAATCTTCTTGCTAGGACTTGCTATTGTTTTTTCTTTTCATTTCTAATTTTCCCTCAAAATTACTGTGGAGTAATTGAGGTACTGTTAATTGCAGGTAGAACAGAAGCATTTCCCTGTCCAGGGTGAACATGCACATTACGCTGACATGTGAACACAGTCTTGCTTAACAAGTGGAAGGCCTTCCTGAACTCTTTGTTCCTCCAGGCATAGATCAGTGGGTGTAGGTCATCTCATTCATCACCATTAATAGTGGGTACAGGACATTGCTTACCACAGGGTAGTCGGTGGAGTTGATTGAAGCCACAACTATAAACGGTAAGTACATCATGAAGAAAAAGCCAACCACAATGCCCAACATCTTGGCCAGGTTAAACTCAGCCTTCTGTTTGTTCACCTGGGAGCTTGTCAGTGGGTTTCCACCCATGGCAGAATGCCTCCTTATGTAGAGGAGACCAATGAGGATGTAGAAGACCAGAGTGGTGCAAGATGTTGTCAGAAATATCAGAACAGCAACATATGCCGCCACATCTCCAAAGTAAGCTTTGATGGTGCAGGGGTCGGCTGGGGTGACATCTTTATGTAGAATGAACTGAAGAACAATCTGAGTAGTAGCGATTGCTGTACAAATTCCAACCATTAACCAGTAAATAGAAGCAGACCATTTCTTCCCCTGTCCAATGGCAGCCTTTAGTGAAGCAAACCTTTCAATTGCAATAGCAGCAAAAATGGCAAGTTGGAAAATTACTGGGAATCCATATATGGACTGACCAACAAAGCAAAGCACGATTTGAGCCCTGTCAGATGTTAACAGGGAATAGAGCGGTACTATCATGACAGTGAGAACACCATGCGTTAGATCACCCACCGTCAAGCTGGCAATCAGGATGTTAGAGCTGGTGCGGAGGAATGTATACTTCCTTATACACACTAGCGTTACAGTATTAAGCAATATGCAGACCAGACAAAGAATCAATCTAATGATTCTTGTCATGAGGACAAACATGTTTTCTGATGTATATTTTATACAACAAAACAGTTTGAAGAAGTAATAAGTTCTCTAGAAATGTATTAGAGAGTCCTGGTAGCTTAGATATTAATGTCACTAGTAGTAGAGAGGTGGTAGGTTCAAGTCCCACACAAAGCAGACCAATATTTCTTCTACCAAGAGATTACTACAACTGCTTCAATAGTCACAAAATAATTCACAATCAGTAAACTGTAAAATTCTCAACTGATATGCGCCTCTCTGATATTAAGTGGAGAATGTCCTTCCTGATATGGCCCTTCAGCTGCTGGAGATTTAAAACAAAGTTAGAAAATATTAGAAACATAATTTGTAGATTTTTTAAAGTGTTAGTCTTTTGCTCTTATATCTGAAGCATGAGGCAAGATGATGACCTCTGTATTCTTTTGTCTGAGAACAAAGGTCCTCTTATTTCATTGGTCTCATTGTTTACTCAATCAATAAACAAGTACATGTTTGCTAATATGTGTGTATGTAATACCTTATTTCTGTTCTTTCAGTTACATTATTCAATGCAAATCCTGGAAAAAGGGAGAAAGAAGGAATCCATTGTTCATATATGTTCATATATGTTTTCCAGGATTTGTATTGAATAATGTAACTGAAAGAACAAAAATAAGGTATTACATACACACACATATTAGCAAACATGTATATATATATACACAACTATTTGTGTTGACACAGGTCTTCCTAGTTTGACAAATCTCATATGTTTTTCTTTTTGTTATCAAACTCATATCGTGAGCTGAGAAATATCACCATTTTAGATCACATTGTTTTACTGATGTTCTCTTTCACTTTGTCTTATAAAAGAGGAACGCTTTATATATACGGTTTGCCCATATCTATTCAACATTTTTACATAGTGCCGTATTATTATGTCCAATGTGGGCCAACTACTAACACACCCTTTACTCAAAAAGAACCTTCTCATGTATATTTCTCTACTGTGGTATTGCTTTGTGGTTTCTATATGGTAGACCTAATGTATACTTTCTATTATAAATGATTTAAAGGCCTCTTTACAGGGACACATCTTCCCTTTCTGAGGAAAATGTCCAGAAATTAGACCATCAGCTGAGCTCCTAAATAGTGATTTTCATTCCTTGCACAAAGTCTTTGAGAAATTGGGCAGTGATTCTGACAGTAAACTATCTAGCGAGCCATAGTCATAGTAAACAGATTATGTTGATTAGAGCAATGTGAAAGTAAGACAGAGCGGATGTGAGAATGGAAGTAAAGCACTCAGTAATACCTACCTTCACCTCTGCCACATGCACCACTCAGGAGCAACTCTCTTAAGCACCTTTATACTGTGAGCCACTCCTCTTAAAGATGCATTACCCGCTAAATTACATAACAACATGCCATATACTGGGAGCATGTGAAGGAGTGTGGGCAGGAGGGGTACTGTCTATGGACCATGCGTTAAACAGTGTTGCTTTCTATATACATCCTTCTGTAATTGTATACACTCAATGGTGAAAAGCAAGAACCTGAAAACTGTGAATTTGGTTCTGCATTAATGAAACGCCATATTCACTAAACCTTAATGACTGGCTCATCAATACTTTAATGGAAATGCATTGTTATATCACTCCTTATCCCTGGCTGTTTGCATGTACTGCTTATTTCTTCTTTTTGACCTCATAATTAGCTATATACAGTGGATATGATCATTAAATTTATATAATTGGAATAATATGGTCTTAGAATTGTAAAAGAGGGATGCATAAAAAAGTGAACGATGGGTGCATAAGAAACAAGTATAGCATGTAATGGATCTTCAGCTAAAAAAAACAGATGCATGTACATTTCAGGTTGATGATATGAAATGGATGCCTACAAATAATACTAGAGCAATTACAGCAGTTAAATCCCATGGGACAACCTACATAAAAACCCATATTGGACGTCAGTACCCAAATAGTAAAGCAATTACAGTAATTGGACATTAATCCCATCCCGCGATGGGGAACTTGTATTACTGGATAGGCAAAAACACTGAGAGCTCTAAAAATACAGAACAGGGACGTGTTGTATAATAATAATAATAATAATAATAATAAGCTTTAATATTAATGGTAGATATTTCAATACCACATCTCCATAATGTATTTACAGTGTAGAAAATCAAAACAAATACAAAGTTATGGAATATTCGGATATTACAGTTATTACTGATTATTCCCACATATTTAGATTATAAAGTACTACATAAGTGTGGTACCAGCTCAGAGCAGTTATGGTTTGATGAGTCAGCAGTCATTCAGATGTGAGCCTCAGGGCAGCTGGGCTGGGTGCTGGGCTGTGGTTCTTATATCTAACTACAAGACGGCACTAACATTTATAAAAAGTTGTTGTAATTCAGGACTAAGAGATATATCACAGTTTAGTGCCAGCTATATTTTAGAATTAAACAAAGTTCAGTTTTAGACAGAAGTTAACAGTGAGTGAATCTTTAAATGACTTTAGATGGAAAAAGAACAAAAAAATGATTTTTGACCAATGTTAACTGAGAGTGCATCTTTATACAAAGGTGGATAGATACTATTATTTTATAGAGATATGGACTTTATGGTGGTCTTCCCTAGTACCTGGGGTAGGACGTAAAACTAGAGCCATGCATGGGTTTGAACCGTACCACCCATGCCAGTGAGGAAACCCAGTGCTTTAGACCGCTCGGCCAGATATTATCATGGCATGTGGTAATGCTCTTGATGCAGGTATGTCAGGTGAAATGAGCACAATAGCTTAAACAATCTTTACAAAAAAAACAAGACACATCTATAAAGTAGATGTTTGTATGTATTAGGTTGATGTTATGAAGTGGGTATGGAAAAATAATAGTACGATAAATTCAAACCTCATGCAACAACCTATGTAAATACCTATGTAAAAACTCATCACATATTCAATTTCAGGACCCAAATATAGTCAAGCAATTATAGTAATTGGACATTATTATGGAGGCATGCCCTCCCTGAAGGCGGAGCTTGTATTACTGGATGGGCAAAAACACTGAGAGCTCTAAAAATACAGTCACTCAGCGGCCTGTTGTATAAGCTAAAATAATACAGAGTAAGGACATGTTGTATAAGCTATAATAATACAGAGTAAGGGCCTGTTGTATAAATACAGGATAACTAACGAGTTGGTTGAAGGATTGTGAATATTGCACGAGTTGTATAAATACAGGATAACTAACGAGTTGGTTGAAGGATTGTGAATATTGCATGAGTTGAGCAGCAACGAGTGCAATATTCACAATCCTTCAACCAACGAGTTAGTTATCTGATTTATTATATATGCTTTATATAAGACAAAACAATGAATATTTTGTAGAAATATTATCAAATTATGATCTTATAAGACGCTTGATATCATGCCTAGGCTTATTACTATGCACCACGCAGTTCTAACCCGTGTACCAGGCCTTGCTGCCAAGGAAACTAACTTGAGAAAAATAGCTCACAGTTCCGAATCAATTTCAGACACTTTCACAGCTTTAATTTTTTTAAAAAGAAAGTAATCCCTTGACAAAAGGTGGACTTTGATGAGGATGAAAGGATTTTAGTTTATTAATTGATTTGATAGCTGTATTACCCGTCTGCCTGCGTGGAAAGTTACGACGATCTGACAACCAGATCCTTTTGACAAGTTTTGTTGTCAGATGGCCACTGCGGGAAAATAGCTCACATTTTCAAATCATTTATAACCTTTTCACAGCTTTAAATGTTTTTAAAAACAGAATAATGCTTTAACCAAGGATATACTTGAATAAAGTTGAAAGTGTTTTAGTTTATTTCCTTCATTTTGATCAAATATCACCGTTCTACCTCCCGTTCTGTCTGCGTTACTGTGCGTTGACAACGATGGCGTGATTCCCCTCAGGTGGACCTACACGCTTTCATAGGCGCCTTCAGAGCGTGGAGTTGTATACGACACAACTCAGAGCGTGGAGTTGTATACGCACACAACGTATACAACTCTACAATACGTTGTTTCAACGGCAACGCGTATATAATAAGCTATAATAATACAGAGTAGGGACCTGTTGTATAAGCTATAATAATACAGAGCAGGGGCCTGTTGTATAAGCTATAATAATACAGACCAGGGGCAGTTGTATAAGCTATAATAATACAGAACAGGGGCCTGTTGTATAAGCTATAATAATACAGAACAGGGTATTATTAAGACCAGAAAATTGACCCTTGTGTCTTTGTATGTGATCTAAATAATATTCATCAGGAAATAACAGAAGGTGCTATGTATTGTAAGAATTGATACTAGTCAATCTTTATCACTTTAACTATTCATTTGTACCTAGTATTGTATATGTTATACTTATGTCATGAGTCATACTTTAAAAAAGCCTATATCTCATTTCTCTAGCTTGCCATAACTGATTTTGCTCGCAGTGTAGACACTGTCCGCATTTTTACTATTATAGTTGATAATGTCGACTTTATACTGTTTGTTTTAATATATTTACCTCATACCGTTAACTTGTATTTGCTCTGTATAACTCCTCTTAGTATAGTTCTATTTCTACTACCAGATGGCGACTGGAAGACATGGATATTATCCAGAAGTCATGACCACCCATTTGTCAGATGGCCACTGCGGGAAAATAGCTCACATTTTCAAATCATTTATAACCTTTTCACAGCTTTAAATGTTTTTAAAAACAGAATAATGCTTTAACCAAGGATATACTTGAATAAAGTTGAAAGTGTTTTAGTTTATTTCCTTCATTTTGATCAAATATCACCGTTCTACCTCCTGTTCTGTCTCCGTTACTGTGCGTTGACAACGATGGCGTGATTCCCCTCAGGTGGACCTACACGCTTTCATAGGCGCCTTCAGAGCGTGGAGTCGTATACGACACAACTCAGAGCGTGGAGTTGTATACGCACACAACGTATACAACTCTACAATACGTTGTTTCAACGGCAACGCGTATATAATAAGCTATAATAATACAGAGTAGGGACCTGTTGTATAAGCTATAATAATACAGAGCAGGGGCCTGTTGTATAAGCTATAATAATACAGACCAGGGGCAGTTGTATAAGCTATAATAATACAGAACAGGGGCCTGTTGTATAAGCTATAATAATACAGAACAGGGTATTATTAAGACCAGAAAATTGACCCTTGTGTCTTTGTATGTGATCTAAATAATATTCATCAGGAAATAACAGAAGGTGCTATGTATTGTAAGAATTGATACTAGTCAATCTTTATCACTTTAACTATTCATTTGTACCTAGTATTGTATATGTTATACTTATGTCATGAGTCATACTTTAAAAAAGCCTATATCTCATTTCTCTAGCTTGCCATAACTGATTTTGCTCGCAGTGTAGACACTGTCCGCATTTTTACTATTATAGTTGATAATGTCGACTTTATACTGTTTGTTTTAATATATTTACCTCATACCGTTAACTTGTATTTGCTCTGTATAACTCCTCTTAGTATAGTTCTATTTCTACTACCAGGTGGCGACTGGAAGACATGGATATTATCCAGAAGTCATGACCACCCATTTGTCTAATCTCATGTATAACCATAGGCAAATAAAGTATTTTTCAATTGAATTCAATTCAATAAAAAAAAAGAAAAAAAGTACTGATGGATACAGCTGGATAGGCTTCTGGTTTGTTCTGCTAGATAGGCCTCTGGTTTGTTCTTAATGTTCTATAGATTAACAAATATCCAAAAGTCCCGAATTTCTGTGCAATTTTAAGACACTGGTATGAGGCTTACTATTGAGAATTAAAAATGTTTTGAATTGAATTGAATACATGAGTCAGCATCCCAAATGGATGCACGGTCCATAACTTGGTAGCTGTCTTAAGTGGGGTCTCCACTGGCTGCCGTAAGCTCTGCGGTAAGCATTGCATAGAAAAACAGGAAATTATATTCAAGCGCAGTTCATGTGCAGACCAACCATAGCAGTGGAGACCTGTTCTGGAATTGTATCTGCGGTTGGATTGCGGCTGAATTGCGGCTGAAAATCGGGGATTTGTGTGCTGCGATTGTCACAGGAATTATTCAGCATGTTGAATATTTTCTGCGACTGAAGCACCTCTGCGATGTGAATAGGACTCTACCGCAAGGGGTTGCATTTGAAATTTGCAATGGAGACTGTTCTGCGCTTGAATTGCGGTTGGTTCACAATATAATCTTGGGGGAGTTGTTTAAACATTGAACATTATTCACCCTAGGCCTTTGACACGGAGAATATTTCTTTCCCCCACTAACCTTGAACATAGACTACTCCCGTCATTACTTCAAATTACAGTATTTGAGTGCTGCGAAAAATATGTAATGCTTAAATTGAGAGTATTTAAGCTGATCCTTCTTGCCATGATTATTATTTATTTTCTTGCCTGAAATAACAGGTAGCGGCGAAGATTGTGTGATCACCCCAAATACAGGTTGTAGATACCCTATAAGCTGGAGGCTTATGTTTTCCCTTACGTTTTTCCTCATCCCTGTGTTGCTTCTTGTGTTTTATCTTGTAGTAATGGTACCCTATTATGTCATGTAATGTTGTGACATTGCGGGTATAAATGTATAAGGTGTCTCCACCTAGTGGCTCCTGTTTCAACCACGCTGGTTAGTCAGGTGAGCATTCATATTACACACTCTACTCTCCGCTTCCTACGGGAGAAGACATGGAATTTTTTCTTCGGTAGAGTTGTGTCTTTGTGGTTTTTCGCTGTATGGAAAAACTTTGCTCGGCCTGTCTAACACAACACAAGGCCCCTTTTGGTGGTTATCGTAAGACCATGGCTGATAAAGCCAAAATCAAGGATTTGGAGGAGAAACTGCAAGTCGTTAAGGGTCAGCTCCTCGACCGTGAGAATGAGGTGGCCATTTTGAAGACTGTGAGGGCTGACGGCGGTGACGGCGGTGGCGGCGGCGGCGGGGTGAAAAATGAATCTGGTGACGCTTCACAGATTCATCAACATACTCCTAGCCTCATAGCCTGCTACTGATCAATCTGTTTTAGACGCCTTAAATGCACTTACCAGCAGAATTGCTGCCCTAGAAGTCAAGAATCCGTCCGGATCTGGTGCCCAACAACCTCCGGTGATCCAACAACCTCCGGTGATCCAACAACTTCCGGTGATTGCCGCCTTTGGTAGCATCGGTCGCAACCAAGCTTCGGCCGACATTCTGTCGGGTATGCTGTCTGATGCCATAAGCAAGGCCCAAGTTACAAAGGATGAGCAAGGTAAGCCGTTTAGGCCGGAGACTTACGCTCAGAAAACAGAAAAGAAAAGAGACTATTCCAAACTTGATCTCGTTGATTCGGATATTGATTCGGATATTATTTTTGATTGTATGTCTGGTTCCGATCGCTATAATCGCTATGACCCTGTTATTTCATGTATTGGTATGCCTATTTGTCCCACACGTACATATGATCATTATATTGGAGGACTTAGGTCCGCCTGGAATGTTAACGCTTGGAGGTTTGAGTTGGAGAAAGAAAACGACTCGCTTCTTGGAGGTTATTTATTATATGGTATCGAAAATGGTTTCCTCATTGTGGACGATGGGACTATTCCATCATATGATAGATGTAACTATTTGTCTGCTACTCAAGGTCCTGCTCATGAATATATTTCTAATTTATTTGAGAAAGAATTATGTGAAGCCAAATTCATTATTTCGTCTGAAAAGCCTCACTGCATCCACTCTGTGGGGGCAGTAGGGAAAGGGGACGAGACTTGGAGGCCTATCACGGACTGCCGCATACCAATTGGAGAATCTATTAACAACTACATGGGTACAACGTTCAAAGACTTCAGTTATGCTACTATAGATCAGGTGATTAATTTGCTCTCCCCAAAATGTTTTTATGGCCACAGTGGATGTGTCCTCGGCATACAGAACAGTGTCAGTACACCCCAGCAACTGGAAGTTCCAGGGCTTGCGGTGGTCGTTGGATGAGGAGGAGCATTTCTTACTTGATACTAGACTATGTTTCGGGCTTCGCTGCGCCCCATACATTTTTCAACAAATCAGCAATTTTGTGGTCAGATGTATGCATAGACGTGGTTTTTACAAATGCATATCTTACCTAGATGGCTTTATTCTTGTCGCAGATACACTGGAGGAGTGCACCGCAGCCCAGTCTACCCTGTTCCAGCTCCTCGGGTCGCTGGGATTTGGGGTGGCCTGGAAGAAGTGTTCTTCCCCGTCCCAATCAGTGAAGTATCTGGGCATTCAGCTTGATTCTACCACCATGACTGCCTCTTTGCCTGATGATAAAGTGAGAAAACTTCGCTCTGAGTTGGCGTTTTTTAGGGGTAGAAACAGAGCCACGAAGAAACAATTACAAAGGTTATGTGGAATAATGTCAAATGCCAGCAAAGTGGTAAAAGGGGGTTGCACTTTCAGTAGGCGGGTCATTGATTTATTGAAGGGCCTTCCACAGAAGGGATATGTATGCATTAGATTAACCCCAGACTTCCATGAGGGCTTGGCTTGGTGGCACGACTATGTAAAAATCTTTAATGGCGGTAACCATATGATAAAGTACAACTTTGGCGATGGTCCATCCTTTTTATCTGATTCTTCTTCAGCAGGTTATGGCCTGTGGTCGAACAGTGATTGGATGTCTGGGTTCTTCAACTCAGACCTTCTGCCTAATGGTTCTGATGGTTTAGACTCCACTCACTCACATTGGGTCAATATGTGATGTGTTTCAGGAAAATGAGTCATAAATCGCAAAATTGATATTTTATTATATTTTATGATATTTTTGGGGAGTCTGTCACTTATAGTTATGTCAATCGATGTATCAAATTTCAGGACAATCTATGTAATATGTTCTTTCGTTTTAAAGGTCCTCATATGGACTATATTTAGTTACTTTACTGTTTAGTGACCCCCAGAAATATTGGAAACTTTTTTGTTCAATAACGAAAATATCAAACCTAAAATCTAGAAATACTTATTATTTTATTAGACAGTTTACTATCATTAGAATCGGCTTGATCTCCTCTTTTCAAATATAATAGTATCTCAAAATCTATTTTTTACGACTTATGACTCATTTTCCTGAAACACATCACATATTAACTTTCCACCTGACTTTGATGACCATATTAATGTGTTAGAGATCCTGCCAGTTTGGTTGGGGATCCGGAGATATGCCCCTTGCAATAGGAACCACCACCTGGTGGTCTACACGGACAACATGCAGGTTAGGCAGATGATCAACAAGGGAACTTCCTCCAACAGCACCTGTATGACCTTCATTTGTAATGTATTCTGGCATTGTGCAGTGAATAATGTCCATTTGATGGCCAGACATATCCCGGGTGTTGATAATTGCTTGGCTGATAAGCTTTCTCGTGTCTCACGTAATAATGACATTTCCTTTATCAAAGAGTTTGATCTCTGTTGCAGTGCCTAGTGTACCTCTATCAGATCTGGACGAGAGACTGGGTTTCTTCATCAGCCGGGCCTATGCATCGTCAACTCAAAAGACAAGGGCATCCCAGTGGAAAAAATACTTCGCCTTTTGCCATGCATATGGGTTCACTCCTGCTCCAGCTGATCCCTATACTGTGGCAAGATTCATCTCTTTCCTGTCGATTACCTGCACCTATGGAACTATAAATAATTATTTGTCGGCTATTATATCGCTCCACAAGTTCCTAAACTTTCCAGAGCACCTTCGTGAGAATTTTCTGATTCAGCTAGCCTTGAAGGGTGTGGCTAGAGAGAAAGGGAAGCAAGTTGTCTCCAAGCTTGGTCTGACAGCTAATGATCTGCTTATGGTGTACAGGAATCTGGATTTCACTAAGCCTAACTGCTCCATTCTCTGGTCGGCGGTTGTTTTGTGCTTCAGGTCTCTGCTGCGCAAGTGTAACGTGGTCCCCCAGTCGACTTCTGACATAGGACAAGCTATTAGGAGGAGAGATGTTACTCCTTCTCCAGGGGGTGTTACTCTGACCCTTCGTCGTACCAAAACTATTCAATATAGAGAGAGAGTACTTACCATACCATTAGCCTTCTGTAAGTCAACCTGCTTTTGTGCAGCAAGTAGGTTGCTGGATCATCTTGCTGATTTTCCTGGACCCCCTGATGGGCCTTTATTTTACCTTGCAACTAAGGAGGACACCCTACGTTGGATGTTATATGCTGACCTTCTATCCTGCGTGAAGGAGATGGGTTCTTCCGTGGGTCTTCCCCCAGAAGCCCTTAGTACCCATTCGCTGAGGCGCTCGGGTGCTGCTCATCTACACTGACTTGGTGTGCCTCTAGTGGATGTGATGGCTATGGGTGATTGGCAGTCAATGTTGGCGTTGGATTACCTGGAAACTCCCCTTCCCCGCAAGTGTGATATTGATGTGAGGTCCGGGGTATTTTTAGAGAAATTATGAATTTGGTTATTCTCTTTTTTCTTTTTTGGAGGTTTCGGCCCCAGCTGCACTACTGCTTTATTGTTTCCTTATTTCACCTCCACCTACTAGTTTATGTCATGTAATGTTGTGACATTGCGGGTATAAATGTATAAGGTGTCTCCACCTAGTGACTCCTGTTTCAACCACGCTGGTTGGTCAGGTGAGCATTCATATTACACACTCTACTCTCCACTTCCTACGGGAGAAGACATGGAATTTTTTCTTTTGTGTTAATAAAAAATATAGGGTGGACGATTCTGCCGCGGCCTCAGCTGCACTACTGCTTTATTGTTTCCTTATTTCACCTCCACCTACTAGTTTATAGCAGAAATAAAAATGGTAGAACTCTTAGATCAATTTTGCCTCACGTGGATTTTTGTTAAAGATTAACACTGGAATTCCCATAGGCGGGAAAATTATTAATATTGAGACATTAATTATTAAGATTTGCGATTATTTCAAAATATCATGTAATTAGACAGAATTGATTTCGCAGAACAAATTCTCATTGTTCTTAAAATTGAGATGTTCAATTCGTATGACGATTTTGAAAAAAATAATTTCGTCGATCTTTTTCATTATTATGATTCAGTAGATGAATCCATTAAAATATATGAAAAAATATGTCGAATGGTGACAGTATTGTGAATGGCGACTTTTGCTTCATTTCTGGCCATAACACACAAATTGTATCACATTGATAATGATGAATATTCACTCTGATTATTATTTAAAGATGTTGAACGTCGAGATTTACCTACACCAACACATTTTCCCATAAAACAAGACTAAATTCATGAACAAATTAATTATTTTTGCCATGATTTGATACCTAAAAACTTTAGTATTACAATGCCAAAGGAGAAATAACATTAAATTAGAGTAGGATACATATATGGACCTTTGTTTCAAATATACTCAAATTCTAAAGAGAAAAATGGCGTAAAAAAGGGGGTTTTTGAGCTGTAATTGGCTAAATATTCATCGTAGATACATGTAATGGGTATGCCCTTTGGTTCATTTCAACCACAGAACCCATTTTTTATTATTAAAATATCGTAAAACAATCATGTCAAAAGATATTGCATATTATGTAAAACCGTTATAAATGTTGTCTGCTCCTTATTTTACCTTGACCAAGCGCGGGAAGGATATCCAGTCGCAGTCTCTATCGCATTCATGAGACCTAATAATGACACTGCGGTAACCCCTGCGTTTGGGTTGCGGCTGCAGTATGATATTGATGGAATCGCAGAGTTTGAAACGCAGACCGATCGCAGACCAAACGCAGAGCTTACCGCAGCCAGTGGAGACACTCCTTTAAAGACAACAAAATGCGGGTTAATTACATTTCATGTAATTAACCTTCATGCAACCATGTACAATAATGGCAGAGGTTACTATTGTAGTGAACCTGTCACCACACCAATTACAGTGAATCAGACCTCACCCAAACTGAATCTCGACATGGCAAAGTAAAACCAGACACAGTTCTATTAGTATCACCGGTTTATTCACCTCTTAGATGACCCTGTGACACCAGCGGTGTGCAGTAGTCAGACATCAATGCCAGGGACATAGGGAGACTCACCATTGAAGGCAAGCAATACAAAAGGGCAGTACACGAGTAACATCATGGGAGGATGAGGTATTTAGATGACAGGTTACAATAGCTATGTAGTACATGGGTCAGATTTTCAGAAAATGTACAATTGGCAGCTGTACACATTGAGTAAAATTCTGCTAAATTAGGCTGCAATTTGGTCAATACAAGGTAAATTCGAATATATTCAGCATTGCATTGATTCTAGCAATCTGTTTGATTAGGTTAAACTGCATTTTGAAGTTTATTTTCGTCTGAAATTTGGGTTATTTGAGAAGATTGGTGCAGTTGAATTGTACATTTTCTGAAAATCTGACCCACATACAGATAGGATTTATAATATATAATCTGTAGTAATTATGATAGATATAACAGCAACCTGTGAAGCTTGAATAAGATAATATATAGACATGGATAAACATAGGATATGATCTACATCAGTGCCTCTAGTAGAGTTAGGTATGCACTGCAAGCACTGGACAGGTAGGCGACCTGGTGTAGAATAGAGTTACTAATGACAACTCGGTGTCCACTCTATATCTACTACACTAACTTATTATTCATTTGTTAAGTGACATATATTTATCCAAGCCAGTTGGTTCATTACTAAAAATGTTGTTGTGGATATGCTAAAATACTTGTGTAGTGATTTTACTTGTGTAGAGATTCTATTTCAGGCCAGAAAACCATTAGAGTCAAAATAACAACCAAGGGCTAAATCAAAAGTAATTTTTATATCAGACAAAAAGAGTCATTCAGTCAAATATAACTAACAATTTCGAATCCTAATGACAGACACCATTCTGTCCAATAGTGACGCTGAATAATCTCGCTGAATTATGTAACCCCGAAAACAAATTAAAAGACGACATGCTCTTCTATTGCATAACAGTCTTGATCTTGTGTAGTTTCATCTTAGGGGAGATCTGCAGGGTTTATGCTCAGTTCTCTTATGACATGATCTTGGTTACCTTGGTCTTTCAGAGCACGCAAAAACCCAATGAAACGCGCCAAATCTCCACGGTGAAGATGGTCAAACAACTTCTCAGCTCTGAGGTAATCTTGAACTGGTTCCTAGAAAAAACATTAAAGAATTAGAAATATATGACCATGGTAAGTCAAAGTTATGGGACAAAATGGGTGTTTAGATACCTCTATGTCAGTTAATATGGCACGATTTTCTTAGATTACTTTTCACTTCCCAGGATAAAATTTTGAGTTGTTTTTGTGGGCTAATTCTTTTGTTTCTTTTTTGAATTCAATAAATTGTGTTTTGCAGACATTCACTGGGATCTTGTTGACCTTATACCATGTCTCAATGCAATTCAAATGTTCTTATAGTTGGTTGACCATTTTTTATTCATTTTTAATAAGCACCGTATTATCTGTATTATGCTAAATAATGGAATTTGCTTATATTTGATGTAAGTAATTAAAGGATATACAGTGGAACCTCTCTATTGAGGCCACCCTTGGGATTGAACAATTTGTTGTCTCATAGTGAGGTGGTCTCTTTAAAGGGGCCAATCTGATAAGAGGAAAGCAAGTCAGGACTGAGAGAAACTGTTCATAATAGAGAGGTGGTCTCTATAGAGGGGTGGAGTTTGCACTGTATGTATGTTTATGGTCAAAAGAACTGGACATACCTCTATATCCTGTTTGTCTAGTTCAGAGACCACACGATGACGTTGTAGGGAGCTCATGAGTGGAGTAACCCTTACAAGATGCTGCAAAACCGGCCTCCGCTCTCTCAGAATCCTAGCAAAATCTGTGTGCATGAACAAGTCATGACCTGTAAAATAATAACAGACATCTCAAAGGTAGTTATTCCTCAGAGTCAAAAGAAGAGCATATGATACTGGGCAATGATAAATTTGTGAGCTTTTTGAATGTTGCATATCTTCCAGGTGTGTTTAAACTTGTTAATTTTAAATTGAGCCCAGTGGTTCACAAAATACATGTATGCTCCTCTTTTGTTGTTTATAGAGCATAATATAAAGATTAATAGTAATTGAACCTCTGAGATATTGTATTAAAACTAGCAAGAAACCTTATGACTTTAACTGTACACATTGGCATGTATGAGTGGTAACCTGCATATCATAACCGAGTACATGAAGGTATAGTCAAGGTATTTTACACTATTGTTCAACTCCGTATTTTACACTATTGTTCAACCCCGTATTTTACACTATTGTTCAACCCCGTATTTTACACTATTGTTCAACCCCGTCTTTTACACTATTGTTCAACTCTGTATTTTACACTATTGTTCAACTCTGTATTTTACACTATTGTTCAACCCTGTATTTTACACTATTGTTCAACTCTGTATTTTTCACTATTGTTCAACTCCCGTATTTTACACTATTGTTCAACCCTGTATTTTACACTATTGTTCAACCCCGTATTTTACACTATTGTTCAACCCCGTCTTTTACACTATTGTTCAACTCTGTATTTTACACTATTGTTCAACTCTGTATTTTACACTATTATTCAACTCTGTATTTTACACTATTGTTCAACCCTGTATTTTACACTATTGTTCAACCCTGTATTTTACACTATTGTTCAACCCTGTATTTTACACTATTGTTCAACTCTGTATTTTACACTATTGTTCAACTCTGTATTTTACACTATTGTTCAACTCTGTATTTTACACTATTGTTCAACCCTGTATTTTACACTATTGTTCAACTCTGTATTTTACACTATTGTTCAACTCTGTATTTTACACTATTGTTCAACCCTGTATTTTACACTATTGTTCAACTCTGTATTTTACACTATTGTTCAACCCTGTCTTTTACACTATTGTTCAACCCCGTATTTTACACTATTGTTCAACTCTTTGTTTCTACAATTTCTATGCCATACTATATCATTTTCTACCTTGTTTCACTTCCGACTTAGTTAAATGAACTTACTACTTGGCAACTTGTGGCAGGTTATTACACTACCACATCATAGATATACTGTGAGAACTAGTTGGTAAACCTTACCTTTGTAGCGGCTAAGTGGACCTAAGGCAACTACCGCTCCCTCTTCCGCTCCCTCATCTCTACAATAAATAGAAATACAGTCACATTCTTTCTTAATAAATTGCACTATATTATTGCCATGAATCAATATCATACAGAGCCTGTTCCACTTCCTTGAATAGTCCAGTCACCACTTTTTCTCCACATTTTCTACACATATGAAATAATAATCAAGGTTAAATTGGGGAACTTAGGGGCTAGTGGGAATGCTATGTACTAACACCATGACAAATGTATATTTTATCTAGATTAGTTTAAATCAAATCTTAAGAAATGTATAGAGAACCCAATGAAGTCTGTATAAAATCTAATACCTCAGATAATATATCATATCATATAATATATAATTAGTAGTATGTTTTTAAAAAAAAAAAAATCTTTTACTATGTAACGGAAAGTATTGATATTTAAGATTCATCAAGGATACAAACGAAAATAGATGGCAACATCGAGATGTACCTAATAGATCAATAAAAACGTTACAACAACAATATAAGGCTGTATGCTACAGATGTATTGGAGAAAAAAAAAGATATGTCGCCGGGTTCAAAGAAAAGTTGTGGTCACTTAAAGTTTACCACATCACCCAAATTAAGTAATTAAGCAGCATAATCAATAAAAATGAATCTAAAAAAACTGATTCAAAACAGCTGTAATAAAGAAACCCTGTATATTGAATCGTGCACAAATATATCTCAACTTATGATAACAAGGAAAAATTTCGAAGAAAAATAGAAGCTGCTAGGTGGCGTGTGTGTTGACACCCGCATACATCTTTAAATAGCAAGGTAAGTTGAAGAATGCAATGATCTGTGATACAATGATCTAATGACACTTACCTGTCAATAGGTTGTGCAAAACCGCCTCCTGGTACTGAATAGATACATAGAATGGGTTACCCACATTGTACATGTATAGATCTATACATAGAGTTGGCTACATACAATAGATCCATTAATGTGCTGGTGCCGTTATATATTTATATAAGAATTTTAAGTTACAAAAACAGCAGTGACATCATCCCATGAAAGCACATCAGCTGGTCTCTAAAACATAAAGGATTTTTATGAAGCCCTGTAATGAAACCCGCCAACATTATGACCATTGATAAGTAAGATGGCAGCTTATATAAAATGGGTGAAGCCCAGAACAAGGTGATAGTGTACACTGAATGGAAGCTTAGGTAATAAGAAAATATGAATAATATAATGAATAGTAAATAGTAAATAATTTAAGGCCTACTAAGATCTTAATAATAATAATAAAGTTGTTAAAAAAGTGATAACTAAAGAAGTTATTCAAAGCAATAAATCCGTTTTAAACCCAAACTAATAATTCTGTTAATTATTAACTCATCAAAATTGGTTTCGATAACGAAATCTCGATGAGGATATGGAACTCTTTGTCCAAATGTTGACAAGTTGTTGCTAGGTAGGCTACCTTGCGGGGTAGGCCTATTGATACAGGACCTACTTCCATCCCTAAACAATTGTCATTAGGCCTACGTGTAAATACGATCATCGCTAATCGGTCACAGCTTCTTCACATAAATATTTCATTCATACCATCGGCAAGCTGGGAAAAAGAGCTTTAAAACTATGTATCATATGTTAATGTGTGAAGGATATAACTATTTATTTGTAGGCTGAGTAATATTTGAGAAAGCACCAAATTGTCAGCGAGAGTGTCAGTACGGACTACCTCGCCATGAAAATTTACCCCTTCGTTGACTACTTCAATCGGCAAAAATGGTCCGGGAAATGCTACTTCCCAATGAAATAGATAAACATTACATAGAAAATCAAAAAGCTGGGGAAAAGAGCTTAAAAAGCATGTGAAGCATGTTTCTATACAATGTGTTCCACTATTCATTTCAGTGAATTTAGGATTGCGTGGTTGCGTGTATTGACTATTACTGGGCTGGCTCGCTGACCCAATAACGTAACGTAATTTGTTCAATGTTAGTTATGCGCATCGCTTTTCTGCTTCCTTGGCAACCTATGTTCCTGATAAATTTACTGTATTTCCTTAAATAAGTGCAATACCATTGGCACATATGTCACTATATATCTATTTAGCTGCAGTGTGCGACATAGTGGGTTAATAATGATAATAATAATATATTTTTATTTCCATAAGACATCTACAAATGGGAATATAAGTGTGGAGGATAAGTTTGGTTGCCATAGAAGGTCAGGCCATGACATTATGAGATTCATGGCCCGGCTAGATTTTCAGGGGAAGGGGAGACTTAAAAGAGGCAGTGCTGTACAGCTTTGATTGTAGACATTTATTGAGAATCAAAATAAATAATTTTATATTTATATTTTTTTATGAAGCTCTGCTGCTCACTTTATGCTTTGCAAATATTCCAAATAAATAATGTTCATTCAGAGGTTCAACAGTTGTGGGACTCTATCCCGACCCATCAGGTGTGGGCTGTGGGGCCCTAGGTGGCCCCCAAAATCCAGAAGGTCTTTCTTGCTCTCTGATTTATGCTTACTTTTTTCACGATGGGTGCAGTCATTTTGGTCATGATTGTGTAAAAATTAAAAGGGGCTTAAGAAATGCATAGATTGATCTTTTAGTTTATCTGCCCGATCCAATAAATATGTGCATGTCAAGTAGGCTTACATACTATAGTATTCAGCGGTGTCAAAAAGGGCTGGTCTGTAGCCTACCCAGCAAGTTAAGTTTCACCTCATTCAAGGAAATACAGAAGTCCAAAACTGATTTTGAAAGCGCTAAGAGAAGATCTTAGAACGGTTTAACTTGTAAATATAAATAATAAATATATGAATAATTATCTATGATCTTAATAATAATAAGTTGTTAAAAAACTGATAACTAAAGAAGTTATTCGGAAAACTAAATCCGTTTTAGACCCAAACTACAATGCCTGTTAATTATCAACTGATCAAAATTTATTTTGATGACGAAATATCAATAAAAAATACTGAATTCTTTCACCCAAACTTGACAAGTAGTTGTCAGGCACCATGCAGCGTATTGATACAGGAACTACTTCCACCGCTTAACAAAACGTAACTATTTATTTGTAGACTTAGAAATCTGTAGATCGTATGTATGGACTACCGATCGCCGTAGCTTTTCGGCCGTTTTTGAAAGGCTGAATCAAAATGAACTAATCCTTGTAAATATATGATAATAATAAATAAATAAATAAATAATCTACATTAATGTTTAATTAATTAATTAATCAAGATTCATCAAGCTGGGTTTTTTTTAATAAACGCTGATTGCCATCAGCCAAAGTCAATATTTTCTAGTTCCCCTTACTGCCACCAGGGGGCTTCCAGGGGGCTAACTCAGGATGTGGGCAAAAACAAAAAATCTGTTGATAAGTGCATATATTTGTAATGTCTAGGCGAAATTTGATGTCTGAATTCATGTCAAAACCATTTCAAAAGAATTATGTTACAAAATTACTCAAATGTAGTAAAATTACTTAAATCTGATTGATTATGTATGTCAATACCACCATAGCATGAAAAATAGCCTGATCTATATTTTTATTCACTTAATAATCATTATTTCATGTCAAGTTTCATTGGTTAAAATTTTAGAGAAATCCGCCAGTTTTCAAAATCAGTACTGAGTCACCTTGAGAAAGAACTACTAGGATGAAACAACAACAAAGTCAAAAGGATTAACCCAGTTTGATTATGCTGATGCTGTATTTTATTGATAATATAACTGCTGTACTTGTATCTTCATTATACCTTCAGGATTTCTTATTAAGGTACCAACAAGGCTTATGTGTCATTGGTTGCTTAAACAAAGTTGCTTCGGTTACTATGGAAACAGTAAAACTATCACGTCTGAGGCAAATAAGGTTCTTTGTTTAATGAAGAATTATCAGTGATTATAAGATTCAACTTACTGGGGAAGATCTCATCAAATCTGAGGGGCTCTTCCTTTTGAACGCCATCAGGATAACAAAAGATCAGTTTAAGGAGACAGGATAAGGACCTCTCCTCGCTCTTCAGGAGAATTTCATGAAATGGAATTACCATAGGCACTTCCATCTGTGAGACAATATCTTCCAAGTTGATTACCTGTAAATAGAACATGGTGAAATTAATCTCTGAATGATAATAATGACATTCATGTATGTAATTGTTGGCTTTGATGAGGCCTTTTCCACAATGAAAATGCACTTCATGAAATCAAACATCTTGGCTAGCTCTTAGTTGCCAACTTCTAATAATCAAATCTAAAAGCTTTGAAACTGAAAAACACATCTGTCAATAACTAATAACATACATTATATGGTGCCGTCTCATGGTACACAAATGTATGTAGAAACTTCCAGTTCTCTTCAGCAGTGATGTCCCGCCGTATGCTCAGACATTGACTGATGTCTGTAACCAACAGTTCTATCTCCTTCTTCATTGTCATTCCTGGACTTACAACCTAAAGTATGAATGAAGTTTTGGCTTTAGTAGAATTATTGATTACCAACCATACCATGTCCTCGTTTACACAGCCACAATTTAATTGTTCCTGAATTAAAGATTTAATACCATTAATTTTGTATACTTGCAAGAACAAGATGTGTGCAGTCAGACTGCTTGGTTTACTAGAATAACATACATAATAATATAGATCCCTAACTGTTGGTGCTTTGTCATGAAAATATTGTATTGTAGGTCAAAACATTAACAACTGTATTATGTAACAAAGAGAGGAGCTATAGGGTTTACCAAGATCTAAGGAATAGATATTGAAGGATTATGAATTTATCATAATGTTGATGATATCAAATAAGGTAGATGGCATGCCATGAATATAATCACTGTAAATGATCATGCATTATTTGTAACAATATAAAATGTGAATGGGCAATAAAGATTAAACACATAAAGATAAAAGAAAACATTACAAACCAATATTAGGGATACATCAAGATTATTTCACACAATTCACAAGCCAGTGCATGACCAGTCACTTATGAATGATTTCAACAAAGGTTCTGTAAAGTTTGTTTTATATTCATGAGTCTTTACAAAATCTACAGTATAAAAAAAGACAGAATTATGATTCAGTGAGACAAAAAAGAAGATGGTGGAAACTTACAACGTGTTCTTTATGATCCATGCCTTTCTTACATTTCAGGATGAGTTGGGGGCATAGTGTCACTACGCGCTCTCTGCCTCGCTCATCCACAGACATGTAGACTTGTAGTAGTGACCGTATGGTGCAGTTGTCATTGTGAATCATGCATGCATAGACTGTGAAATGGGTGGTCTTTATGTTAACAAAATCTTCATGCACTTCATAGAAACTTCCATCCTTGGTATTTCGTCCCAGTACCTAGTAATGTATTCCAATGAAATGATTTTATTTAGAATGCAACTAATTTATGCAGCAGAAATTTTTGTAACAGCAATTTCTGTAATAATGTTAATAAAATGCATCATTTCTTCTTCAATATTCTTTTATTTGGTGGTGATATAAGCAATATTACTCCAGTTAAATCAAAATGAAAAGACGAGTACCCCCAGCCCCTACTAAGAGCTATGGGGCGGAAGTAAACAAACCATGGAAGTGGCCTACCTTCCTGCTAAAATCTGCCATGGTGCATTGCACTGGCCTCCCCAGGCCCATAGCGATTCCTAACTAAGACCACTCCTATTGAAAGAATTCTTTTGGGGGGACTGCTGAAAAAGGTTGATATAAGTTTGTGAAGAGATGATTTTCGGGTCTTTCAAACAAAGTATGTATGTATGTATGATACCTACCCCAATATGACCTTGTTTATCTTGACAGTAGACTTTAAAGGTGTCAGTCTCACCTTCCTTCAACACAACAGGGTGTGGGATCTTGATGCTGAGCAAGTTGTTGAAGTACTTTACATTAGACGTATACTCAATAATGGGAGCGATGAAGGATTCTCCTTCAGATAACAGTGAAGAGAAATCTTTCAGGTAGGTATGAATTCTTCCCTCTATCAAAGCCTTAGTGTTGGCTGGTACAGCACCCTTGGGGACGGTCAAGGTGATGTTGGACTTGGGATGTTGTAGTATTACGGTCTCCGACTCATGGACCACCTTGGCAGCAAAAACGTCTGGTTGTTTTACAGGTATGATGTCCCCATCTGAGGTTAATAGGAAGCAAAAGTAAGAGGTTTACCACATTTAGACTTGTTCACTATGATAGAACCTCACAAGTATATGCGACGAAGCTATACACCTCCGCTCCCTTCGGTACTGCTACCATGTAATGAGAGAAGGAACTCTCACCTGGCGACGGTCTCTTTCACCTCGCTACTCGCTAAAAAAAAGAACCTCACAAGTAGGTATTATAAGCAATAAGATTGCATGGCTTAGAGTCAAATCTTTTCCATGGCAGCACAAGCCCAATAGGGCGAGTGCTGTTATGTGAGAATGATAATTTGTATGTGAACCACCATTAGTCCCCGTTGGTTGGTCTGAGCTGGCCTGTTATAGACGCATAGAGGGCCAGTGGTCACTACCGGTCCCGCTGGCCCTCTATGCCTAGAGAACTTCCGGTAAACAGCCCAACCAACGGGGACTAAAGCCATTAGAGCCTTCGTTTATTGTCCTCGCTGGCCCTCTATGCCTTCGGGAACCTGTCTCGGCCTCCGGCCTCGACAGGATTCCCGTCAGGCATAGAGGGCCAGCTCGGACAATAAACTCAGGCTCTAATTGCCCATTAGGTGATGAAATGCAAAAGATAATGTGTACCTCTGAGACAGATGTAGAAGAAAGTTTTGAAGAAGCCAGCAGTGTTTTCCGCCATTATGGAGTACTGTCCATGATGTTGTTGCTGACAATGTGGAATACTGAGTGTGGACAAACCCTCGCTGGTGCTGATGTTAACTGTGGCTGATGGAACCAACTTCTCCCTTTCATGATACCATGTAACAACTGGTGGCTCATCTCCCTCTGCTAGGACTTGTAACGTGAGTTTTTCATGTAGAGACACCTTCAGAGGATGGGATATCTTCCCACAATATGTAATCTGGGGTAGTTCTGGAATGAAATATTAACATCATACAATGGTAACCATGACACTTTTAGTTCCTGTTATATATCCTTTGTTAGTCAGATAAACTATTTCTCATGCAATGGCTTAATTCAATTTTCTTTGAATTAGAACTTAAAATGAATTTATTGTTGGAAAATATTATTCTGGGTGACCAACCCTTTTCCTCTAGAACCCTGCCACTCCAGAACCTGTTCCCCCATCCCCCCTTTCCCTCCTAACCTTTTCGCCCCACCTGTAGTTCCCACACAGACATGTTTCTCCCTGCACACCTTCGCTCCACATTTAGCACGCTCTGTTGAGGCCATATTGCTTGTATTGAAGATGGATGGAGGTGGATTACTATTCAGAGTAAAGAAAAGACATGAGGCTTTGTTGTATCGTCATACCGGAAGAGCAGTTTACAAGCTTTTCTTTCATCTCTCACGCCTTTGATAAATAGTGTACATGGACATAAATTATATCAAATTGAAGCATGACCAGTTGTCTTTCTAATGATATATATGTTGAAATTATTGAATAAAAAATAAAAGGGAGAATAATGATATTATGCAACCAAGTTTGGTGCGAATATTGATGCTGATAGCCCTTCCTCTAACCCCACCACTACCATCTCCCCCCCCCCCCCCTCTCTCTTTCTCTTCCCCAGCCCTCTCTTCCTCTCTGAAGAGTAATACAAAATGTCATATATAACAAAGTTTATTTGTTGTATTGCATGATGGAGACAGCATATTGTACGATGGCGGCCAGAACAAGTAGCAGACAGACATTAAAAATATTCGTAGCAGTGAGACCCTGTTGGTTTCGCCAAGAAACCGTTCGTTTGAGAAGACTGGAAAAAACATACCAAAAGTAATTGGAAGTAGTTCTGTATACTAGTATGTATCCCAGGTAAGTATGATGCCCAATTACCCAATGTATTGTTTCAATTTTGGAGAGTTTGCTGCTCTTCCCCTATGATGTATATTCATGTTTGAAATATACCCCTATTGAAACATATTATTACCCCTTATGATGGCAAGAATTTTTCATTTTCAATATTGCTAGTGGGAATAAGAGAATAATTCTTCCCTCCTAAGTGAATTGCAGATTTGTGGGCATGAGTATGTGAATTTCGGAAAAGAACAAACCAAACAATGTAACTTTGTTTACGGCTGTCCCAAGTGCCTGTGCCATAATGCCACCTGTCCATTAGCCTGAGGCCTGTACGGGAGGGGAGGGTGGTTTGTTTCATTTTGTCATATATGTTACAGAGTTCTTTGAATACTTCCTGATTGAACCCTGGTCCCCCATCTGTCTGTATTGCACTTGGCACCCCGAATCGCAAAATCCAGTTGCGGAATACGTCCTATCAACCATAGTCGCCTTGTGATCTAGTAGGCAGCACACCTCAGACCAATTGGAGAAGTAATCCACTAATACACACAATTTTCCTCATGGAAATGCACCTGCATCTATTAATATAATTTATAACCGATCATAGATATTACCAATGTCATATTATAGCAGATAATGTACTTGTGAAAATATTCTCCAAACAATCACAGTACACACTTTATAGCAGAACTCCACTAGAGGAAAAACGACGGCGACAGATTTTTTTGTTGCCCACTTACATCAGTTTATTTCATTATTGCAATGAAAATGCAAATGGAGGAGTGTCAGATGTGTTGCCACATTCTCTGGAAACTGTTGTTTCTATATGGCTATTTGTTGCTACAAATTAGTGGGCAACAACAAATTTGTTGGCGCCATTTTTCTCTCTAGTGGAGTCACCCTATTGTAGCAGAACTCCACTAGAGGAAAAACGGCGGCGACAAATTTTCTTGTTGCCCACTAACAACAGTTCATTTCATGTTTGCAATGAAAACGCAAATTGAGGAGTGTCAGATGTATTGACACATTCTCTGGGAACTGTTGTTTCTGTATGGATATTTGTTGCAACAAATTAGTAGGCAACAACAAAATTTGTTGGCGCCGTTTTTCTCTCTAGTGGAGTCGCCCCATTGGGCATAAAGATTGATTGAGGTGAGTAGAGTATATAAAGTTCTCACTAGATATAGGGTTGATTGAGGCAGCTCCTTCCTCCTTCCCTTTACTACATGCCTCTGCCTCACTGGGTGAAGTGTAGAGGGAGGAGCCACTACTAAGATGCCCCTCCTGCCAGTCTAGTGTTGACTTGGCTTTATCCCACTTCTTATCCTGCTTGCCAGGAGCTCTGTCCTCCTTCCCTGTACCATGTGGCCCGAGTGCTACCTTGGTTACCTGGATCCCATCAGCTCTACCAAACAGTCCAATTTTTGCAGACACAGATTGAATTTCTTGTTTTTCGGATTCCTCATCAAATAATATTGTTGGAAAGGACATCTCTAGCACCATCTGATGCTGCAGGGTTCCCGCACTCCCAGCTTCCTCATAGATCAGAATAGCTTCTCTGTCAGACACTCTTTTCACTGTGAATTTATGATGCAGTTGTCTGGCAAATGTCATGACACTGCTAGCATGCACCTTTAGAAAACAGATGTACAGGCTGTTGGTGACATGCATGATGGAGGAGAGAGTGTCTGGTAATGAGGTCAGGAACATATCATGGACCATAGATCTTTCCTTGAATATACTGATCTGTCCAATCTTGCGCTGAGTTGGGTTACTGATGAACTCCTTTAGGTTTATGAATGATGTAGCACCAGTATATATGTATGGTCGTTCATGGAGGGTAAGCTTGCTGAGGTGTACATTCTCCCACCCTGGTACTGCCTGCAGTCTGGTCAACTCATCTGCTGCAGTTATTGGTAGATGTAATGAACTTATTGGCTTTTCCCCCTTATTGAGACTGGAACTGAAGCTGAATAGAGAAATATTTCACAAATAAGACCAAGAGGTAAATATTATAACTATCATATCAAGAATTAGTACATATTTTTGTGGGTTTCTTGATAATATGGTATCAGTAATTGTTTACTAATTGACGGAACAGAATTAAAATGATTAAATATGATTAAAATTTAAGCTCCAATAGGGGTGAATATGATATGTATAAAAAGGAAAATTATATTCATGGCAGAACAAAACCAAACTTGTATGGCTAGGCCTTCAATGTTTCAAGCAGTCCATATTCTATTAAAAATATAAATGACTAGCGTAAGGGGGAGGTAGAGTAAGAGTAAGGGTGAGGTAGGGTAAGGGGGAATTAGGGTAAGGGGGAGGAAGGTTAAGGTGCAGGTACGGGGGGTAGGTGGAACTTTTTTCTTTGTATGATGGGGTAGGCAATTTAAAGGGATACCATTTTTCATATACCCATGTGATTTAATGGAGGGGCCCAGATATCTAGTATTATAGATTTAACTGATTTTGCTCTCATCAGTAATAAACACAAATCAAAATGAAAACAAGATAAAATGTCAGACATTTAATCACATTACATGTGATACTTAAAGTAAAACACTGGGCTGGAACACTTGCAGGGCATACAGCTCAGTTATGATTTATAAGTGGGAACTTACATTATAATACTGGTTTCTGGGCAATGATATTGTCAGAATCAATCAAGTAATTTCTTTCCCGCTCTCCCAAAACCTTAGACTGGGTGCCTTCATATTAGTAGCTGTATGACACTAACTAGGGCTGAGTGAGTTCCTGAGTGAGTTAGGTGTGGTCATGGTCTAGTGAGTCTGTAGTAAACAGTCAAAGTGACCACTTTACTTCAAGGTCAACTTAGCTATAGGGCTGCACCCCAAGTTAGGGACTTTGCTGTATTAGCCATTTTTTTCTTAATCCTTGGGTATGAACATGTTTTCTTTGTTTATAAGTTCATCAATAGGGGACTTGCATGTGCCACTGCGCATGTCTGGTACAGTGCATCATGGGATGGATTCTGATGAAATCTGACATACAAATATTTGGGAACATTTCTATAAAAAATTTCAATAATGTTTTCAGGAATATCACAGCTTTTATAAATTTTCTATGAAAACCAAATGCATGATGGGAACAATGGAGGCTTGTGTTGTGGAAACATGTATAAGGGGTGACGTCAAAATAGGGTTGCGACGGCCGCAATGGCTGCGACCATGGTCACGTCCAAAGTGGGTTTATTTCGCATCCAGCTGAGTGGCCAGTTTATTATGTGACAACCAGGTCGCGCCCAAGTCACAACCAGGCCGTGTGCGAGGTCGCAGCCAGAATGGTTGACTGGTATGGATAGCTATTACAGTCCTGCTGCCTCAACTCAGCTGGAGACGAAGATGTGATGACATGTATATAAACAAATGCACTGACCACAGTGGGACAGAGGTCTCCGCACCCTTGTATATTACATATGTCCCGTCGCCTCACATGTCACATGTTGCCGTCATATTAGAACAAAATAACATATTGGGGGATGGGGTTTGCAATTGACAAGTACATTAATGTATTGCCAACTTAAAGAATGAAGACACTAACTTTCCATTTATCAGTGGTCGGACTGGGAAGAGGAACACATTTTCTACGTTGTTAACTCTCTTATTATTGCAAAACACAAGTTACTAAGAAAAGCCTGTAACAGGGGTGTCGGCCAACGTGTATCTCACGATTTTCCGAAAATCCCATGGCCTATTCTAACACCATGCCAACTTAAAGGTATCACCGTTTGCATGATTGGTCTCAAAATTATCAAGGAATTCCTCCCCTGCTATAAGGGCCGTTCTCAGAAAAGTCTTCCATTTTAGGTTTGGAAATCGAAAAAAATGAAGTTAAAAGGAGAGGTGGTATTATTTCCTAAAACAACGGAAGGTCGTTTTTGCTATTTTTGCATAGGAATAGCATTGCATATTTATTATGAATTATAAATAAATTTGGAGGACAGGTCCCCCTCAACCGTTTTGACGTTTCATGACATTAAATCGACAGACATTTCATTTTGGTTTATTCCAATCGGAATTTAGATATGGAGAAAGAAATGTTTCCCTTTTCCATGAGTTAAGAATATATTGTATTGGTTTATAATGATTTTCCATAATTCTTGTTTTAATTTTACAGCTGCTAATATTGAAAACGGATCTATGGACATATTATTTTAGGGAGGGTCTCCATACTTATAACCCCAAATGACCATTGATCCAGCCCTCAGAAATACGCAGAACTATATGCCAAAAAGATGCTCATGATGTGTAGAATTCATATCAGATTAACAAAAAGTCAAATACATAATTCCTTCTGCTCTACAGAGCTATGACGACTGAAGACACCATTTGCAAGACTTTTCTGAGAATGGCACGTAAACAATTTCAATTAATGAAATAACATCATGAGAACCTGTAATTAATGAGTTTTCCTGAAGAAATAAACATTACCGTTCAAGATGGCAAGTGATTCTATACATGTGCCTACTTCAGGTCAGCATGTCGCAGGGTTATATTTAAAGACAAGAAAAAAGTTGAAAAGTTAATATGAGAGGTATGCAAATTAAGCATACCAGTTCAACTAGACTTTATGATATCGATTGGAATCGGCTTAATCTCATCTTTTACAATAATGATATCTCAAAACCCGTTTTTTGCGACTTGTAACTCATATGTCTGTAACACATCAATATAAGAAGACCAATTTCTCCTCCCCATCCCGCCTATCACTCCTATTCTCCCTTCCAGCCTCTCTCTCCTTCCCATCCCATGTCTACCTCGTCCTCCCCACCCTTGACATGTCTCTCTTCTAACTACTATCTTTTTTTTATTTTATTAGTAATTATATGGAGTTAAACAAAAGTAAAAATATCTGTGTTGGACTACCAACCTAACAACTGCTATATTAATTTGTCTATTATGGTTGTATTAGACAAATTAGTTCATTTATACTGTCGCAAGATTGAAACGAATTATTAATTTAACTTTAATCAATGTAATCTTACAATGTACAACTTTAAATTTCACTAATTGGTCAATAAAATCTCGTCACACAACGCCCCTGACTTTGGTACAAACTCACTGAAACTCACATCACTGAAATAACAGTTTCCGTCCGTCCATTGTAATTTAATACCATGTACTGTATACATAATCAGTAGCGGCGTCCTGTGGCATTATGTGGCAATATAAACTAACCCAGCTGTCATGATTAGGTTTGTTGACTTAGCAGCGCCCTGATCGCGCCCTGGTCGCATCCTGGTCAGCACTAAGTTCTCACCATTTCACTGAAATTTGACCGCACAGGGTGGCGACCCTGTCACTGAAAAAATGCCCACAGAGTTGCGGCCGCTGCGGCCGTCGCGACCCTATTTTGACGTCACCCCTAACACATAGATATTGATATTAGACCATTGATAAATAGTCCATGCTGAATATGACATGATTTCTATAGATTTTATACTGTACCATTAGTCCCATAATGCTATGTGAATAAGGATTCAAAATGGCGGCCATGCAACTCCCCTATTGTGCAATAGGGATTTTCTCTGTACTTTTCTAAGAATAAAAGACCATCATTCCATACCTGCATAATTATAGTGAAAAATTTGAGTAAAAGGAGAGAATTAATTGATATAGGTAGTCTTCACACAATATGAAAAAGAATTTTTGGAATTGTGCATGCAACAGTTTCAAATATAGACTGCCCTGAATCTCTGCTTTTGTTTCACATATGACAGTAACATTTAACAGAAAAACTCTAAAAACTAAAAGGAACCTTATAAAATGAATTAAGGCAATTAAAGTTTTAGTCCCTAACTTAGCACACACCACTATAGAAATACTACCTTACACTGGTCACGGTCTACTGATCCACTTTCCACTTGACCTCAATTCTCAAAAGTATATACATAAATATTTAGCTGTGTTTTTACTGTTGAAATCAAATGAAAGAGCTCCCTGATGTCTTTCTGCTGCCACTATTTGTTGTTATACATCCATATGCTTTATAGGTTTGCATTTCTAAAGCAGGTAGAAGTCAGGGACTATAGATATTTAGCTTAGATTACAATATATACTGTCTGTGTGCATTCACTTCCACTGAAAAGGAAGTTTACCAGACCTCCCAGCTTGTCATTTATGCATAGCACCCTGGTAAGATGTCAGCCTTCACTATCCAAATAGCAGACAGAGTCTTCTCTATTAAATGGTGCTTTACAGCCACACACATTATTGGATTATTCATTATAGTGTGCATAACATAATATCTTAGTTTTCCTCAATGTCTGAACAGAGGATATAGTCAGTCCAGTGTCCCCCTTTAAAATGAGATGAGTAACTCACCCTATATCAATAATCGCTTGTGTGGCTTTAACAAGCACATTGGCTCCAGTAACAGGACAAATGTCTGCAACCAACCAAATGTCCCTTGTCTTCATCAGCAGACCTGATAAGACTTCATCACCAGGAAGACTTGCTACATCATGGACGTAGATATGCCTGAAGTGTCCCTGTAGTGCCTCAGCCTCATCATGGACAGCCTGGAGGAACGCGTCCACTGAACCTCTTGTTACTGGGTGCAAGGTAAGCGTCACTCTATGATATGCGCTCTCCGCCAGCTCCCTCAGGAGTTGTCTCCAACCATGTACAGCAGCTTCCCTCCTCTTGCCCACCACCAGCTCCTTCAGGCCTTGGCCCAAGCCACGTACAGCAGCAGCTGCTGGCCCCACCTCCTCCACAGGTGCAGGGCAGCGGGTCGACTCCTTGATGTAGATGTCCTTGCCCCAATACGTTATGCCTACACTTTGCTTCGTGCCTGGCACCTCCACATGGTAACATGATCCACTACTGAATAGAATAAAATGAAAATAAAACTGTGTTGATGTTTTGTTCAGTCCATACAATGAAATGGTTGACATACTTGGTACTGATATAGAATAATATATAGAATATATTTTGATGCCACATTAATAGGCAAACTAATGGTAAGACCTTTGTCAACACAGGTGAGATACAGTTTACATTGGTGTCTACACTTGTATAATGTATTATATATACCGAAACATTCCAGCCATTCAGCTTTGTATGTTATTTAAAATATGTTGTGACAGCAGAAAGGGTCTATTATACAGCTATATTGGATATAATTATTTAAGATAATATCACATTAGCACATAATGAGTAATTCTCCCAAACGGGCAGCATTTGATTTCAGGCGGCCAATGTTTTAGAAAAAATAAATCTGTTGAATCTCTACAATCCTTGGCATACATATAGTAAGTAGGGAGTATTGGCATTGTGCAGACGAAGTTTGGGAAGGCTGGGGCAAATATTTCTATGCCTACACCTATGCTTCAGAAACGTCCATTTTTGCACTTTTTTTGCCTTATTTCGGCCATAGTAAACAAGATTTATCAAATAATATAGTGTAACTTTGAGGTGAAATACCCAGTAATTGTGCCAGCAATATCTAATGATCAAAGTCACAGCCAGTTATTCGATATTAGGACCTGGTTGTAACCAAAGTTTGAATACATTTTTGTAAAAATATCCATTTTATTTCTATAAAATTACTGTCTTAAATTAGAACAGATTTAGCAACAAATCATGGGTTAGACTCATTCATAAATGATGGAAGGATGGGGTCTGTGGGTGGGTGAGGGAAGTCATGAAAGACTAAGAGACCCTGCATCCTATTATAAGCCATAATATGCCCTTACTATAGGATACACATTATAGGATACCACATCCATCCCTCACCCAAACGTTTCATGTCTCTAACTGAGAGTGACTCTATGGATCATGTACAAGAAGTTGGAAACAGAGTTGTATTACCGTGAGTCTGAATGTGCCAACAGCTTTCTCTCAGTTGTCTGGTCAGTGGCCATCTTGTGTGCAGTCCACTTGGTCAGGGTCTGGCTCGCCCACCTCGCCGGAGGAACTTGTGGCCTTACCGCTCAGGCTCTATCTGTGAAACCCTTGTTCACTCTGTAATGTAAATATTTATATTGACAATAAGTAGACCATGGTATGAGGCCCAGTTAGACCGTGGTATTAGGCCCAGTTAGACCGTGGTATGAGGCCCAGTTAGACCGTGGTATGAGGCCCAGTTAGACCGTGGTATGAGGCCCAGTTAGACCGTGGTATGAGGCCCAGTTAGACCGTGGTATGAGGCCCAGTTAGACCATGGTATGAGGCCCAGTTAGACCTAGCTGTACATACATCCCATTCACGCGTACACAGTAGCCAGGTATAGGGCTGATGGTTCAGCTAAGTTAGACCATGGTATGAGGCCCAGTTCTGTTTACATGTTGCTGATTTATGCACATGTATGACAAACCCCCCCCCCCCCCCACACCCTTACTGACCTGCTGGCCATTCCCTTCCTGCTGCCTCCCATGTGATAAGAATTTAAGATAGCGGTGATGGCAACCCAGGTGTGTGTTTTTAAGGATGAAAAGAAGTTCATGAGTTTGTGGCAGGAAGAAAAGTGGTTAGGCCTCGGAGACGAGAGGGGGCGTGACAGATGCATTTCCGAATTAATACTTAAAATAAAGAATCAAGACAAATAAAAAATGAGTCCTGAGTTTTACACCACAATTTGTATACTTCTTTACATTATTAGATACGGTGCAGTGCTTATTAAGCTGCATTTTCAACCAACGTCAGTCAAAACTTTAATAGATTTGTCTATATTTGTTAATAGATTTGCCTATCTTTGTTTTGTCCCCAATCGGTACAAATATAGATCTATGTGACATAGCAAAACTCCAAAATATCAACACTATTCTTTTTGGAATATCATTTTCCTGTTCTTTCCTATTTTTTCACATTTTCAAAAGGATGATTGGATATTGTAATAACTAAATCTCTGGAGGATAATGATTTTTGGGGATTTTGTCCAGTTGTTTTGCTACACGGCTTCTTAAACGCACAACGCAACGATGACGTCATGAGGGGATTCCCCGTAGGGATTCTCTGTAGGAAGATACTCATGCATGGGCCCTAGTGACGCTGTGGTATACGTGTGTATTCATGATCATGCGTACAGCCCCCCGGTATGCGACCTATCTAGGGATGGGGAACTGGGGACTTCGCATATAGGGCGGGGGAGGGGGGGGGGGGGTTGCTCCAGGGGCCATGACACCGGCGTGGTGGAAAAATGGGGCTTTGCCCCCCCCCCCCCCCCCAAATGATTGTATGGGGGGGGGGGGGGTCAAGTCGTAATGAAAATATAGGCCTACATGTTGTTTTAACCAATGTTTAAACTTATATAGTGGTTTGATTTTAAAATTATCTTCTTTGCATAATATGATATGTATATGGTATAAGAATGCCTTTTTGGATCGAATCCATAGAATCCATGAAGATATTTGGATTTGGTTAGCAATTCAACTCGACTCATGCTAAAGTATGAACTCTTTTAATATTAACTAATGTGGCTGAATGTAGCTCTAGAGCCAGTGGAATAGGAATTATCTATGAACGTTTAGATTAGATTAGATTAGAAACTTTTATTTTCGATTTTTTCTCGCTGACAGAGGACGCTTCTCCGACTAAGGGAGGTCTCCATGTTCTCTGGTGTGTTTACATTTTTCAAAAACAGTGAACAAATCCCCAGTCGTCATTGACGAAAGGGGTACACTGTTATGTTTAAAATAAGTTTTATTATACATTCGGAATAAAAAAAGAATTAGCGCTATAATTAGTATTATGTTGAGTATTCTCAGATCAAATTTCCATTCCTTTTCATAAGTCTTAGTTGAAATTAGTTTAGGCGCTAGTATCCTGAGGAAGATAACGTATACCAATTAAAATATTGAAAAAAATATTTAGAACTATTATCAGTGCCCTTGGTTTCCTGATAAGCTATAGGAGGGTGGCCTACTCCCCCCCCCCCCCCCACCCCCACGCCCGCCCGCCCTCGACAGACAACAAAATGTGATACACATAAACAAATATCATAACGAGATAAATGATATAAAGAACAGATATAACAGATAATATACAATCATGGAAACTGTGTCGGAAGTTATTGTGTTATATATATGTGTATGATAATGTGTGTTAATGTGTGTATGTGTGTATAATGTTTATAATGTAACAATACACTTGGGTCAGATTTTCAGAAAATGTACAATTCACCTTCACCAGTCCTCTCAAAAAACCCTAATTTCAGACGAAAATAAAGTTAAAAATATAGTTCAACCTAACCAAACAGATTGCTAGAATCAATGCAATGCCTAATAAACTCAAATTTACCTAGTATTGACCAAATTGCAGCCTAATATAGCAGAATCTACTAAATGTGTACAGCTGCCAATTGTACATTTTCTGAAAATCTGACCCACTTAGACACTACAGCAATACGATCAAGCTACATAGATCTACTATTATACTGAAACTATACGTATTTGCAGAGCAACTAAACACTTACATTACACTTACATTACACTTACATTACACTACATTACACTTACATTACACTACATTACACTTACATTACACTTACATTACACTACATTACACTTACATTACACTACATTACACTTACATTACACTTACATTACACTTAAATTACAAACACTGTTACACAGCAGTAATACAGAAACATGTAAAATCCACCCCACTCACCGCGATATGTAGACTGGGAATGCGACCTTATTTCCTGTTTTATTACGTTCCTGTCCTACTTGCTGGCGGACCCAGGAGGAGGATAACTAGACTTGCGCTAGTCTTAGTCTTTTCTTTGTGTACAATATATTGCGTTACTTACATGTTAAATACAGTACATTGTTATTTTTATTGAAAAATGATATACTTATGCACCACTCCTTTCTATAGTAGTAGGACTGCACCTAACAGCCCCTGGCGGAAAATCATGGACAATGCTAAATAATAGCCCCCGTGAGCCTTGTATATCCCTATCACTTATGGCTGTATAAATATGTTAAATAATAAAAAAGAAAGAAAAACAGATTTTTCAAGTAGGTCAGCTGGACAACATTGTCTGTATAGGATAAAATGCGACTGAATAAATAAATACAAATATAAAATATAAAACAAAATCTGAAAAAACAAATCGGGCATAGGCGGGGGCGGGGGGTTGTGTACGGGTGTGTGGGTACGGCGGGGGTGCGGGGGAAGATATAGGAAGGGGGGAGATGGAGTGAAGGGGAGTGAAAGTTTGTTTTTTGTTTTAACTATCTTATACGACATTGACATCTGCAAAACCGGTGAAAAATTGATAGTTGATTATGCATCAGTTGATTATGTACTACATTAACTAAATAATTAACTTGTTTATAACCTGTATCAATATCATGTACACCCATTAGCCCTGCTCTTAGTTAATCTTCACAAATTGGGAACGTCTGGAAGAACTGGGATTATCTGTCGACCAGCTTGTCATTTTCTATTTAAATGATATTATATTACTGACAAATGAAAGATTTTTTCAATTCAATTCAATATTTTAGATTTTTCTCAGTACAAGCTGATAAAAACGACGTATCAGCAGGGATATATGAATTACAAACTCCTGAAATTTAGGACATGCCCTCATACAACGTCAACCGGTAGGCATACATACTCCGAAGATAAGAACATAACTACAAAGAGATCGTGTGAAGAACACATTGAAAAACTTTATTCATGAGTTAACTGGCCAAAAACTGTACAATTCACATTCACCAATCATCTCAATTAACCCAAATGATAAATATAACAAAACTAAAGTTCAAAATACAGTTCAATCTTACCAAACATATTGCTATAGAATCAATGCAATGCCAAACATTTTTATTCAAAGACGCCTATGGCTCAGAGTCACCAGCAAACTAGTCACCTACTTTTATAAAACTTTTATTTCTTTTACTTCTATTCATTCTTCATACATTATACAAATAATCTATTCATGTAACTTTTACCATTCTTACTTTTATTCTCTCTACCATTATACATGTTAATTGCTTTTGAGCAGCTTGCTGGTAAGAGCGCTATACACATTTTATAAATAATAATATACTCGAATTTACCTAGTATCTTGCTAGTTGTGGCTCATTTTCATGTAACACATCACAAATAGGTATTGCTGATGAGCGATTAGAACCTGACGTTGTAGGGGGGGCCGGGTGTATGTGTTCTTAGGGACAAACCAAGGCCGAAGGCCGAGGTTTGTCCCTAAGAACGCATACGCCCAGACCCCCCTACAACGGAAGGATCTAATTGCTTTAGTCTCGCATTGTTTGGATCCTCAGACACTTTCCAACCACCAACAATATTGCTAACAGTTGTTACAAATAAGATACTTACGGCAGACAACGACTATTTACCACCCCTATCATGTGATCTGTCTCCTGTCCACACACTGGCCCGCTCATTCCTGCTCAGTGTCCACCAGTCCAGAATGAACAGGTTACTCCACAAGTCCACAGCAAACCACCAGATCCCAACAAATCGAGACTAATGTAGAATAAAGCCCGAGATACTAAAGAGCTTAGTGCGCCTGGTTTTACTTTCCCTTTGCTGAGACTGATAAGATTCTAACTTGGTTAGTGAACTAGTATTTTGCTAGGCCAAAATCACTACATTTATTTATTTATTTATTAAATCTTTGTGAAATTAGGGGTTAAAAGTTGGATTTTCCCAATTATTGGAGTAGACTGTATAGTAGAGTAAGTATGTTAACTAATTATGATAGCTCTCAGTGAGACGAATACAGACATATATACAGCAGAAATGAGTTCTCTAAATAATAAAAGGTGTACTTGGCAAAACATTGTTATAATGGCAATATTGGAAAATCTGACATATAATTATGTGAATAAACCTTTGTTTGTTTTCATTTTTTATTCAGCAAGACATTATGTCTGTACATTTTTCTCGGTGCAAGCAATATTTATCCAAACATCATACAAAGAAAATATTACAAATTCTATTATGAACATAATTCTTTCTACATAGAATTCTCATATAAAAATACAAGTACAGTGTAGCAGATCTTTTTTTTGTAATTCATTTTTTAAAAAATTAACTTATCAGTATTGTAATTAACCCACCCAAGTCTTGACTTCAGATTTGATTGGAGTTTATTTTGAAAGTCTCAATATTTTTTGGTAACTGCCGGAAGAAATGGTACCTTGCAGTATCATAAGGTGTGTCGACCAATTTGTCACTTTTATTATTATTCGACTGTACCCACTCTGTACTCTTCGATTGTGACAAATAAAAAACATCTTATCTTATCTTATTTCGCACTGTATGGTTGGGCTTCATCAGGAGGTTTCCATAATCTGGGAAGCAGCAAGGAGTATATCAATTGATGAGAGACACAAAATGTGTTGTGGCGCATTATGTGCTTAGCCAATGAGAAACATTAACTTAGTTTCAGGTGTCCTGATATTCTCATAGAACTCAAGAGAGCCATTTACCAGGGCTGAGACATATTTTTTTTTTTTTTTAATGAATTTTATTGCTCGAATTTTCACATTTTCGTGATAGGTCTCATCCGACAATTCAAAACATATTGTACATTTCACATGAATAATAGGTATTACATGATCATACATTTCACATGAATAATAGGTATTACATGATAATACATTTCACATGAATAATAGGTATCACATGATAATACATTTCACATGAATAATAGGTATTACATGATAATACATTTCACATGAATAATAGGTATTACATGATAATACATTTCACATGAATAATAGGTATTACATGATAATACATTTCACATGAATAATAGGTATTACATGATAATACATTTCACATGAATAATAGGTATTACATGATAATACATTTGTGTGGCTTAGTATTGAAACTTTGATTCAAGACACCATTTAATAAACAATTCATATCCTTATTTCGAGATACACAACTTAAGCTGGAAAGCTTTGATAGTCAGATCTTTAGATCTTCAGATCTCGACGAGTGATGATGAAAGCTTCACATTTCTCCCTCCTGGTTTGTTATTATATGTGGGCCAGTATTATCCTGGGTTCATTAAATTAATTACACATGAAATACTTAAAAATGCAGAATTGTTTCATCAAGGAAGCCTTTCCCTATGTGAAGTAGCAGACCTAAAAAGCAGATGCTCTATAGTTTATGACAGGATAATTAAACAACAGTGATTTCTCTCTGGTGTTGATGTGTGGAAGAAGGAATACCGTTAGTCCCTGTTCATCAGTTAATATCCTCATAAAAAGACCAGCTGGGCCATGGGGTCGGCTTGGCTCCCTTGACCTAATTTGGGGGGAAGTTCCTCCTCTCTTTGCTTTAATCCTTTTATCCACCTCGATATCACACAGCCGACCATTAATGACACTTAGTACTCAAAATTAGACAATATATTTCGGTATTTTTGTGGTGCTGAGTGTGGTGGTGCCGGGTCGGAGCGGTTATCCCCGCTCTGGCCCGGCGCTGCTAGCCAGTGTCCCGAGCTCCCGGTCTAGTCGCCCGGTTATCCGGGTGCGGCCGGCCGGACTGGATTCGGGCTGGCTGTTCTATCTGTTGCAGGGATGGTTTGCCACCAGATGTCGTGTGGGGGTTTTGTCTCTCTTATTTTAATATTTTACTGTTAGCCTATGTCTGATGTCAATTCTTGTCTTAAACTACCCTTTCTTTACTATAACTTTTTTGTTCTAATCCCTCTCTTCTGTGAAGCGGAGGGAGAACCTTTTTCACTGTGGTTGAAGGGTTTTTAGTCGGCAATAAAGACTAAAGTGCTAGCAAGGACTCGGAGATCTGTGTTGTTCTATTCTTGTTGTTATTTACCCGAATCGCCGTACAAGTAAATAAGCAGACATTACAATTTGGTGCCGTGACCAATTCGGGTTTCTTTGTACTTTGTTTTGTATTTTAGTCTTTGAACTCCGGCCTTATGGCTGGGAGGGATGATGTGCCGGAGGAAGCTCTTGTTCTTCTTCCCGAGGAGGAAGAGGTTCAGGAGAACCCGGAACTGGCGGCCCCGGGTTTGAATGTAGAACCTGTTGAGGAGGAGGTCGATCTGAATCAACAGGATGGTGTAGAAATCATTGAAGATTTAGACAATGTGGAACTTGAAGTCGGAGCGGAGGCAGCTAATTTATTACCTGTTCCGATCCAGCCCGCTGTAGTAGTCAATCCTCCTGCAGGGGAGATAGTAGTGGACGTTCCGCCTGTGCTTGCGGCTCCGGTGAGGCGGGCTCCGATGCAGCTCCCGGCTCCGGCTCCGGCCGAGTTAAGGTTGCCTGCTCCCGCGGAGGTCCATATACCTCCACCGGAATACCGTAGGTTGATGGAACGTAGACCCGTTCGTCGTGCCGAAAATGAATTGTTTGTAGACGCACTGGAAAATCAGGTGGAGGTCCAGTCTTTAGGATCAGATAATGGTTCTTTGGCAGGAAGCGGGCTTTGGGATGAAGTCCGTACACCTGATAGGAATGTAGGTGTAAGGAGGGGAAGACAGCAGCCTATTAGTCCTGTCCCTGGAGGTGCTCAAGCGCCAGTTAGGTTGCGTTTTCCCGAACGTAGGATGAGAAATGAAGATGAAATGTCCGAACACCTGCAGAATACTGATGAACAGTATACAGTGCGTAGGCAACATTTGACGTTTGATCGAATGGATACACTATTGGGGGTCCAAATGAAGCGCATTAATGAACTGACTGACTCGTTGCACATGACAACTACTCGTGGGTCGCAAGTAGCTGCCGAGTCAGCCCGGGAATTGGAAAACGCTAGGAAGAATGAACGAAATTTGCATTTGGTGATTGAGCAGCAGGAACAGAGAATGTTCACCTTGCAACAGGAGCTTAGGGCTTCAAAAGCTGACAGGTTGGCGGAATTGTCGATTGCTGAGGAGTTGGCCCGGAAAGCGGCAGCCACCGAAGCTAAATTAGAAAATGTCAGGCGGCAGTCTAGGATACTACCGCCCGAACGAGATTGGGGTCTAGCTGCTAGCACTCCGATTCGGCCACCTGGGGTAACGGAGGCTTCTTATGCCAGATTGATGGGTGAATTACCTGATTTTCCGCAATCAACACGTTTTGCGAATGAAGGAAAGAAAGTAGATCCTACTCAGTCACGGGATATGGATCAGAGAAGGGCTGTGGGTACTCCCCATGGTGGTTGGGAAGATAAGAGTCAGAGAGCTCCGGAAACCCCGAAAAGGAAGGTTGCTTTTCAAAGTCCGGTTTATGATGTGGCGGGGGACGGTGGTATTGTTGCAATTATTGATGTGGGAAAGCGAAAATCCATCGATCCTGCTGCTGATTATGATCCGGAGGATGAACCGGAGGCGTTTGAAATCCATGAAATGGACCCTAGTATGCCTGAACATCGGCCGAAACCCCTTACTTTCCCGAAATGGGATGGTAAGCAGGATTGGAGAGAATATCAGCGGAAGACGGTTGTGGTTGCTCGAGCAATGAATTGGAGCGATCACACGTATAAGGTGCAGTTGATTGCTGCAGTTGAAGAAAATATGCCCCATGCTACTTCCATTAAGCCGAATAAATATACAGTTCGGGAATTGTTACGTATGATGGAAGCGGTACATAGCTCGGCTATGTCTTCTCAGACGCGAAAGGATGCTTTTATGGCTCTGAGGCAGACTCCGGGTCAAACTCCGGCTAACTTTGCAGATACTGTTTCTAAGAAGGCTTTGCATGCGTTCGGGAAATGGGATAGTACGTTACACACTATGGCTATGAAGGTGTTTCTGGACGGTTTGGTGGATCCAGGTATGGCTATGCATGTAGCGCTGCAGGAGCCGAAGAATATTGCGGCTGCCGGAGCTATTGCCACGCGCTATGGGGATGTGATTAAAAATAACCCTCGATTAGCTGCTAGTTTGATGACTGTGTCAGGGGGGTCGGAAGGCAGCGAGAGATCGAGAGGTGAAAATGTTGCGGCAGTTGCTAAGGTGGAGGGTGTTAGCAGCCTGCCTATAAGTCCGGGTTTGCTTGGTGAATTTTATGCTTTCAAAGCTTGGGATGCTACGAAGTCCAAGTCTACTCCGAAGATGCAGAGTGCTGAGAAGACTCAGCCAGAAGGTGAGCGTAAGCCGTTCCGGAAAGGCACGTTTAAAAAACCTATCTGCTTTTATTGCAGGGAAGAAGGCCATCTGATAACTGAGTGTGACCAGCAAGCTTTGCATTTTGCGAGTATTTTTTTTTTTTTTTAAAAGTTTTTATTTCCTACGACATATTCAGAAAAATTGCAGAGATAACCGCCGCTGACAATAAGCGTTTTTATAGGCATTCTGCACTTAAATCAATTTATGGCATAATAATATCAGTGTCAAATTTAGGATTACATCTATGCTATACAATACTAGAGGTTGTTTTAACAAAATATGATGGACATATGATATAAGAAATGATGAGGATGAAAAATAAGGATTTGAGATCTATTTTCTATACATTTCTAGAGGTGAGAGAGTGAAGGAGGAGTTGAGCAATATGTCTGTTTTATTCCATACTTAGATAGTGTTTTTTTATGAGAATTTTGAAAGTTTTGCGGTCTTTAATATTTCTTAAACCAATTGGTAGTGTATTCCAGATTGAAGCAACCTGATATTTCAAGGATTGTTTGTCAGATTCTTTTCTGGGGTTAAATATTGGTAGAACTGGAGCATCAAACAGACGTGTTGCTCTAGGAGGTGGCAATGCATTGTTTATTCTCATTTTATCAACAGTGATAAAGGCTAATTTTGATCGAAGGAAATTAATTCTATGTTTAAGTTTCATTGTATTGGTTCTAGAATGAATATCATTCGTAGAGGTTAGTGGAGGACATTTAAGAGCAATTTTTAAGGCCTTATTTTGGAGTCTTTGAATCTTGGTCAGAGTAGTCTGATTACATCTACTGACGTAAACTATACTGTAGTCAATTATTGATAAAATATTGGCCTTGGTAAGTAGAAGGGCACTTTTCTTTGTTAAATAAGGTCGTATTAAAGCCAATTGGTGTATTCTATAATGAAGGTTTTTGATTAATATTAAGCTCTGTTCATGAAAATTTAATTTATTATCTATATTTACTCCAAGATATGTGTAGTTTTGTACACATTCGATTACTTTGTTATTAATTTTCAGAGGAACATGGCTGTTTATCTTTTTCCTTTCTCCAAATAACATTGCCTTCGTTTTATCAGTGTTGATAAGGATTTTGTTAGCTGCAGACCAATTGTAGAATTTAGATAGATCTTTGTTCATTGTATTACATAATTCCTCAATGCTATTCCCAGTGGCAAATAAAACAGTGTCGTCAGCATATAATATATAATTTGAAGTTAGGCTTAATTTATTTATGTCATTAGAGAAAATAAGATACATGATTGGCCCCAATATGGATCCCTGTGGTACTCCACAATTAATATTCTTTTCTTTAGAATAATGTTCCTCCAACCTAACCGACTGGGATCGGTTAGATAAATATGAATCCAACCAGTTTAGAGCAATGCCTTGAAATCCAATTTTGTTTAATTTTTTTGAAATAATGTCATGATTAACGCTATCAAAGGCCTTGCTAAAATCGATAAAAGTGGCTGCTGTTAATAGGTTGTTATTATTATTGTTGTTAATGACAGTTAAAAGTTCATATAAAGCTTCATGAGTACTTTTGTTTTTCCTGAATCCATATTGGTTGGGAGTAATAATGTTGTTCAAATTGAGGTGGTCCCAGATTTGAATAGATATATATTTTTCAAGCAATTTGCCTCCAATATGGGTTAGAGCAATTGGTCTTGTATCTTCAGGTTTAATGGGAATTGTTTTTTTAGGGATCGGTTTTATAATAGCTGTTTTCCAACCAGTAGGGAATATACCTTGAGATATTGATAGGTTCATAACATGTAATAATTGTTTTTGTAGGCTCATAAATAAGTCCTTATATAACTTTGAATTGATTTCTTTACAGCCTGATGATTTCGATGTATCGATATCCGAGATAAGAGTAGAAAGAGTATCTTGGGACATATTATTGAAATTGGAACAATTCTCAGTAATTTCTTCTTCATGTAATAATAATGGAGTGTTAGGTATTTGTTCTTGAATTTTGGCCCCAATTGAACAGAAATATTCGTTTAGATATTCAGCCGAGTCTGGGGTAGATAATTTCGATTTATTCCGATTATAGATACCTGTTATATCATTATTTTTTTTAGATAAAATTTCGTCAATTGTACGCCAGAGTTTTTTACTATCATGGGAGTTGTTAGTTAATAAATCAGTATAATATTGGGATTTTGATCTTCTAAATAGACCATTCACATAATTCCTTTGATTCTTAGCTGCTCGGATATCAAGAGCATCTTTAGTGATATTTGCAATCTTAAATAGATCATCTCTGGTTTTAGATGCTGTTACAAGCTCATGGTTATACCATTTTGGTCTACCACTATGAATATACAAGGTCTTCCAAGGAGCAATGTCGTCTATTATATCAGTCATAATAGCAAGAAGCTTGTTCCATGCAAGATTAACATCATCAATCTCAAAATAGGGTCCCCAGTCAACATCACTCAATGCATTATCTAGGATGACAGTATTGTATTTTTTCATTGATCTAACTTTCTTTTTGGTACCTGGATTTTTTTTAATGCGCTTATGCTTTAGAGTTAAGTATATAGCCTGGTGGTCTGATATATTATAATTTATGGTTCCTGCTGTTGCAGCTTTGTTCGATTTGAACATAAAATAATCAAGTACACTATCCTTTTGGAGACCAAAGCGAGTCGTGAATTTCATATTTATATCCAGGTTATGCTCCTTTTTGAAATCATGTACTAATTTAGTTTTAGGGCTTGTATCATCTGACAAATCAATATTAAAGTCACCTACCAGAATTATAGTACCAGGGTATCTTACATTATCCTTTTCTTCTATAAATTCTTTAAGATGTGTGAAACATTGTTTGACGTTGGCATGGGGAGGCCTATAAACCAATCCCAAATGGATAGGCTTCATATTTATCTTTACTAATTGTGATGCACAGTAGCTCAATATTTTCGTTACTAATCGTATGTACAGAGTCTAATTCATATCGGTAGGAATCTTTCACATATATACATAATCCACCACCATGTTTATTCTCGCTTCTATTTAGGTGAACTAAATTATATCCCTGCATGTTCAATAGTTCAATGCTATTATCGTTTTTAATCCATGTTTCCGAGAAACATAAAATGTCAATGTCCAAGTTCAGGGTATCTTTCCTTATTAATTCGAATTTGGGGATTAGTGAACGAACATTTAAGTGAGCTAATTTACACCCATTCTGGCTAGCAAGTTGAGTCCAATTATCAAGTTTTCGCTCAACTAATTTATCAGGCATATTTTCAGAGAACAATTATATATCTGTACCAATATATATATATACGATGGTATCGTTCTTTATACAACTTCTGATTATAGTGATAGCTTCTGTCAACTAGCAGGCGATGATTATCGTCGTCTGTGATAGAGACCCACATATTTCAAATATAACAAGTAATGGTAATACATTATCAACACATTTAACCAAATGCACTTGCAAGATATGCAATCCTGATCGAGGGTAAGTAATGTAAATTGTGCTTACCATGTCTAGTTGAAACAAAGAACAGATGAAAGAAGCTTCAAATACATGTATGCACTGTACAATCCATTTCCAGAGTTCAGGTAGTTCTGGTAGTAAAGAAGGGAGAGGCAAGGCCCTAATAGCGATGATATATCGTCGTCCATACATTCTCACTTCTCACTTCTTTTCAAGTACATAAGAATACAGTTAAACATCTAAGTACATATACACCAATCAGTTCATATAGCAGTGAAATCGACATTGTTTATACATACTAGTGGTTATTCCAGAAAGCCTATGCTGTGATCTGAACAATGATTATCGTCGTTAGTATACAGTCTAGACAAAGATTGAATGGGTGGGGGGGCAGCTCAATGGGTCCACCAACGATGATTATCGTCGTTTAATTTTCCCAGTGACCCACCCCCCTCAAGCACAAATATCAAACTAACCAAGTGAATGATAGTCACGTTAAGGTGATACACTAGTATAATTATGGACATCAGGGATATTCGATCATCAGTTTCTTTAGATTTAAATTATTTTTAGAAAATTGATAATACTTATCGCGATTGAAATGTAATCATAGTTCATTCATTGTATCAGGATCTGCAATTATATATTATCTAGGTTAGCTGATAGAATAGAGTGTTCCACGTGGATTTGTTGACAGAAATGTATTGTTGATATTGGAGGGGATGACTGGTGATGATATATCATCGTCCTAGTCACTCCAAGTGATCAGTAGGGTGGTCTGATATATTTCTTCTAAAGATCCAATCGTGGTGTTTCATGGAACAGGCGGATCTGCTTAGCCCAATTTTTCATAACAATTTCATCAAGATGAATGCCGTCAGGAAGCCTGGTATATGTGTGTCTTGGTCTATGCTTCTCCCATTTATGTACCTTGGTGATGAGGTGGGGGTGATTAATATTACGATTGAAGTTGATCATACGGATATCCTGATTTATCGTTAGTATAACATCGGAAATCATATTCTGGTATGATGAGAATCCGCTAAGGCGATTGGCATTATTTAAATCGACCCCAATAAGCCCTCCCAAGGCAATATTACAAAAGGATTGCTCGTATGAAAGGGGGTCCATTGCTTCTTCGTATTTGGTTTTCATGTGTCGAGCAAGATTGCCTTCATGGTAATAAGCTAGTGATATTTCATTGGTTTCACGGTTTTTGGTACAAAAGTCGCAAATTCCGCCAATCAGTATTGCATTGGTGGGGTGGTGGAGATTAATTTTTGTTTTCAACTCAGCTGATAATCTTTGCAGGTTTGCTCCACTGAAGGCATATACAATCATATCATTGGAAGATAAATATGGTTGGAGGTTTTTTCCCCTGGAATCAGTAACTATTATAGTTGTTTGGTTCATTTCTGTAATAAATAAATAGGGTAAAGATCAGTATTATTCGGTACCATCTGCAAGTATTCCAGTTCGGTTTGACATGCACATTTTATCAAGAGAAAGCTTTCCATTATCAGATATACTGTCAATATGAGGAGGGGGAGTTTCAGTTACCTGAGCCGGCGTTTTCTTGGATTGAGGCTTGTTTTTAGACAGGTTTTGCGATTTAGAACCGTTTTTGTCAACTTCCTTTATGGGTAGACTTTTCTCACTAGTATCAGATCGTGGTCTCAGGTAGTTGGGAGACAGCTTCTCTGCATATGAGGGCATGTCCATATGGACTGCCCCTGCGGTCGTTCTCTGACCCCCTTCTCCTGATGTCGAGGGAGAGGGAGGGGGCATAGTGGGTCGTATATGGCCAGCTGGTCCCAATACTGACTGGTCGCTCATCATATTATTTCCAAACATATGGTTAGGTAATGGCCCAGGCGCATTGTCTTGAAAGAAATCGTCGTCTCTGTTGTTTGCCGACCAATTCTGATGTCGATTCCTTCCCCCAGTAGCAATCTCAGATTTATTACTTTCGGATCGTGTTAGATATTGCTTTCTTGTTGTTTTTGGAGAGTTACTATTGCTTGGCTTCGGTTTTCCGCCATCATGCCCCTTGAATTTTTTGTTTACTCTTTCCTCAATAGGTGTGTAGTGATTTAGTGAGGAACGAATGTCTTCAAGTATCTGTCCCATCAAGTTGTCTCCAATATATTTGTCATCATTTATGTGATCCGACTGTAGGTTGCAACCGATTGCCCAGAATCTATCATTGGTAGCTTCATACAATGGCGTGGTACCGGTCTGAATGAGATAATCCGCCAACTCCTCATTCTGAATAAACTTCTCTTCAGCTACTGCACGCATTACTGAAATCTTTAATTTATTCCATTTCTCAGATGATTGTACTTCTGTGGCTAGTTGTTTTATTCTTCTTGGGTCTTTCTCAAGAAAGATCTTAGTGGCAACTTCCCTATTCCCCAGCAAATTTGCCCTCGCATAATGATATGCCTGTTCTGCACAGGTAAATGTCATATCTTCAACTTTGATAGGGGAGGGAAAAAAATTGCTGAGGGGTGAAAATTCAGATTGGAAATATACACCTGTATCTGTCCATTTCGTCTTCGCGTCGCTGAGTTTATAGCCATCGTCCAGGAGTTCTAATTGATCGTGCCTGTACCATATGTTGTCTATCTGGATTTTATCCCTAACAATCTTTCCTACATCTTTTCCGCCTTTTCTCTGGACATGATATTTGATGGTTCTCAATTTCGATTTACGGTCCTGAATTTCCTCAGGAAGATCAGGGTTCACGAATACCTTAGGATATTTTGCATTATCTTTCAAATCAGCTCTTTTATCATAGATGTAGTTTCTAACTGCTTCGTCTCGCAACTTGACTAGAATCTGCTTTGCTCCAAACTGGATTTTTCCGACTCTACGTGCGTATATGATCACTTCTTCCTGGATCGTAGGGGAAATTTCTTTCAGAACACTCAAAGTTACCTTGATAATATCTTCAGTACGAGTAGATGGGACCCCGGTTAGTAGCAAGTTACATTTCCTCTGATCGGTTTCTAGAGAGAGAATTTTTTCTTTCTGGGAAAATGTTGTGTCAGTTAATTCTACAACTTTCGATTTTAAGCTAAGGATTTCCTTTTTCATATCGTTTTCACTAATAACGAGCTCTTCCATCTTATTTAACACGGTTTCAACATTTTTATGAGCAGCTTTCAACGATTTTTTCAAGGAATCATTGCTAGAATCATTATCGTCTATGGCGTATTCAGTAATTGGAATCAAACTGTACATGGGGATATGATCGACGGCCGGTTTGAGTGCTTGCTGTGTGTTTGGTTGTTTGGGGATTAAGGGATACTCAAATGCCGTGTTGAGTTGATCCCCTGACAGAAAAGCAGGTTGGTTGATATCCATGTTGGCGATATTGGGGGAAATAGAAGAGAAAACACCAAATAAATGACGAAATAATGCACAAAATGTTCTCAAAGTCACTCACTCAACTCCTCGCTTCATGCTCAATGGTTAGATATCCTTATTTAAGCGATCGTGATGGTGTATGTCCAATATATCGACGTATTGGGCAGCGAAGGTAGCGCTCCTCAGAAACACGTCTTTCACCTCCAAGCGCGGCTCTCTAAGTATGAAGAGACAAGCGGAGCGCGAAGCAGCATTGAAGGAATCCGGGAATCCGGGAAACTCTGCCAGCCCCTCCTAGGCGGTGGAGTGGGGGCAGAGGGTAATACACATGCCGCAGTATGTCAGAACTCGGGGAAAACACCGATGGAGGTTTCGGTTCGGCCGCCCTCAGCCGGGTTAGGGGACGCCCGTGGTATTAACTCGGTGGGGAGTGTATGCGGAGATTCGGAGGTGAAATCGGATATGCTTTCATGTATGGTGGAAGTGGTGCATCAGGGTGTACCCGAACATGCTTGCTTGCCGGGGCAAATTTTAAAGGTTGAATGGGGAGGGTATGGCTCCCTGGTAAGCAAGATTATGGCATGTGATCTTCGTAATTTTGATATAACTATTTCGGACAGAAGTATACCGTGGATTGCTGACCGAATGTATGCGGATGTGACGATAGTGAATGTGACTGGCCAGTTTCTTATTGATTGGGGTGCTCAATGTACATTAATAAAGAAGGAAATGTACGATGAGTTGTCGGTAAAGCCTTATCTGATACCGTGCCAGGTAACGTGCTATGCCGGCACAGGACATGATCTTGTCACACATGGTTGTGTACGAGTAGCCCTCGGGATAGGAGGAGCGTGGTTCGCTCTTACTTGTATGGTAATAAGTGGTTTAGTGGGAAGAGAAGCTGGTATTCTGGGCATGGATTTTATCCTAACGCACAGATGCAATTCGGATTGGTCCGGTGAATTCACCCTTGAGGCAGGTGAACAGTCCGTGATGTGCCGGGGCTTGCAAAGCGGTACACTCAGCCGAAATGGGTATGAGGGAATCTTTTTAGATGCTTTTTCTACCATTTGTAGTTGTGTGGACTTTGAACCGGCGGGTGAAGATGTATTCTTTGAATCGGGACAAGCCGAGTTGGGGCATTGTGTAGTTGTGAGTCGGCTGGTCGCAGGCGACCGGCAATGTACGACAATATCGTTGCATAATCCTGCCAGCTCCCCTTTGATGTTCAGTTTATCATCACCTGGACTGAGGGATCTTGCTGAGGAAGGCGAGAGCCCCATGGTTGATATGGATTTGTTGGAACCGGAGGTGCCTATGATGCTCTCCGGGGATGGATGTCCATTGGAGAAGTTAGTTCGGGAGTCTCATCTGGAAACAGTGGCTGACAGACGTAGATTGCTGACTATTCTGTGGGAGTATAAAGATTGCTTCCGACTACCGGGAGAGATTCTCGGCCACACGGATAAAGTTACGCATGTGATCGACACTGGGGATGCTCGCCCGATTAAATGTGCATGTCGGCGATTGCCCCCGGCGAAACGTGATGCGGCGGAACTGCAGATCCAGGATATGCTTAAAAAAGGTGTCATTGAACCCAGCAATGGCCCGTGGGGGGTGGGGATAGTCATGGTCGGCAAAAAGGATGGAACTAGTCGGTTTTGTGCTGACTATAGGCCCCTTAATTTGGTGACTAAGAAAGACTCTTTCCCGCTTCCCCGAATTGATGAGTGTATTGAAGCCCTTGGAGGTATGAAGTGGTTTATCACCCTGGATTTGGAAAGTGGTTATTGGCAAATAGCGATGGATGAGGCTAGTAAGGAGAAAACAGCCTTTGTCTCGTCCAGTGGGCTATACCAATTTAAAGTGATGAGTTTCGGGTTATGCAATGCCCCGGTTACCTTTGAGCGCATGATGGAGCAGATGTTGGTAGGGTTGCGCTGGAAGTGTTGCCTGGTGTATTTGGATGACATAATTATATTCGGAGCTAATTTTGAAGAAACTTTACGAAATATGGAATTGGTGTTGCAACGATTGCGGAGTTACGGGTTAAAACTTAAGCCAAAGAAGTGCTCCTTCTTCCACTTGGAGGTGTTGTATCTCGGACGGGTAGTGTCGCAGAAAGGAATTCGCCCGGATCGCCCTTTTGGAGACCAAAAGAAAAGTAGAAAAGTTGTGTTCGATGAAAGCTGCATGTTGGCGTTTGAGAAACTCAAGCATTTGCTTACTTCGGCCCCAGTGTTAGGCTATCCGCAACCCCTGGGTACCATCATTTTAGATACGGATGCTTCCGGATTTGGTATGGCTGGGATTTTATCCCAGATTCAGAAGGATAAGGAAGTGGTGTTGAGCTATGCTAGCAATTCCCTGTCTAAGGCACAGCGTAATTATTGTACCACCAAACGTGAACTGTTGGCGGTTTTGACCTATCTCAGTAAGTTTCAACATTATGTCATTGGTAGGAGTGATTTTATGCTGAGAACAGACCACGCGTCTTTGCGGTGGCTTATGAATTTCAAAGACCCGACCAATATGTTGGCGAGGTGGCTGACCACCCTTCAGCATTACGGGGTTTCGGAGAATCAGATAGTTCACCGGCCGGGGAAGCATCATCTGAATGTGGATGCGCTCTCGCGACTTCCCATTCGGAAGTGTCCCCGGGAGGACTGTCCGGACTGTGGGGCACATGAGGCTGTGGTTGCTGTTATGACAATAGATTACCAGCTATTTTCATCTTTGGCGGGTGATCGGTTGTCATCGTCCCAGCATGAGGATGATGTGCTTTCTCGCATAATCACTTTGGTAGAGGAGGGAGTCAAAACTCTCACTAAGGCTGTCATGTTGCCGGAAGGTGATGAATATTGTTTCTATGCCCGGTTACTGTCAACTTGTTGTGTTTGGAATGGGAGAGTGATAATGGTGTAATCTATTATCGTGCAGCTGTACCATCTGGTTTACGTAAGGAGCTGTTCCATACTTTGCATGGAAACAAATTGGCGGCCCATTTCGGCGAATTTAAGACTTATCAAGCGGCATTACATAAATTTATTTGGCCCCGGATGCGCTCTGATATAGCCGACTGGGTACGTGGGTGTGAAATTTGTGCTTCGTGCAAGAGCCGGGGAGGCCGGGGTGTCTCTCCTTTGAAAAAGGAGTTGCAGGGAGTGAGATGGAGTCGGGTGGCTCTAGATATTATTGGTCCTTTTCGGAAAACACCTAGAGGGAATGTATGTGTTATGGTGGTGACGGATTATTTCAGTAATTGGGCTGAGGCTTACCCCTTGCCCGACCATACTGCTGCAACGTGTGCGATGGTGTTATTCACTGAGTGGATATTACGCTATGGCCCGCCAGTCTCTTTGCAGACGGACGGGGCTCCGGAGTTCCGGTCAAGTTTGATGAAGAATTTGCTGGGAATGTTAGACATTGAAAAGCTAATGACCTTGCCCTATAGACCCGAATCTAATGGACAGGTAGAACATTTTAATAGGGTTTTGGTCAAGCAATTGTCTTGTCTGACGGAGTATGAGGATGTAAATTGGGATTTATTAGTTCCTTGCATTGCTCATGCTTATCGGGGTGCTGTCCATAAGAGTACACATTGTACACCAAACATGGTGGTATTTGGTTCTGAGGTGACGGTACCAGCTGACATTATTTATGGAACTCTAAGTGGTGATGTGGATTTTCCTTGCCCAACTGTATTTGTGGAGGAGATTCGTTCTTTATTGAGGAAGGGACATCAATTTGTGAGAGAGCAATTGGGCCATTCGGCTGTATTTCAAAAGAGGTATTTTGATAGGAGAGCTCGGCCTAAGGAATTCAAGGAAGGGGACCTAGTGTGGAGATATGCCACTCCCATGGCTCAGAAGAAGTATGGGCCTAAATGGGATGGACCCTTTCTGGTGGTTCGGAGGGTGCAGGGTTCTACCTATGAACTGCAAACTGCGGATGGCCTCTTGAGGTGGAATGGCAATTTGTTGAAGCTGGCTTTTGATGCTGATGGACAACCGGTTCAAGCTACTAATCTTCATCGGGCCCCTGAATACCAGAAGCAGGTGGCTAAGGGCCGGGACATTCTTCGGGTCTCTCCTGTTGGCAAGGTATTGCCCGGATCGGAGGCACCGGTTCCTAAGCCAGCTAAGAAAATTGTTCATCATGTTAGGAAAAGAGGCAGACCGCCGCATGCTCCTCCTAAAACTACTGTCTTGCCACAGTCAGAGGTTTCGGGGGACTCGGGTGCGAATTCTGTCGAGTCGGGTGAAGAGGATGAAGCAGTTGCAGTATTGGAGGAAGATGAGTTACCCTTGGCTGAAACAATGGATAATTTGTTGCAGTCCGAGTATCTGTCCGAGAGGCCCCGCCGAACTGTTAGACCTCCGGATAGATATGGGATGGGGATTAGTTAATGTGTTTAGATGTAATGGTGCGAAGTAGAAAACAAATTACACAACGAGAAGTACTGCAGTAGAGTCGGGCCGGGCGCGGAAGCTTGTGTGTAGAGCTCCGGTTCGACCTTGGAAGATATCACTATATTGGTTGGCTGTGTTAATTTTTGCTCCGATCGGTTTAACTGGCCAGTTGACCTCCTCGGGTTGCCGGACCCATTGGGAAATAAAGTGGGGAGTACCAGTCTATAACCTTTTTGGCTTAAATCATTGATATAGTCGTGTTTTTGTTGTATGTATGTCTGGCTCGGGGGCATTATCAGTTGTTGTGTCTACAGGTAGGGGTTGGGGCATTGCTCATTTGGGGGTATGACCAATTGAGGCCGGGTCATGAGTCGTCTGCGGCTGGTTACTTGACTGGTGTTGCTATTTTTAGACCCGGTGACCTCGTTCTCGCGTGAAGGAACGAGAGGTGGCTGGTGTGAACCAGTCAGTCAGTTGCATTCGGTCGACTTGGTCGGTCGTGTCCCACTGTATGCTATTGCCCCACGTGGAATAAAATAGTCGAATTGTCGAATATTCCTTTGCATTTCATTGAAGTTTCAGTTGTCGTAACTGTGCAGAAAGTGTGACCCGGTTTTGAAAGTGTTCGTGTTGGATAGGATCAGGTTGTGATCCTGTCAGTGGCCGTGTTATGGCCGACGAGGAGAAGCCGGGCGGCTCACAGGGTTATGCTGCTGATTTCCCTGAGATGGCGAAAGTTCCTGCCCCGAACCCTGAACTTGCTGTGAAGAAAAAGTTGAGTGAACAGAGGAAGGCTGAGCGGAAAGCTCAGGAGCAGTCCCGGCTTGCTGCAATGAAGAAGGCAACTGTGGCTAAGCAGTCGCTGTTGAAGAAATCGGCTGTGGTGAAAGCTACTAAGGTGAAGAAACCCGGGAAGAAGTTAACTGAGAAGCCGGCTACTAAGGTGGTGGAAAGGACCAGTCCCCGGAGGGCTAATCCCGGAGTTGTAGCGGCTGATACTCAGCTTCCCGAAGCTCAGCTTGCTGCAGCGGGGCAGACGGAGAGAGCTCCTTCTCCCGCGGCCTCTGACGTGGTGGTTGTGGACAGTCCCGAGTCTACCCCGGCTCCCCGAGCCGAAGAGGGAGAGATAGTGGAGGATGATGCTACGGCTGCTGTTGGAGACCCGGGCACGGAAGGTGTCACCCCGGACACTGCTCAGCTTACCGCTGAAGGTGTTGAAAAAACACAGGAGGCGGAGGAAATGGATACCACTCCTGTTGTTGATGTTGTAACCGAAAAACCTGAGGATGATGCTGGTTTTGTGGAGGTGAAGTCTAAAAAGAAGAAGCCTAAAGCTAGTTCTGCGAAAGTTGGTTCGGAGAAGGAGGTCCAAGCGATTGAACGGCAACACGGGATTTCTCGTTACAGGTCGGGGAAGTTTATCAAGAAACGTGAGGACCCTGACTTTGCTGTGAGAAATTTGACCCGGTGGAACGCTTTACAGAAAAAGCTTGACACTTTTGTAGTGCTGGAGGAGGAAATTGCCCCTGTGGTACCAAGTGTGGAGGATACCTTCCCTGTCTGTCCTGAGTCCGAGGATGAGGATGAGGCCATGGCCGAATACTCAAACGGGACTTTGATGTCTAAGTACGAGATGGAATTTCATTTCTTGAAGAGTCGTACTGGTCGGCAGCCGGAATCAACCCGGGAGGTGGTGATTAACCCGACGGTGCTTGTGAAGCTGAATAGTGTGGAGCGTTTGTGGAGCCCGGGGCAGAGGTGTCCTTTTGTGTATTGCCGGCATTTGGACCCGGCCATCAATCCGGATGGGGTTCGTTCTTACAGAACGAGAGAAAGGTTTTACCGGCATCTGGTGGAGGAGCATTGTCCGGCTAGTTACCAGCTGACCTGCCCACATGCTTCGTCTTGTTTGGTGAGATTGGATCGCCGATCAGAATTAGTGAGGCACTGTATGACGCAGCACCATGAGAAGAGGGACACTGCACTTGATATGTGCATAAGTTTTTGGGTGTTTCAAAAGGAGTTCCCAAATTACGGGTGTCAAAAGTTTGCGAGAATGACCAGAGGAGATTGGGAGACCGTGTCTGTTCTTGGGAGGACTGGTGGTTCTAGGCGGTTTGTGATCCCCAAGCACCCGTCCTCTCATGGTTCAGGCCCGGCCCCTGCGAGTGTTTGGAAGAAGCCTCCAAGTAGCAGTTATGGGAGCGCTGATCACATGAACTCCTCCATTGAGTCATCGGTGGTAGACCAGAGTTCTATGCTGTCTGGTGCAGAGCGTTCGGAGCGTTCGGAACGTGTTCGGCCAATGGGAAGTCGGATCCCGAATGTTGATGCCACCTATGATCATGTTTCTAAGTCTTTGGAAAGAATAACTGCATGTATGGACGCCGGAGTTTCGGCCATTCAGTCGACTGCTTCGGCTGTCATGGCGGATATTCGCAACTTAATTGGTGAAGCTTTTGATCCGTTGGAAGGGATCCAGGAGTTGCGGGAACAGGTGAAACTGATTCCGAATCTAGAACAGGAGAATCTGGACTTGCAGGATCAGTTGAGGTTTTATAAAGAGGAGGATAACCGTTCGCGTGAAGTAAATATGGAGTTGCGTCGTAAGTTGTCCCGCTATGAGCAGCAAGGTGGTCCGGATTCTAAGCGGAAGAAGACGGAGAAAGATAAGGTGGAAACTGAAGTGCAGGGTAAGCCGGAGGATCAAGTTATGGAGGAGGAGGAAAAGTCGGAGAAAACCGGAGCTGTTGGTGGTACAGTTAGCATTTCGGATATGCGGGAAGTGATGTCGGGTCTCTTCAAGGAAATGTTTGAGGAACACTTGCCTCAGCCTGCTGCTCAACAATTGCCGCCTCCACCACCTGTTGCTATGACTATGCCGGCCTTTCCCTCCTGGGATGCCTTTTTCCAGTCTTTTGGACAGAATTTGCCTCAATATACTGCCGCGGATCCTAATATTTTTTTTTTTTTAAAACGTTTATTATTTCACATATATACTGAAAAGGCAGAAAAACACTTCGCTAACAGCAAGCGTTGTTAAAGGCCATCTGCTCGAAGGCAATATCAGATGCAAAGCGATTACATTATCTCAAAAACGGTGAAATCATCATTACAATTTGATATCATATTTCAGAAATGTTTAAGTAATTATAATAATAATAATAATAAATCACATGTCGGGAACGGGATGAAAAAAGAGAAATGATGAGAGATGTGAACTATACAATATTCATAACTTTACAAAGAGGTGTGAGTGAGGCGGGAGGAAGCTGAGCGAGCCTCTGATTATCTAAACCATCTTATCAAGAAAGTGTTTCTTGATGAATATCTTGAAGACATTTTTGTCTTGAATGCTACGTAATCTTATGGGTAATTTGTTCCAATTATTAGCAGTCTGGTAATGGAGTGATTGTCTATCTACTTCTTTTTTGGGAATGAAAATTTGTAGGACGGGGGCATCAAATAATCTTGTGGCTCTGTTATGGTGAGGAATTAATTCTGCGTCGATTTTACTGACAGAGAGGAATGCTAATTTACATAATAAAAACTCGTATGAGAATATGAGTGCTTTCGCGGACCCGAATGCGCAGATGGCTATGCGCATGGCTCCGCCTTTGTTTAGTCCTCCCGCTGTGTCTAGAGTTCGGCAATCACCGCAAGTGCCTCTCTATAGTGCTGCGGTGGCTGGTGGAGTTGGTTTCGGGGAAAACCCACCACCATCCGGTGGTTCGGTGCCACATGCTGCCAAGCCGGGGATGGTACGGGGGGGAAAACCCGCTCTGTTGCCGAAACCCCGCACTATGGTGACGCTGACTCCTAGGCCTAGCGCTGCGAGGGTTACTTCCACTCCGGTTGCTAGCCCGGAGAGAACCGCTGTGCTAGTTCCCGATAAGGCTTTGGATAGTCCCGCAAGACTGGCGTTGGAGATGAAGAGGCTGGAAGAAAACTTGACCCAGGATACGGGTGAGGGTGAAGTTGTGGACTCGGATGCAGCTGAGGAAAGTCCTGAGATGGAGATATCTGTTGAGGAGGAGAATCGGTTGCTTCGGGGTGAGAAGGGCACAGTGATGGATGAGTATTAGTGCTCTTCCACTGTTTTTTGTAGTGTGATGATGATTGTGTGTTTATTTGTTGTTTTCCGGATGGACGGCGGCGTGGGCCCGCCAGGGCCAAGGCCGTTATTTCACCACATACAGCCGAAGCCACCAAATCGAGGGCATTAAAGTCATTAGTCGCACATCTTTGGATTCAATACAACTGTTTAAACAAATATTAGACCATTTAAAAGACGTTTTAGAGGTACTTACAGCATGATGAACTGCTATAATTTAGCTCTTCCACTCGATCATATGGGTTACTATTTTACATCTTACATGGAAAGGGCCGAGTCAAAACGCCGCCTTTATAACGTCCAAATCAGGATATTTTCCACATTTCAACCCATCATATTCTAATATTTAGTTTATTTTACATCTTTCTTACCAATATCACACATGTACACTTAATTATAACTTCACAATGTCGGTTATGTCTTCCGCACTCTCCGTTCCGGACTTTTTGCAAGCAACCAACGGGACCCGGATGGCGCGCCCACATTATGGCGACCTTGACCTTGGCGTATTCGGCCGGGTTAGTGTGTCTAGCGACTTAATAAAGAAATAAATAAAAGATCTGAATCGGGAGAAATGTTTGTAATATTGTTTTCTCCTTGATAGCGAAGTTTCCCCTATGGAAATCAATGATTAGCGATTTTAGAAGCCATGCGTGTTTACTTTCAAGCGAGCAAGGCAAAAACAGTGTGGAGACTTTCGGCATAGCCACTGGGTGCACGTAGCACTTTGCGCTGCATTGTGTACGGTAGTCTATATAGCGCACAGAGGATTTCATTCGAAAGAGTAGAAAATGCTTCCGGGTTTTAGTTCCTTTATATTACGCCAGTCGTCACGTATATAACAGGCCCGTTAATAACAGGCCCAGCATGAGCTGAAACTGGCCGGTTACAACTCTCCAGCAAACCCCCAGAATCCAAAGATCGGCGACTAAATATATATATACCCACGCAATCATGTATTTGTTCCTTCCCACCTACCCCTACTCTAACTCACTTCCCCCATGACACCTATACACCAATGCTATGACTCAACCCCCTCAATAACCCCCTCCAACCCATACAGGTATTGCACAACCAGTCATTGATACTCCCAAAAATTATACCCAAAGAGGCCGACTGTAAAGTCATTAATACCATGCACTACTGCAGTCTTATTTAGCAGAATTTACTAAAATTGTGTACAGCTGCCAATTGTACATTTTCTCTAAATCTGACTCACATGTAGGTTACATTTTACCCTCTCGTCTTCATGTGTGTGTGTTCATATGATTTGTTACTTTCATTTCATTTTTCTTATACTTACTTTCCTTTAGCATAGATTCCATTTCTGGTTTCTGCGTATGTCTCCGTTTCTAAACGTTTTATGACCCAAGGGGGATGGGTGTCATATTACCAAATCACAAACTCTACGGCAATGGGCTTATCTCGCCTTAGTTGATAAAAACTAATTTGTCTGGGCTTGCATTGAAAAGGACAAAACAAAAGTCATGTTCCTTGGAGTACCTTGGAGTACCTTGTCCATGCCCCAACTATCTCCCTCTCTTTACTTTATCCTGGGCCGAGTGAGGTAACTTGTTCTAGTGCCACACCCTGTCCCAGACACCATACCACCTGAGCTGCACAATACTTAAATAATACTCCACCTGAATAAATCGATTATCAGAAATTCTGCCAATAAGGCAATACTTATTGGAACCATCCACAGGGATGACATCACATGTATAATACTCATAAACCCATACCCCATTTCATCCATACTGTTATTTCATTGTGTAACCTTGTAGTAACCATAGAACACCGTAGTACAAATAGAGTAACAAAAGAAAACTCAAAACAAAATTCAGGCATCCAATGGAAGAACTAACTAAACACATGTTTACTTAGATTGTTGGTCCACCTTATTGTAAAAACATCAGCAATAAAGAATTATTGAATTGAATTGAATTGAAGACTGTAGAGAAACACATGATTCCTGGGTACAGATTACCCTGGTAGGTTATACATTAGCTTGTATGAGTCTACCGTCTGTAAGGGTTTTTCTTATTTTGATACATTGTACATAATATGGTGATTAACAGATGATCTGTTTAAGTCAGCATAGAGCTCTCCCCATGCCTCTGCCCATTCCTTTTCTGACGATGACATTTTATTTTGATTCCTTAGGGAAGGGGGAAGGGGGAAGGGGAAAGAGGGAAGGGGGGAAAGGCCAGATGCTTTGGTCATTTAAGTGTCATTTAACATTGGCTATATGATATCTAAAACCTTTTAGTCTTCAGTACCTGCATTCAGTGCAGGCGATTTTACAATCTAAAAACTAATTTCTGATAGATTAACAAAGTGTAAAGGCAGGAATACATTTATGTTCTCAAATTTCTTATTTCAACATAGTTCGGCAAAGAAAAAAGTTTATTTCACATTAAAATCGGGAATAAAGTGTAGAAAACCACATTTTTAAAAGTGTCCATGCTATGACACCTATGACCATGAGGTAAATGAGCCATGCTTTTATTTACTGTTGCTCATTACCAATGAGTATAGTCAGGAAAACGAGTACAAGAATGTATTGATATACTCGAAAATGAGCATTTAATTACAGTTGCTGAATAGGTGCAGATGTTATTTGCAGTCTGGTCATACCTTGTTCATAGCTTGGAGAATCAACTGAATCCAAAAGGTATGTGTGTAGTTGGGTGGTAGCTTGGTCATAGCTTGGTGAATCAACTGAAGTTAAAGGGTTTGTGAGTAGTTGGGTGGTAGCTTGGTCATAGCTTGATGGATCAAGGAATGCTAAAGGATTCACAAAGCCTCCTTCAGGCTGGCGTTCTCCAGTAGTTGGGCCATTATAAGATGGTGGGTCTGGATGAGGCTGATGTCCAGGAGTTGCTTCATGTGCATGTTCTGTACCTTCCTGTTCTGTAGGTGTGTGTTCTGTAGGTGTGTGTTCTGTGGGTGCCTGTTCCTCTGGTGGACTACTGTTCCGATGAGGAGATATTAAGCCTAAAACACAAGTCAATAAAAGACAATAAAACAAGACGTAAGACAATAAAAAAAATGTTTCAAATTTGGTTTTAAACATGCCACCATTTCAGCAATAGGGGATTTTCATGTCTGCCATCTGTCTGATCGGTGAAGGCTCACTGGGCAAAGAGTTGACAGGACCTTGTCATGAATAGAAGTCAAAATCCCTACTTTTCCCTCTTCTTGACATAAGGAATCACATGTCAACTATCACATGGCAAGTATCTCAGCCGAAACAGCTGGCCAGATCTCCGATATATTTCACTCCACATTGCCAAAAATGATGCGGACCCATACCGCTATGTTTCATTAACAAATTAGAGTTGGAAATGGGTTAGAAATGGGTGTACATTGAGCACCCCCACCCAGGGCCCCAGCGCTGCCTGAAAACAAACCTATCAGTGCCCCTTATTAAAGTGCCGTGTTTCAATGTTACATGTGACAACGTCACAAAAAAGCTCTTTTCCCATCGCGCCGGTCTCCTCGCTTACCTATAGGTCATAGGTGTCATAGCATGGACACTTTTAAAAATGTGGTTTTCTACACTTTATTCCCGATTTTAATGTGAAATAACCTTTTTTTCTTTGCCGAACTACGTTGGCGGGTGAAATCAGAAATTTCTCCCACACAGAAATTTATCCGCCCACTAATTACCTGACAATAAAAGAGGGAGTGGGAGAGGGAATGGGAGAAGGAAAGGGAACGACAGAGGGAGAAGGAGTGGGAGAGGGAACAGGACAGAGATAAGGACAAGGCCCACCCACACAGAAATTTACCTGCCCACTAATTACCTCACAATGAAAGAGGGAACCGGAGAGGCAGCGGGACAGGGATTGGGACAGGGACAGGGACAGGTACAGAGACAGGGACAGGGACAGGGACAGGCAACACAACAACAGCACAACACTGAACAATGACAAAAAAAGCATCTAAACAGGGTTCCATTTGTGGTATGAATATTAATACAGATACTAAGTTATAGAGACAACTTGAAAGAGAAAGATAGTGGGACAGGGAACAAGGAAAGGTGAGGATGTGGGCCCCACTGTCCCACTAGCAAATCCTGTGCGTAGCACAGGTATTTGCTAGTGCCCAAACCAGTCTCCTATAATTATCCTGTCTACAATCCTACCCCCATCAAACATCTAGACCATGGCACAGTCGCCCGTGGTAGACTAATGTACGATCTGTGGTGCATTATCTGTCATATCGACCAAGATGTCGGCAAAGCCATGCAGGGCATTATGATCGTTAAGGAATACCTGAGAAAGAACTAAGCTGAAAGTCCTGAAACAGAAAGACTGTACATACTCATTAGGAAATGACGAAAAAGATTATTTTCTCGTTGCAATGAACATTTCTTACAAGTTCTCAATTCTTAACATTCCATAATTATTATATGAGAAGTATATTTCTAACTTCATATTATATATGCGAGAAAATTTTTTAACTGTCTTCTACAGTATACATTACAAACTCTTCATGAGTACCTAATTCTCCTCACTTTTACAAAATAATCGGTCTTTACCTCGTCTCTCTACTCCTTATATTAACCAAGTTATTGCTATGTATAAATCAACCAATCAAGAAGCTGCTTTACTACTTGTTGACAGTTACCATGGAAATGAATGTTACACATTTTTAATATACCCCCCTCTTCCTACTATATTCAAACATTCCCTGATGAAGATCCGACCTAGGATCGAAACGTAGGAATCATAACATCTGTACAAAAGAGCATCAATAAAACTTCAAAATCTCATGAAAACTACTTGTGTCTGGTTATGGTGTTAAAAACTACTTCAATTTGCTAGTATCTTTTGATCTAACAATGATCTTCTCAGGATGCTGTTGCTAAGAATTTTATGTTGTATTTATTACCTAGTTTTTCTGCCAATGTTCTTCCTGACACATAGCAACAGCAAATAGTGATCTTTAGTGCAAGAATAACCACCACGAAAGGGATCCAAATAACATATGACTCCATGATCTAAAAATAACAAAAGTAAGAAAATCACTTATCATTAATACAATTTATATATTATATAATTATCATATACCACCATGATTATATATGATGTTACAATTGGTTAGCTAGAGCCTGGTTCACTGAACAGGCTGCCCCCTATTGTTATGGGCAGAACTGACATCATCTGGGTCAGATTTTCTGAAAATATACAATTGCCAGCACTACATATTTAGTAATTTCTGCTAAAAAATGATGAATTTTGGGTATATCTGAGTATATTGGGTATCGCATTTGATTTAAAGTATATGTTAAACTGCATTTTGAAGCTCATTTCTGTCTTAAAGAATGGGTTATTTACAATTTTACATTTTCTGAAAATCTGACCCATCTAAACCCTTCCTTGCTCACTGGATTCCTGAATCACTTGAGGTCTTAGAATATCTCATAATACACAGGCATGATATTAGTTCTCTATTAAAGGGTGTATGCACTTGTCATCAAACCGATCCTAGCTATGGCAGTGTGTTCGTTCTGTTAACTCTCCACTATACAGAGTAACACAGTGCAGAGTACAGGGCCTGCCTACACTGAAAAACCCGCGCCCATTTTATCAGTCAGATATAAATATTTCCCCAGCAATGACTGATTATTTTCAGCCGCAAATGAGCGCGACTGATAATTATCAGTCACCTCGGTAAAAAACAGCCATCACTGTTTTCTCTCAGTGCCTTCATGGAAATCTCAGAAATCTAGGGAGGATGCCCTCAACACCTTGGGTGCTAGTCTGCAGGCCAGACCCATCTCAGATATTTTGGGGACGTGGATCTTGTTATAACTCTATTATAACTTGCAGTTGTTAGTATAGTCCTTTACTTGTCCCCTGCTGCTACCCGATCCTCTCCATTAGACTTGCATAGTACTGCAATTAATTATTTATATAGGGGGTAATTATCTTTATTGTAGTTCATTGTTAATTAGATTATTAATTATTATGTGGTTAATCACTATTACGTCATCATTACGTAATATGATATAACAATCTAGCCTACAGTCTACGGGGATCGCTGGGGAATGTCCTGCAACATTTTCGGGGAAATCCTTAAATCCCCCCACCCCTGGCCTTCCCGTGCAAGACAGACATTTTTTGTAAATTCTAGACCTCATCAGATACACTTAAGGCTTGTCAACTAAGCTGGTTCTCTCAGACTTTAGCGGAAAAGGGTCCTGCAGTGCAAAATTGCATGAGAATCGGCTTAGTTGACGAGGGCCTTTACTTGTGAGTTATGAGAAATTCCCTCTGTCTGCTCCCCTGTCGTATATATATGGTTTGTGAAGGTATCTGGGGTGAAAATGTGATTTTGAAACCTTTTTTTAAATTGGGATCTACACACTCTATTTATAGCCTAGGAAAGCCCCTGTGAGATACTATGTCATTTGCCACTACATGCAGAGGAGTGGGAGAGTGAAGAAGAGGGGTGGGAGAGGGTGGGGGTATTGAAGAGGGGGAGGGGAGGGAGAGGGTGTAGGAGGGGAGAGTGAGGAAAAGGGAGAGGGTGGGAAAATAGAAGAGAGGCAGGGGGAGGGAAAGAAGGAGAGGGAAAAGAGGGGAGGGAGAGGATGTAGGGGAAGGGAGAGAGCGGAGGGAGAGAAAGGGAGGAGGGGGAGCATGAGGAAGAGGGGATGGAGAGGGGAGAATCGGAGATGGGGTTGGGAGAGAAAAACAGGTATAAGAGACAGAGAAGAAGCGGAGGGAAAAGAGGGAGAGGGGAAATGTGGGGAGAGAGTTGGACCATCCAGAGAACGGGTACTTTGCTCTTAGGATTATTATAATAAGTTTATATTTTATGATAGATCCAATGTTTGCCCTTATTCCTGCCTGTGGGAGATGTTTAGTGAGTATGTGTTGGGGTGAGAAGCAATCAGGTCAATAGGACATGCAGTCACTGCTAATATAGGGGTCAGATTTACAGAAAAATGCACAATCTACTGTTGTACACATCTATCAAATTCTGCTCAATTAGAGTGAATATTGATAAATACTACGTATATCTGAGTGTATTCTGTATTGCATTCATTCAATGAATCTGTCTGGTTATGTTGAACCATATTTGAAACCTAATTTCCTAATTTGAATTATTTGAGGTGATCGGTTGTGCATAAGCGACACAATTGTGCATTTTCTGGCGACCCATATAGGCTCTCTGCACCAGTTATAGAATAGTAGGTCTGCGTGAATATATATACCTACCTGTTATAGGATAGGATGTGAATCTGTCTACATACGCCTAAAATATCAAACGCACCGACCCTAGCTCTACAAACGGTTGAAAATAATATTAGAAATCTTCCAGTATTTTTTATATTACCTCAGAATCTGTCCCTTATCCTCGCAAGAATCACATCAGTCGTGACTCACTTCCTTAGCTTTCCTTCATTCAAAACTTTGCAAAAAAGGAATCTTCATGGCTGGCTGTATATGGGTCAGATTTTCAGAAAAAGTACAATTGGCCTTCACCAATCCTCTCAAATGACGCACATTTATGACCAAAATGAGCTTCAAAATGCAGTTTAACATAACAGAACTGATACTTTAAATATATGCGATACCAATTATACTCAGATATACCTTGTATTCTTCATGTTTCAAGCTAATTTAGCAGAATTTCCTAAATGTGTAGAGCTGCTAATTGTACATTTTCTGAAAATCTGACCCACATATTTGTACCAGTACAGACATCACACACTTTATTCTTACTAGTATCAATCAATGGAGGGTCATTAAAGCGGCACGGGGGGGGGGAGGTTAAAGTGTTTAAATCTGTGCAGTCCTCGTTATTCAATGAACATCATAATTACACTTTCTCACACGTCTTTATTTGGCAAAGCATTACAAATTACAAATATGTAAATAATTAAACTGTTTCAACAATCGCCATACAACTCAATTATTATATTAAAAGTATATTCCGAAAACATTGCATTGAATACATAACATTACATTACCATTAAGGACCCAATGAAGGGTAATTCCGTATAATAGTATTACCATAGTCTCGGCTAGTCTAGGACGAGATTATTTTAAGATCTGAAGTTGATTGTATTATTTAGCACACTCTCGACCATTTCAGGACGAGGAAACTTAGTTTATGTTAACAATCTACCTGTACAAGTAGAGGTTAGAATTTCTATATATACGCTACAACTCTAAATTTGGATGAAACACATTACCTACCACTAAATAAATAATCTCAACGCAATATTGTATGAACGTTGTATGAAAAAAACTGTACTACTGATAATTTATTTACAGCCTTTATTATCATCTTTAATTTAAAGGGCTACTCGGAAGACCTCCATTGGAGAACAAACCTGTCCTCTTTATGATTTATATTACTATACATGTATATGTTTCGCTGAAAAAAATCTTTTATTTATATTGCTCAGTCAAAATGGAACGAGCTTCCAACCAGTGCTCACGAAGCAGTCACAAAATATGATTTCAAGAAACAGATAGAAAATGTTTTATAATCTTACATTAAATCTATGTACTTGTACTGAATATATGCAAACGACATTATACTGTATTATATTATATTTTTATACCATGTATATAACCATACGATGCCATCTCACACCAAGCAGAACTTGGTCACTAGTGACATACCGTCCCTATTTACCTTTATTAAATATATATTGAAACTTTAAAAGTTTATCTCTTATATTATTTACAATCTTTCTCAAAAAGATTATTATATTTTCAAAATTTGCTCGGACCAACGAGATGGTAACGTCTGGGAGAACTGGACGGTCGGCACCCCCGCTTCTTCCTTGGAAGAAGTCAGAATGACTCTATTTACAATTTCGCACGGTGCACAGACTACTAGTGTCCAACGATAATATTATATACTCTTATTCCATGTGGTTACTTCTCTGCCTGCATTCAATAATTTCCCCGCTGAGAATGTCTATTGATGCATGGAATACTTAGTTTAGGCCTATACCTACAACCTAGCGTACTTACATTGTCGATTCAGGCACTCACACTTCCACAATCCATTTTCGTTTCAACCTCCACACTCAACCCACACAGCTACATCCACGCCATTGACCATTCCGATCCCTTGTTCCATTCCGTACGAGCCGGAAGTCACTTCAACGTAATCAACGTAATCAACGTAACCGGCAAATGGGATTCGAAATGGATAGCGCTGTTTATTAACTGAATAAACAGCGCCGAGGCCCGGGTGGGACGTGGGGTGAAGCGACGGGTGGGTGGAGGGTAATTCGTCGGAAATTTAAAATAAAAACAATCTAAAAGCGTTGAAATATAACCCATTTACTTCCTACAAATAAATACCTTGTGCGGATACTTTCTGGATCTGATCTAGATGACTGTATACCAATTTGTCTTTTTATATGTTATTATTATTATCATTACCCTTATGTAATGTGAGTTCGATAAATAAAGTAGTATCTTATCTTATCTTATCTTAATAAAAGTTCTATAATAATAATAATTACATGGTATTTATATCAATATGTAGTGGGTCTGGCATATCTTACTATCCACGCTGCCTACCACGCCACACCATGCTACAGCAGCTACTATAGAGCCAGGCTTAACACCTAATGCCGGTAAGTTCCAGCAGGGGGCAATGCTATACAAACACTCATACACACATGAAGACACCTTTGCAAGGGGATTGGACCTTTGCTTGAAACTACGGCTGTGTGCCTGTTACTGTTGTTCAAATCAAGCTGTTACCATATTGCTTTGACCTGGTGTTTGAGTAATAAAACCCTGTGCTAATGATTAGATCTTCATTACTGTTATTCTTTCACCAAAGCCTTGACTCATATCTTTACGAATCTGCGGTTCACTGCAGATATAATTAAAATATCAATTTAAAACCAACACTGACATACCTTTCATATTCATGTTCTTGACAGTCAAGCTAGGGTTTCTTATTCATGCGATCCTTGCAGGCTGAGATTGCATGGATTGACCTGGGTTTAGAGTAATAAAACACGGTCCTAACAAATATCTCTGTGTTACTGTTATTCTTTCACAAAAGCCTCAACTTGTACCCCTATGAATCTGCGGTTCACTGCAAGTATCAATATGATAACTTAGTATATTGCATTTTTTCAAATGATCATGCATCATCCCACTGTAAAAAAAAAATTGGCTTCAGTTGAAATAATATTTAAAAGAATCCTTTACTTCTTATACTAAGAATCCTCCACATTCTTGCCATTCTATGAACTTTATGTCATTGCAACTTGGGGATAACAAAATATTACCTGCTATTATATTCTTCCAATATCATGCTTATTCACCTAGTGCCGAATCCACCACCTACTGCAGCGCCCCCTAGTGTATAACAAGAACATTGACATTCCAGCTCCATTCTCTCACACATAACTCCATTGATTTACGACCTGTATCATATCCTTCGCCATCCTACTTATTGGATTGACTATGGCGGCTAAGGCTGTTATTTTCCACAATTGTAACACTGGGTGCAAACGTAAGCACACTGGACCGTGGGGTAAAACCAGGTGTAGATTTGTTATCACAGCAAAACAAAAGGCTATTGATACCGGCAAGCAAGAAACTGACTGGGCGGAGTATCTACAGGTGGATGAAACCAAACCTAAGGCGTGTATTGCCGACGGTAAGGACGCGGATAGTGATGATGAATTTGAGTTCATTTTCCCTACAGCTCTTACAGACGATGACAAGACTGCTAGGATTCTCACCACTCAGAGGCTGCAACAGGACGAAATTAGGAGTCTGACTCAGTCTGTTGCCGCCCTTACCCTCACCTTGGCCGGCCGTCAAACTGGTGAGCAAACGGCCACGCCCTTGACTGCAGACATGGTCGGGGCTATCAACAAACTGACCACCACCTTCGACCCAACAGTGGAAAAGAGGGAGAAGTCGATTCATTTTCGTCCTGAATACTATGCCGTCCTTGTGGAAAAAGGTACTGCTCTCAAAAACATTGATTATACGAAACTGACTTTTAATGAACTGATTTATGGTATGACCAGGGTCCTTCATTATTTGTTAGAGGAGAATAGAATGGACAAGCTTCAGGCCTATCTCAGCCATGTTAGTTTTGTAGCCAGGCATTTGTGCAAATCTGTTTACACGGATGAAGCCTATTCTTGATATGAACGCATTAATACTTGTATGTCCTGCATATTACTATAGTTAGCTCATCCTTGGACACAATGTCTAAGTGAACCGCTACCTGTTTCTCCTTGCTTCAATGCATTTTGATGTCACCCATTGTGTGACAATGTGTATGTTGTGTGTGTGTGTGTGTGTGTGTGTGTGGTGGGGGGCGGGTACATAATATTTTGGATTATGTGTGTGTGGTCGGGGGGGGGGGGGGGGGGGGAGGGTGCTTTGTTGAAGTGTTAATGGCTGGCATTGAGGGCGCAAGGATGCACTGTGTGGAGCGGAACCGGAAGTGTGGTATCCTTAGTAACTTGGAACTGGAACTTGAAATGGAATACCAGGGAAATGGAATACCAGGACTTATATCAATCTAACCTTAAAGTTTTACTATTTAGATGAGGGTGTGGGGGGGGGGGGAGGGGTAAGGTTTGTTGGTCCTTCTATAACCTGTTTTTGACAATATTTACACATTATTTATATCAAGTCGAGACAGGAAACACACTGCGGCTTTGATTATTAGCAAAGGTCCTTTTACTAAAGTGTTGATGACTGACATTGAGGGGCTGCTGGTGCACCGTTTGGTGCATCATCCTGAGGTTGATGACTGACATTGAGGTGCTGCTGGTGCACTGTTTGGTGCATAATCCTGAGGTTAATGGCTGACATTGAGGTGCTGCTGGTGCACTGTTTGGTGCATAATCCTGAGGTTAATGGCTGACATTGAGGTGCTGCTGGTGCACTGTTTGGTGTATAATCCTGAGGTTAATGGCTGACATTGAGGTGCTGCTGGTGCACTGTTTGGTGCATAATCCTGAGGTTAATGACTGACATTGAGGTGCTGCTGGTGCACTGTTTGGTGTATAATCCTGAGGTTGATGACTGACATTGAGAGGCTGCTGGTGCACCGTTTGGTGTATAATACTGAGGTTAATGGCTGACATGGAGGGGCTGCTGGTGCACCGTTTGGTGTATAATCCTGAGGTTAATGGCTGACACTGGGGGGCTGCTGGTGCACTGTTTGGTGTATAATCCTGAGGTTAATGGCTGACATGGAGGGGCTGCTGGTGCACCGTTTGGTGTATAATCCTGAGGTTAATGACTGACATGGAGGGGCTACTGGTGCACCGTTTGGTGTATAATACTGAGGTTAATGGCTGACATGGAGGGGCTACTGGTGCACCGTTTGGTGTATAATACTGAGGTTAATGGCTGACATGGAGGGGCTGCTGGTGCACTGTTTGGTGCATTAAGGAGCTTCTGGTGCACTGTTTGATGTATACTTACACACAAACTGTTACAGTTGTGATATAGTATTGAGTTAATTTTCAAAATCTGTTCGGTTATGAATCTAATCTGGATTTGTGTTCCCCCTTGTATTATATGGGATAGAAAGGTTCTGAATATTTCTACATTAGAATTAACAATTTTTATTTCTTAAGAATCAATAAAAGTTAGTATTTAAACAAACCGGAATGACAAAATATTAATCTCAATATAAAGATTTGTCTTGCAGGAACTGAAAGGAAATAAAGACCACAATATAAAATGTTTTTATAGTGACTTTCATATATTATCATATTTAATTGTCACTCTCACAAACACTAGGGGGCAGTGAGAGGATGGTAGGGAAGGTGCGCACGTGACCAGTGCCCCTTGGCGAGCCTTGCTCAATCACTCGTCCATTCTCCCCCTTGCCTTGAGACAAGGCACACCTTACATTCAATTGCTATTATACTTTTCTCTCGATGGCCGGCGCACTTGAGAAACAGAAACGGTTACGGTCCTGTTGGGCGTTACCCGCCTACAGGGAAGAACTGTGCTGTGGTGGCTCTCGAGTTTGAGGAAAGAGAGCGCGCTGACTTGCTAAAGGAGGAAGAATTTAGGACTCCGCTTAAACTTGAGGCTTGGGACGATGACGAGGGTCTACCAGTCTTGTCACCTGCTAACAGTGACAATGATTGGCCACATGTGAAGGTGGGTTCATGTGGTAGAGGCAGAGGTGTATTTCGCATGACTAGAAATGAGCAAAGGGTTGACCCAGGCAGGTCCACGTTTGGTTTGCCTTCTGGTAAATTGGCTGGCTTTGGCCGTGGTCGCGGGCGTCCGTGCCATGGGGTTGGAAATAACCAGGGAGCTACTGGTTATGCAGACGGTTCGGCGGTTGGTGGTCTGCAGCGTGATATGTCCCGCATGTAGCTAGACATGCATAGCTCGTCCGCAAAACTGGTGTCAATAGAAAAGCTTTTATCAACCCTTGCTCATAGTGTGCCTCCTGTGCTTACTACCTCTGAGTCTGACGGTGAGGTGGACTCTGACCCTGAACCAATGCCTAGAAGGAAGACGCTTAAGAAGTCCGCTGGTTCCCCGAGAGGAACGTCCAAAGGTCCATATAAGAAATCCGCTGAGGTCTCGTTGGGCACGTGTGGAGGCCGAGAGATGTCCAGGGTGAAGGTGGAGCCCGCTAGCAGCCCGCCGGACTCGACGTCTGAGGAAGAGAAGCCGAGACGGCGTAAAGCTAAAAGGGATACTTCTACAGACTCCTCGTCCAGTGTGAGCTCCACGTCGTCCTCGTCCTCAGGCTTGTCTTCTGTTACCAAGAAGAAAAGACATGTTAAGCGTAAAGTGAAGTCCTCCAACAAAGCTCAGGAACGTAAGAAAACTTTCAAAACTAAACGTTTTTTGCCTCGTGAAGAGCGCTCTAAAGTCTTAACGATCGAGAAATTGTGGTTTTGTCATGACTTGTTAATGTTGGAAATGTACAGAAAGGGCAAAGATATAGAGGGCATGATTGAGCATAGCGTTTTCTTAGCAGAGAAAGCCAGCACCAAGGCTTATCTCACTTCGGGTATTGTTAAATACGATGAAGGTGTTAGAGAGCGAGCTCGCGAGGCCGGTGTCAAAGCTTATACAGCAGGTGACATGGGCCTCGCGATGCGGTTCCTTTCTACTGAGTATTCTCGCCCCAAATCTTCTGGTAATACAACCACTGGTACTAAGAAGAGTAAAGATTCTAAATCTGGTGTGAAAACATATTGTTGGGCGCACAATAGAGAGGGGTGTGCGTCAGCTAACTGTAAATTTCCCCACGTCTGTGGCAGGTGCTTTGACGCTTCACACGTTGTGAAGAACTGTCGAGTCAGTCCGCCGAAACCAGGCGTAGAGTGTTGCCGGTGGGGAGGGTGTAGTCGATAGTAATTATAATTTTGCTGTTTATGATGGTTCCATACAGTATAGTGTGGACTCCAGAGACTCGGGTATTTCTCTGAGCTCACAACTTCCTCCCCTACCTTTATTGAGACCGATTGTTTACCTGATCATGAGTTTTGTACATTGTTCGATACTAAATTTTGTGTTGATGCTTCCCTTGTCGGCCATCTTGCTGACACAGGGAATGCTGGGCTTCCGGCGAATGAAATTTTGCCGGACCCAACTTATTTGATTCTGACAACGTGTGTATGATGATGAATTACTTTCGTCAGATACTAATAATTTCTTTTCAAATGAGTGTTCGCATGTTTTCAATTGTGATTTGGTTGTACCGGAAGAGGAAGCTAGTGTCTCCCTTCCGGAAGTTACCTTCCAACATGGCGTCGCCAGTTGGTTGACAGTGGTGTTTACATGTGTTGACAGCTCGATAATTCCTGACGTTGCCTTCTGTTCGCCTCAAGATGATACGGATTTGTGGCGCAGATCTTCTTACTTACCGACTAATTATGTGAAGAGTGTTAAGGTTTACGATTGTCAATATCTCCACCTTAAACTAAATTGTTACACGGGTACTTGTACCCGACGGGCCCTGAGTGCAATTGAATGTGATAGCACTGTGATCATTGTGGGATTGACCGCAAATTAGTGAAGTGTGATACTTATAGCATTAAATCACAGTGAAATCGACGTGCCTTTAGCCATCATTTTGTGAAATCCATTGCGTCTATTTCCTCCTATGTTTTTGGTGGTCTCACACTTGTGTTACACCAGGTTCTCATTCATATTCATTTATGTTTGTATTAAACATGTGTTACTCAACCAATTGTATCTGTGAATACATGTTTTCTTCAAAAGTCAATGGGTGTGATCTCAATTGCGCATATAATGCGCATTCAAAATCGCGTCTAAATACTCATCATAATGCAACCACAAGTGTTACATCATGTTACGTAATAATGGCGTATAATGAGTAACCACTTTAGGACTATAATTATCATTGTAATTACATGTATATTTCCGGTCAATGGCTGATTCCCAGTTGCTGGAATGTAGCTATTGATTACAATTTCTTTTTCAAATACAGTTAAATAAAGTTCAGAATCAGAAAGACCAGTATATTCTACCCCTGAATATATATAATTCTGAAGTTATTGGTGTAGGAGTGATTGACACCAAGTAAAAGAATCCCTACACACAAAGCTAAATGATGTAAGCCTAGCCCCATATTACTAAAAAAAATACTTGATTTACTCACTGATTTGATTCCTCCTTTTATAATTCCCACCCTGTCTTTTCATATGAAATCAAATAATGTTACTTACTCTAATTATAGCTCACGTTAATCTATATCTTATATCAGGGACTTTCTGTGAAGGAATCTTTCTTTCTGAATTCATTCAAACTAATATATAAACTAATTGACCACTCTTTACTTACCCACGCACAAAAAAATCTATTTTGAAAAGTAAACAGTATCCTTTAATATTAATCATTGCAAATTCTTCTAAAAATCCAGATTTCCTTCCTTTTTCGAGCCAAACCAATATTCTCTCTGTTTTGCCTTCATTCAGCATTGAGTGAAACAGGAGCCAGTCGTATACCAAGCTATTATTTTTTCAAAATCACTCATTATCATGAAATACAGATCTAGGAATTCTGTCGACGTTTCATGAGAAGTGTCCATAAAAATTCTATTTTATCATTTGGTAAAGGGACTGCATCATTCAGCATCACGTTTTATTCCAGGTATTGGCTGAGAATTATAGAGAATAGTAGGAGAGAGAACTAATAGAGAAATGAAACTTTGTCAACGTTTCATGAGAAGTGCCCATATGGCATGTGTAACAGGAAAATGAGTCACAAGTCCTTGGGAAATTTTAAATTTGAATCATTATTGGTCAGTAACTTCATGTAGGGCGGGATAATTCTTTTTTTTTGTCTCAGAGCCTAATCTATACATAGAAAACAATTCGATTATATATGTTCGAAATAATGGGAATAGCCCATTACCCTTAGCCAATAGCCCTTACCATTATGCGACTTGTTTTCACTAGGTGGCGGTATTGTTTTCACCAGGTGGCCAACTGGGAACTGGGGTGCATTTACAAATTCTTTTACAATAAAAGTGCCGCTAATACACTTGTATGGCATTTATACCACTATAGATATTCCGCATCATGTACATAGAAATGTTAAAAGTGATATACATCTATAGTTTATATCTGTTATATACCTGTTTTATATTGAAAAATGCTGTGATCCAAATACCCTAATGCCTGTACATATAGATTGCCCCTACTGGCTTGGGTAGGCAGAGCATCCAAACAACTGAAACACATCAAATGAAAGCCTTCTATGCTTCAGGCTCAGTTGATGAAAACAAAATGATGTCATTTAAAGAGAGGGCAACATATGGTCTACCCTAAACTCTCTTTGAAATGTTGAGGAAATAGTGATAGCCTTCAAACATTTCTGTGAGAACAAATATACTGCCACTGCCAGGGCAGGAAAATGAAAGTGCCATGAAATGTCTGATTTATTTCAGATGCTATTAATTGATAAAGGAATCTGTAGTATATAAATATCTCTCTCAAAATGCCATTAGAATTTGCTAATTTTTGCACTAATATTGCGCTATATTTTTAGCTGATTATCTCGCGATCATTGTGCAATATTGTGCCATAATTATTGCGTGAAAAGCGTCCACTCTCATCACAGAACTATGGCGAAATGATTGCGCATTAAAAATCGCGTAGAATCGCGTTCATTTGCCCGTCGGGTAGTTGTCTTTACATTCTAGATGGAGTCCCGACTCAGTTAAAACCATGTCGGTTTGTGTGCTTGATAGATCAGTTCGATAGTTTAGATAGTAATCGTTTCATTTTGAACGGTGTTTGTAGAGGCTTTAGAATAGTAGACCCTGAGTCTCCTCTCTGTTATGACTTACCCAATTATAATTCTATCAAAGAACCGTCCGTGGAGTTACAAATGTATAAGACTATAGCTGTTGAGTTAGCTGAGGGAAAGATATCAGTATGTAGTGCGAGTCCTTCTTGTATTCACTCTATGGGGGCAATTAAACTTAGTGATGGTAGGCTTCGGCCAATAACTGACTGTTCTAGGCCGGCGGTGTCGGTCAATGATTGTATGTCGACAACAGCCGAAAAATTTTCCTTTATTAAGGTGGACGATGCAGTACATATGTTATCGCCGAATGGTTATGGTGCGGTGGTTGACATTAGTAATGCTTATCGCAGTGTTAACATTTTCCCTCCTCATAGGAATTATTTAGGCTTTCGCTGGCCTTGGATTGAGGGTAAAGATACAGTGTTTATAGATAACTCCCTTTGCTTTGGGATTAAATCAGCTCCCTTTATTTTTAACTCTATTACAGACTTTGTGTCTGCGGTTATGTTAAAGTTAGGGGTCAAATGCCTAAACTATTTGGATGATTTCTTTGTCGCTGGTAGCCAACGCCGCGAGTGTAGTGATAGGCAGTGTTTATTAATTTCGCTTTTGCGATTCTTGGGTTTTTTTATCAACTATAAAAAAGTTGTGAGCCCATCTCATGCCCCAAGGTATTTAGGGGTTATAATAGATCTGGTTAAAATGCAGCTTCGTCTGTGGTCGACAAATTACTTAGGACTAAAGAGTCGGTATCCGCGATGTTATCTAAAAGATCTTGTACTTATAAAGAGTTAGAGCGTCTCACCGGGCTTTTAGCTCACTGTTCAGTATTGGTCAAGGGTGGTCGAACCTTTTGTAGGCGTCTCTACTCCCTCTTACGGTGTAACAAAGGTAAACGTACAGTTGTGCTTAGTAGTTTATACAAATCTGACCTGTCATGGTGGAATAATTTCTTATCGGTGTTTAATGGTAAGAGGAAGATTATATCTGAATCTGCTAATGTTAATATTATTTATTCAGATTCTTCTATGGACGGTTTTGGTACTGATTACTTGTTCGGTCGCTGGAGTGGTATTTGGGGGGCCTGCTGCCATGTATATGATCCTCCCATTTTTGATGATTTGACTGATACTAATATCAATGTGTTAGAGCTTTGGCCAGTGGTCGCTGCGGTCAAGTGCTGGGGCCCTCGCCTGAGTGATAGTAAAGTTTGTGTTTATACAGACAATACGCAAGTAGAGTCTATGTTGGCTACAGGTAGAAGTGGCAATGTGATCGTGATGAGTTTATTACGAGAGTTGTTTTGGTGTTGCGCTATTTACAATATTAATTTATGTCCCTTAAGGATCTCTAGTGCAGATAATGTAGTGGCCGATTCTTTATCAAGAATTTTTTGTTCTAAGAACGGTACCCTGGGTTATGGTCTGCCCATTATGTTTAACTTTTGTTGCTTTTCCAGTGTCTCTCACGCAATTAAGGACAAAGTGTGACCATATTAAATCGCTCAGCTGGGCCCCATCTACCTGGAAGACACGAAGGTCTCAATGGTCGAAATTTTTTACTTTTTGTGATATGTATAACTTGACCCCATTACCTGCGTCAGTGGACGTCATGTGCTTATATGTGACATATCTTTCTAACTCTCTAAAGTACTCATCAATTACAAACTATGTTAGTGCTGTATGGTCATTACATCAACATTTTGATTTTGAAGTCATTGCCAAGGGTTCCTTTCATCTTAAGTGTGCAATGCAGGGCGCAAGGCGCTTGTTGGGAGACTGCGCGGTGCAGTCAGATCCCCTGCTGCCGGAGGACCTCGTTCGCATTTATTACACCCTTTCTATGTCCTCATATGATGACTTATTGTTCTGGACAGCTCTTACCTTAGCCTTTCGCTGTCTGTTGAGAAAATCACATTATACCTTTTCTACTCATATGTTAAGAAGGTCCAATATTACCTTCACTGATTATGGTTTATTATTGTGTTTTGACAGCTCTAAAACAATTCAGTTTAAGGAGCGTATGGTTAGTGTTCCTGTGGTTCGATCCCCGATGTCAAAATTGTGTCCCGTATTCTGGCTAAAGAAATATTTTCGCAGAACTCATCTTAAAGATTGTGATTACTTGTTTGTATATGAGAAGAGTAAGAAGCCTTTGACTTATAGGTTTTTCTCCACCAAATTGTCGGCGTCAATCAAGAAGGCTGGTTTAGGTGGTAACTTTACTTCACATAGCTTGCGTCAAGGTTGTGCGACATATTTATCGAGATTAGGTCTCCCTCTGTACGACATCAAGACCTACGGGGATTGGAAGTCACTGAGTGTGTTATTATATTTATCTGCTGATGTACAGACACGCTTGTCTAAAGATGAAACAGTGGCTCTCTATCTTAACTCCTTCTCTTAATTCTAGTCTTTTTCAATTGATCTAGATGTTATCGTTACATGTTTTTCCTTTGGCTGGGGTTGTTGGGGTTCTAGGCCAACACTAGAACTTCACAGCCCACTACTTGCTTCACTTGATGTTATCTATTATTGGCCTAATAACCAGCCATGGAGTTACTGTCACTCTCACAAACACTAGGGGGCAGTGAGAGGATGGTAGGGAAGGTGCGCATGTGACCAGTGCCCCTTGGCGAGCCTTGCTCGATCACTCGTCCATTCTCCTCCTTGCCTTGAGACAAGGCACACCTTACATTCAATTGCTATTATACTTTTCTTTTCTTTTTTTTCATGTTTGTTTTTGTTGAATAAAAGGGGTTCTAGGCCAACACTAGAACTTCACAGCCCACTACTTGCTTCACTTGATGTTATCTATTATTGGCCTAATAACCAGCCACGGAGTTACCTTGTAATATGAAACAGATCGTATAGAGTTATAATTCATATATTTACCAAATGCACTGCACTGTACTGTGCTCATTACCAATCTCTGATATGTATTGAAGCACTATTTTCTTGCCAAAAGGTGACTGAATCTTGTCAGATGTCAGTATAACATCGACAGGTAAAGTAGAACAGATAAAGTATATTATCCGACTACCGTAGACACTGTATTTGTATATGTATATCTCACCTAATATATTAACTCTCATTTATATTAATTAATTAGCTCAATCAAAATTAAAGGTAACCGTCGGCAGAGATGGAACGAGTCAGTTTCATATAGACATGTAGACCTATTTGTCTCTTTATGTACCGTATTATTCATTCCCAAGACAAATAAAAAATTATCTTATCTTATCTTATCATATGGGTGAGCATGCACTACACAAGTAGTTGGGGGGTCAATATACAATGTAAATAAGAAACAGTTGTATGTATGTATTTGCAGTTTTAAGTATTCACAACCTGTGTGAGAATTTAAGTTTGGTGATTTAGTTTGATTTGGACTAGTATATATTATCCAGTGCCTGGCAAATATTGGAGGTTATTGGAGGGTATTAGTTGCTGTTTGTTCGGCTATAAGAGGCTATAAGCCATTGAACCAATGATCAAACTTATCAGCAGGGAATTGGTTCTTGTTAACTTGTTTATCCATCAGGAGAGTGAACCACTACATATATTTGAGAATAAAAAGACACAAATGGATAAAAACACAATCTCTACTAGTGTATCATACCCTTTTTTACATTTCTTGGAACTCTATACTTCCTAACGTTATATCAGCGTTACATTATTTCATTCCGGGTTCCATGATAAAATGCCTGTACTACTAGAAATACTGTCATCTAGGAGCTGGGGCTAACTGATTCCCCACTAGTCTTGTAATTAAGAGTGGAAATTAATATACATGTTTATGTTTTGCATCACTCAGAATCAACATGTTTAATTTCAGCAGTTTCTCAGAACCGTATATAAATAGATCTGTGTATGTTTGCACCATCCTTGACCTTGCACCTAATCATCATACACCATTTGTTTACCCATCCTCCATATTAAGATCTGTGTTTATGTTTCTACCATCCTGTACCATCCATCTCATCGTCACACACCATTTGTTTACCAATCCTCCACACACCACTACTTCACCATCCCTCAGGTCATAGTTTCCCAGACAACGCAATAGAACAGACGTTGAACAGCCGGAGATCACCTCCTTCATGCGATTGTCGATCGAATAAAAAGTTTTCAAATTCAAATTCAATTCAAACAGACAGACAAGTTTGAAGATGAAGTTTTTGGTGGTCATTGTGATGGTTACTCTTCTTGTAACCATGGCAACTGCTAAACAAGTACACCAGGTAAGTTTAGCCATAAATATGTCTTGTGCAGGAATTTAATTCAATTTAATTTATTTGCCCTTTTACAGTACAAATTGTTTCAATTGGATTTTGAGTGTTGGAGTAAAAGAGGTATTGAGACAAAGAGTTTTAGACCAAGGCTTTAAGTAACAGAGAGAGCTCAGTCCTACAATACTAGACAGGTAGGAGGACAAAAACAAGAATAAAGGCACTCTTCAGAAGAACTGATTCAGGAATACTCTTTATTCAGAATCAAATAACTCATTTGTAAAAACATTAGTAATAAAAGTATCCTTGAAATAAAATGGCTGTGGCTGTGGCCAGAACATCAAACACTTACCTAATTTATACAACTGTCAAGAAATTCACTACAGGAACATTTCTCACCGATTGCCCCGCAATGTAGTAAACACTTGAACATAACACCTAATACTTTTTAAAAAGCTGATTGCAATATTTTTGGGTGGACAATAACTAGTAAAGTAGCTAAATATACTGTATAAGACAACCTTGGAAATGAAAGAACACATGTTACACAGTTGTCTTGAAATTTGGTACATATATTCATGCATACTCAAGCACTAGGTTTTCCAAGAGTGAAAACATTCCAACAAAGAGATCTTGTGAATATAACAATTTGACAAATCACACTTTTTGTGACTTGTGACTCCTTTTTCTTTTCATTTTCCTGAAATATGGAGAATAAACAACTGTTACTTTCCTAAAAGTCTTCACATTCCTTAATAAATAATATATATTTCTACTTATACTACTGATCATTCCTTACACTGAGGATTACTGTGCACAAATAGAGAATGTTCAGTGGCAAAGAACCATGTAAGTGAGGGAGTTATGCCATGGTGAAACAGCTCTTGTAATAAAAGATCTGTTGCACCTCCAAGCAACTATTTTCCAAACCAGCATACATATTACATCTATTATGATGAGTCAATAAATGTTTAAAAAGAATTACATCAATCATGTAACAACATTTCACATATCCAGTAATCATCTTTGTATTGCTACAGGAACAAGAGGTTCACTATGAGAGAGAAAGAGACGTGGCAGTGTTCCGTGAAGACAAGCAGGTGGAAGCAGGACAGAAGAGTCATCAAAGGGGACGATGCCCACCATTTTGTTGGGGGTTTTGCCCACCCGATTGTGGATGATAAGGCCCTAAATTGTAAATCCTTCTCTAAAGGATACTGATAGTACCAGTACCTCAAATGTAGAAAATTAGAATGTCTTTTTATTATGAAATCCCTATGATTTAAAAGAAGGACTACTTGCCCTACCAGTACCTCAAATGTAGAAAATTTAAATTTAAATCTAAATTTTTCATACATAATCTCTTACAATTAACCAGAGTTTCCAAGAAAACAAAACACATCAACTGGTTTACCTGGAAGAAATGTGTCTCAGAAGGCTATAATCCTTTTTCCTCAAATTGGAACTGATTAAATCACGATATTACAACATTTGTCCTTCTCAAAACTGTTGAAAATGTTCGTTACAATTGTGACAATGTGAATAATCAACAGTGAACCCAACACTGCACATGAAGTTCACCAGAGAAATGACACATGCACATTGCTCAGAAATAGAGAATAAAGCTACAGAAACAAAACTCTTGTTGTTCTGTATACTTCTTCTTCTCCTCCTCCTTATATTCATCTTTAAAATTCATAACTTGTTCTCTTGTAGCTAGGACACCAACATGTCCCTGTGTGTATGAACCTGTGCTTATTTTTACATGTTATCTTATGTGGGTCAGACTTTGTACAGAAAATGTACAATTGGCAGCTCTATACATTTAGGAAATTCTCCTAAATTAGGCTGAAAAATGAAGAACACTGTGTATATCTGAGTATATTTGGTATCACATTGATTTAAAGTACCAGTTCTGTTATGTTAAACTGCATTTTGAAGCTCATTTTTGTCTTAAATGTGGGTTATTTGAGAGGATTGGTGAAGGCGAATTGTACATTTTCTGAAAATCTTACCCATGTCATGAGGACACTAATGCTCCTTTATGTGATTGAAAATTTATCGTATTTGTTATACTTACCTTTGCAATGTTTCCTTTGATGATTTTCTTCTTTAGGAAAAAATCCTAAAAAGGGGAGGGAGCTTTGTAGGAGATTTACTCATAGTGTGGTTTTAGTGAGAAACAACCAGCAAGCACCACAGGGTAATCCACACTTGGTTTACTCTTTATATCTTACATGAAGGCCTTGTGCCTCCTTATTGTATTTTATTCTATTTTATTCCGGACACCATTATTCATGAATGGTTTGGCCTGGAACACTCCAAAATAAGTGAATCAATATTTATTTAACAAATACAGTGGAAAGCATGTTTACCTTTTTAAACGATTCTCCCTTCACTCTCACTTACCTCAATCCTTGGTGATTACATATATTTCCGATAAGTATATCTTACAGTCACATCCCTAATAGATACCTAACAAGGGCCAGCAGTTGAACATATTATTGAAATACAATCACGAAAGAGATACGAAATGAAAAACAAAACAAAAACAACAACTAGTATTCAATGCATCCATTAGATAATGATGCCAGGTGTTAATAGACTTGGTAGGTGATGGTCAGGGGGTTTACACCACCTATTGTTGATACAACGAACTTCTCCCCGGGTATACAGGAGATTCCAGAGTAATTCTGTTTTATTGTAAACATCACTACCCTCGTCTATTCCAACCTTCAACTCAAGTATTACAATCTTATTTATACTACTCAGAAGGTTGTGCGTGCACAGTACGGTATTCAGGCTGCCCCCTTCAAGGGACACAGCACCCCAGCATCTCCAATAAAAAAAAGAAAAAAACATCTTCTAGAAGACACCGGACTATCTTGATCTCTGAAGTAACCCGATCTCCAATCAATTTATGCATGTAAAATAATAAGCTGGGCATGCTACACACCATGAAGCAAGGTCAGATAAGCACTCTTCTTCATGTGTGTGTTTCGGTCCACTACTATTTTAGTGAATTATCATATGATTTCGGTTTGTTCTGTGGTCCTAGTTCAATAGAACAGTAACGTATTTGCATGCTCTGCCCCTGAGCTAGTTCCCAAGGTTGAGTGTTCTAGGCTTCATTCTACTGCTGATCTAAAGCGTGTTTGAACAGATGGGTAGGGCCGACTGTTGATGCCCGGGACGAGATGCGCATTGGACTGGACTAGTAGCTAAACGAAATGTCTGTCAGTGGTTACATCCATTGGAATAAAATTACTGCAGGGTTTGCTGGCATAATTTGGTGAATTACCGGAGGTATCCAAGACCCGGTATGTGTCTAAAGAAAAGCATCATAGATAAGTGTTGCTGGACATGACAAGCGAGTTCACATGGTGTTTTTAGGCTGTTTACATTGGTTTCCCGTAATTAGGTGAGGCAGCGTAGTGTTGAGGCTTTTGTTCCAATGTTATATTCTGTTTTCAATTCCAGAACTGAGCCTTCCTTGTTCGTTTAAAACGTCACCTAGTACATTTACACCTTTTTTCCCCAGGACTTATAGTGGAACATTTTTCCTTTAATTTTAATTAGTCCATTATACCATAGCCTTTTTTTTTATCTGAGTGGACAACACTGGCCTAGAACCGTATCAGCTACAAACTTGAGATGAGTTCTGGTGAATGCTTGTCCAATGAAATTGTGTCTATACTATTTACATTATCCATAGCATTCAAAATTATTCAAGGACATAGAACCAAGTCTGGTCTCTTATTTTTGATCAATCAAAACTGGGTGTTAACGTTTTAAGCTTTTTAAAAAGGTAAATAAAGCAACTAGGTATTCAGTGTAAGAGACACAAGGCAGCAATTCCAGGTTTGGTCCAAGACAATTTTAATAGGCTCAATTCAAAATCTTAAAACTACTGAGTTTCATTTCCATGCTCCACACCTCGGCCCTTATTGGCTGACCAGCACCTCTACCTCTTCAGTGGGGCTAACTCATTAGCCCTGAGGAGAGGGATCCAGAAATTCTACCCGCTAGTACTTTTGCTTGCTCTACTTATTTTATTGTCTGTTTTTGTTCTTATAGTTGTCATTTTTCTCACCTTGAATGACACTGCATGCCCACCAACCACCCATCCTTCACTCCTCCCATGTGTTAGTGTTTGATAGCTGACTGCCTACCTGCCTAGTGTGTGTGTAGCCTTGAGGCAATGCTACACACACACTAGTGGCAGGCAGTAGTAGGCAGTGGCAGGCAGCGGGAGGGGCAGTGGCTGGTGAGTGAGTGTAGTGTGTGAGTGAAGGTGCAGTGCAGTGTGCTCCGACAGGGGTGGGAGACTAAACCAATCTTTATATTTAAAATTGCAACTTTCCTGTACCAGATTATACATAAGTCGTCCCCTAAAAAGGCATGAAGAGGAACAAAACTTGCCATTCAGATGATGTAATGGTACCCATTTAGATGGGAAAACATAAAAAACAGGTCGATGGGTGTGAGTTCTGTCTAACTGAGAATACCAGGGGTAATGGAGCAACGAAAGGAGGTTTAAAGGTGGTCTAAATCCGCCCTATAGGGGGCGGGGTCGGTTGCGCTTGGTCGAGAGATGGAAGGCTTCGATCAGGAATTCGAATCAGAAATCATTTAGAGGTAAAGAGAAGACTCAATTTTTATTGATTCATAACAAGATAAATGGTATAGGAATTCCCCTTAAATGAAGAATTGTTAGCTTGCATAATTTAATATTCATATCTAGGGCAGTTCAGTGACCTCCCACTTCTTGTCCCATCCCTTGGGGTTGAGGTGAGCCTTGCCTGGGGGAGAAGCAGCCCAGTGTCCACTCTCCCTCCCAGTGGGCAGCGCAGCAAGCCCCCTCCCTCTTGCCCCAACTCTGAAAATAGTCCATTTTTTACAATCGAAAATAGTTCTTTTCCTACAATATGACTGAATAGATGTTTACATTTAAATAAAAGAAATAAAACAGTAATTAAGTGTTGGGTAAGGAAACAAATTGGCTTCCCCATTTGCTATTGATGGTAAATGGCGGAAAGTAGTAGGGGGTCTACTCATTTGGTCTATATTGGGTTGTAACAAACCAATACCAACAACACATGATGACGATACATAACTGGACAACATTGTTGCATGACATTTTATTAATGAGTGAACATGGCATTCCTGTGGCGCTCTTTATGTCCATTATCTGCTTTCTTTACAGTTCATTATTGCTATTTCTCCATAGAGTTCTATATCTGTGAGATGTCTCTAGAGGCTATCCCACAATTCTATCACAACCTGGATAGCAATCATCCATCCGTGAAGGACGATTCTTCTTCTTTGGTGGTACCAATGGCTTTCTTCCATTGTGCGTGTCCATGTCCCTTTTACTGGCAAGCTGAACATCTTGTTCCTGCAGCAGTACAAAGATGATTATATGAAATGGTGCTGAACTCCAAGTTAGGGACTTTGCTTTACGACCCACTTTTTAAAACAATCCTTGAGAATTAACATTTTTCTTTGTTCATAAGACTTAAGATAGGTACTAGGACCCAGAATCTTGTCTAAACCCAAGTGATTATGACTTTTGTATCATTGAATTCCAATTTAGAATATTTATAACCAAATGGTCATAATTTATTTGCGCCATAGGTGCTTTCTTGGTATTTTTTCAAGGATAAAAAACCTTCATGCCTGCATATATACGGAAATTTAATTAAAAGAAGAGAATAAATTAAAACTTTAATATAGATTGACTATTGTATTTCTAAGTTAAGAATCAAAGAAAAGAAAATGTATTTCCACTATTAGATAGAAAATACAGTCCTTGTCCTTCATAGGTTTTGACATCCATTAAATAAATCCTAGGTGCAGGCTTACAAAACAAACATTTAGACATCTAGAATGTATAACTAGCCCCATTAAAAGCAGAGATATGCCTAGATTTGCTGGTTTGATATGGGTCAAATTGAATTATTTTACACTATAATGGAATTTTCATTGGAAACCATTGTGCCTATGATTTATTTAAAGACTGTATTGCATTTGTAGGCTAACAAAACATACATTTAGACACCTAGAATGTATCTCTAGCCCCATTAGAAGCAGAGATATGCCTGTTTACAGATTTGCTGGATCGGTTGCGGCCAAATTAAATTATTTTACTACATAATGCAATTTTCATTAAAAATTGTTGGGTCAATGATTTTTTTAATGACTATATCACATTTGTAGGCTAATGAAACATGCATTTAGACACCTAGAACATATTTCTAGCCCCATTAGAAGCAGAGATATGCCAGTTTACAGATTTGACATGTTCAGTGGCGGCCATCTTGAATATCTCGAATTGCTCAAGGTCAGGAACTTCACATCACAAAGGAATGTAATATAGGGACCCCATAGATGATAAATCAAGAGAGAAAAAAACTTTATCCGGGATTTCCAGGTTAGGCTCTCCCACTGCCGGACTATATCTAAAATCATGAAAAGTTTACCTGGTTTACTTGCCCAGTACTTGCAATGGTTACCAGGATGCAGACCATCACTATGGTTATAAACACCTTCATATTGACTGCACGGCTGCTTCTGCTAAGAACGTCTGGTTCTTGTAGGATGGGTGTAGTACTGGTGTGTGACGAGTGGCTGGATAGTACAGATGTATATGGTGGTTTATATATACTGCACCTACACAGTCCAGATGTATATAGTGGCTTATATACTGTACCTGGAGGTGTTCATTATCATTTATTACTGCAGCACATGTGTCTATGTTCAAGTCCCCCATCAAAACCATGTGAGACAATGGGACATATGCCTGGCAGTCTGGCAATAACTTGTACACATTAAGTATCAACACATGACGTTCCATACAGTATGGTAAAGCAGATCTTTACCTCATTACGATACACAGATATTAATTTAAGTTTTAATTATAATGGTTCATTCTTAAGTCTGAAGGCTCCATAAAACTGAAATATGCCAGTTCTTTGGCGGTGTGATTGCTGCAAAAGGTGATTAATATACATGGATGTTGAATTGAATCTGTGTTTATTCAAGGATGTTTTTACATCAAACGGTCTTAAGAATGAAGACTGAAAACTCCAAAGTTTGAGAATTGATTTACATCATCACTAACATCGTAGACTAACATTAAAGCTGACCAAATCCCTCCAAACTGAGGGAACGCCTCTCATTCCTAACCACAAAATCCCAGTAAAATCTCACTAATACATAAAGTTTGAAGCATGGGCAATTACACCCTGGTGTGAACCCTTCTACATTCATAGAAATCTGTATGGAGTATAGTCTTATACTATTATTCTTAGTATTGAGGTGCAACTATAATACAGAATTTGATTAAGCATTATTTCCTAACGTGTTTGGCCTGGTGGCGGGGGGGGGGGGGGGGACTATGGTCATAGCAAGGCTTAGTTCAAGTACATTGTCGTCTTTATTCAGTCTTATTCAGTTTTTTTTATTTCTGGTCACAACTGAAAAATAGGGTGTTTACTTGTACTGGGGTGGGGGTGGGTAAAAATTAATCAAAATATTATAATTAGGAGTTCAGAAGTAATCGATGATGAGGGACATCTACTTTTGTTCTTTGTTTATGATATAATTTATCCTTGATTTATGTCTTTTTTTTCCTTCTTGAAATGAGAATTACCACATTGTTGGAAAGTTTGAGAAATAGATTTATTAGAAAAAATCGGCTTGACAACATGACCCCGGCCCATATGGTTACTGTAGGCGGGATCAGGGAACACCCCCTCCCCGAGGATGCTCACCATGAAGGTGTCTTGTACCTTATAAGGTTCCTCCTCTCTCCACAGTCTGCAACTGCTCTGACTCATACTATAATTCCCACCATGCTCCTACTTGTTATTTAGCTTAACTTAACTCATGGCATCGAATCACAGCCATTTCACCCTTTCTTCCTGTCTTTACAAGTTATTGACTGATGAGACCAAGTTAGAGAACATAGAACAGGAACACAATCTGCATGGATGGAACTTACGGTGGCAACAGTAGAATAATCAACCTGTTAGTCAATCTGTATTTGTTTAATTTTCCAAAACTGGCATCTTACCAGCTGCTAGCATTAAATACCAGCATTTTGTAATTACTGAATTTCATCTATACACACGGTAACTGTTATCCTTATGTATAGAGCAGGCTTTGTTCTCTTTACAGTAGGAAATCAAGGAAGGCAATGAGAACAAGAATCCACCTGCATGAGCTTAATGTCATTTTACATGATCATGATTACTAGTTTATCTATATATGCCTATTCCTGTATGTCATGATCATGGTTATAAGTCTATCTATTATGCATATTCCTTTACCAGATAGAATTGTTGAATCTCAGAGACCATAATGTACCATCATTTGTTGGATATCAATATTGAATCAAAATCATTGATTTAACAGGCCATTCTGACATGCACGTACATTGCTATCTTGTTAACAAATATAGCCCGCATGTTTGATTATTTGACATTGAATGGATTTGACTGTTTATCCAGCACTAAAATGGACATCTAGTCTACTGAAGTACAAGAGCTGTATATATCCCCCAGGAATTCCTCACCACATACTCCACCCATACTCCAGGATACACAGGCTCCATGAGAACAGATAAGATAAGATAAGAAAATCTTTTATTTGTCTAAGGAATAGTAAATACATAAGAGACAATGACAAAGGGGTCTACATGTCTATATGAAACGAGTTTGTTCCATCTCTACCGACAGTTACCTTTAATTTGGATAGATTTATACCGCATAAGGCTGAGGTTTGTATCTAGTAATAAGAATTAATAAGAATTACATGGCGCGACAAGAGGGAAAGATACATAGGTACAGGTAATGCTCTTATGAAATATCAACATTTATCCAATAATATACTTTATTGAATACAATTAGTAATCAACATATATCCAATAATATACTTTATTGAGTATAATTAGTAACTTGTTTAAGGTGACCGGTGTCTAATATCGGTATTTCGCCAATGTTGTACTATTATTGGACGAAAATTCGGGTAAAAGTGGCAAGAAATGAGTGAGTTTTGCATTCGAATATACTTTTCTAATGCTTACAATTTATTAATGTGATAACATTTGTATTTATACATACAGACAGATATCTCTGAACCGAACAATGTAGTAATATATTGCACGGTACAGTGCAACAAAACATAAAAATAGAGGTAAAACTAATGTAGTATAATATAACATATCAATATATTATATTGGTACCATACATACAAGATGAGGTAAAGTCAGGTTAAGGTTGAAGATTAAAGTTGAAGATAAATCACCTGGCTAATTTTAGGGTGACATTGTCAAACTCATTAATTTAATTTTCTATTGCGAATAGAGTGATATTAATTCTTGTCTGAATTGTCTCTGTTTTTCCACATTATGTAATTTGGTGGGGAGGCTATCAATGGAGATCTACCAATGCCATGAAGATGTTTGTGACCATGGTCATGGTCAACCTTCTTGTTGATATGATAGGGTGTTGCCCCTATAAATATATACTTCTAATAAAAGACTAAGACCTAAGATTTATATTATCTTAAATTTTGAATAGCTTCGGTGGTAGAAGGAAGGACCAACACAGTTGGATGCTGGATTAAGACTGGCTACCTTGAGGCAGCCTATTCTTTATTTAGATACATCATAGTGCTGCTCGCAGGATGCAGGTATACATCCCGGGCCTACCTAACTGTAATGCCGCTGCCTACTAATCTTGGTCAGTAAGGAGAAGTAGTGAGTGATTAGTAGCTCTGAGTGAGCAGTTATACTTTTGGTGGCAGCCTAAAAAGGTCCAAGGCTGTAGAATGTGTTTGAATCTAAAAGTCTTCTGATTGCATTTCTCTGTTCTGATCTGTTATGTTGGGTCTGGACCGACCAATAACTTTTTGAAAATTGAAATATTTTTAAAAGTATTAGTTATACTATATATAAATAGCTAGTTGAGAAAGTGAAATTATATTAGCCTGCTCTACCAGTTTACACTGATACTCACTGGTAGCAAATCTTAATAGCAATAGACCTTAGACCCTAGCAGTAGAATATACAAAAAATGTGTTTTCCTAGACTTTATAACTAACCTACATTTACTTTTTATTCTCACCCACTCACTGTAGTTAAGGAACATACTGGAAGACCTGGAATCATATTCAGATGATTGGCTCCTATTTGTATAACACCCTAGATACAACATAAACAGCAACATAAAAACACAACATAACAGTTATTTAACCTTTCTTGTTTTACAGTAGTTTTGGTTGTAGATAAGGAAGATGGGAGAGAAAGTATACCATTTCTCTATAAGCCTACCAGATGCTGACCAGGACACAATATTTAACAAACCTTACGTTGGAACGTCTTCTAATATACACAGCATTGAAACGGTTTTTCCTGCACATGTGTGGGAAAATATTTTTACCAAGGTCAAAGCCAGATATTCTTGTTTACATATTACTATATTAATTCCTCTTTTAACATAAAATATAGAGTACCTTAGCTGTCTGTCCTACAAAGTGTGGCACATCAATACATAATTCGATTTTCAGTGATCAGGCCTCTCTTCTCTTTTCATTGTTTTGTAGTTTTAGAATTGCAAAATCAACATTTGTATTTTGTTAACTTTCTAGATAGGTCATACAGCGGAATTAAACAAAGACTAGTATGTGTCGGTGAAATACGTGTTAGAAGACATCCCCATAATCAATATTTGGTATAATTAACATTTTCACAATGTCAGTTTTTACCTTATTATTTAAAGCATCGCTTGATTTTCTGTGCAATGTTTCCATCTTACTTTATCAATTACATTTTGTACATGATTATTAAATGTTAATTTCTCATGGATCATTAGACCCAGGTATTTATATTGGTCAGTTTGAGTTAACTGTTCACTTCCCAAGGTCAAACTTGGATTATTTTTTTGTTGGTTCGTTTTTTTGTTTCTTGTTTTAAAATAAATAAATTGTGTTTTGCTGACATTCATGGAGATCTTATTGATCTTACACCATGCGTCTATGGAATTAAGAGTTTCTTGTAGTTGGTTACCAATTTCGATTCATCATTATTACTTTGAAAAAGCACCATATCATCTAGCTTCTTGGAATTTAAAAGAATCTTTGATGACAGAGGGATTTTCGAGAAGCAACGACAAATGATATATTCTTTGACATTTAAAATATTGCATATACATCCCAACCTCACATGATCATAATCGGGAAAGAAAATAAAGATATATCTGGAGAATATTGTTGCCTGAATATTTATTGAAAAGTGAACATGACACTATGGTGCTCTTTGTGTGCATCATTTGATTTGCTTACTGTTCATTATTTCTATTTCCCCATAGAGTCCCATTTTGTTAGATGATTACAGAGGTTTCACTTTAATTCTGCTACACCTTGGAAAGCACCACATCGGAGATGAAGACTTCCCCTGTGCTGTTACCTGCTCCTTACTTCCACTGTCACTGTCCTCATCCACGTCTCTCTTACTGGCAAGCCCAACATTTTGTTCCTGCAACAACACAAATATGATTACGTATAATGGTTATGTTTATGGTTAAGTCTAGCATTGTGGTACAGGGATCAGTGTTAAGGGTTTTCCACAATGGATTATACTATAGTTATAGAATCAGCGAAAAAAATAACTCAGTAACATCCCAGATGTTAATGTATTTTATCATGTTCTATCATGGTCAAGCTTGGCGTGCACAAACACACCATCATGTATCCACGCTAGTTACTAGGTGGGCATGGCTGTACATATAATCTTATGTAACTGGCTCAGTATATAACTGCAGCACAGGGAAGTGGGGCAGGGGGGATTCCAATATTTGTGTTACTATTAATTCTTTCATACCAAGCAACAGGGGGTTTGTGAAGTGCCACACCCGCACATGTATCTAGGGAAGTCATTATGGAACCAACATTATATTTTATGACGGTAACAATGATGACAACATCACCACTATTTAGCATGTAGTAGTAGATGCAAAATGCAAGCCATGCCTGTTGCCTGGGCTTGCATTTATACAAGCTGCGCTCTTTATGGCTTGCATAAATTCAAGCTATGCCCAAGGCCTGAGCTTACACTTATGCAATCCACGCCCTGTCCAAAAGCCACACCCTAAAAGAGTTAAGAAACAACATTTGTCACTAATCACTAGCAACATTGTTGATTTTTCCATCATAACAAAGCCAATGTTGATTGTAGTTTCTCAAAAACAAGGTCATGTTGATTTAGGGCAACAGGAACCCTAGATGTTGGAAGTACAGAGTCAATCCTCAAAAGATATTACGCGGAGAACAAAGAATCTTAGAAGATGAACTGAACTGATGATACAGTGAAAGGTAGCTCAAAACACATATATGACAGTGTTAGCATAAACACAGTTTGAGCTACTTTCAAATTTTTACCCTCACACCCTGATGAACCAAAACATGACCCCTCTGCAGACAATTCAGAAATATTTCAGACAAAGCTTCAGCTGGAAAGAAGCAATAACTCAACACATAGTATTGTGTATAGGCTCAGGCCATGAAAGACGGTTGATCACCTGAATCCTTGCCTTTTCAAATGACCCTGGTAATCAATTTATTCATAACATATAAACATGAAGACAATGTTTTTGATGCATTTTGAGGCGAGTTCTATATCTAGGTGTTGTTTACATGGATTATACTAAATACAAGATAAGAGGCAGCAGCTCATTCTGCATCAACAACTTGGGCGACAATATGGACTTCCACCTTGTTCCCTTCTTCACCACTGTACTGCACTTCTCTTCTACTGCTACACTGCATAATACTTTATGAGACTTCTCCTGAACTGCTTCCAGGTTCTCCAGCATATTGAGAGCCAGATACATTTTTTCAGAGTGCAGCCATTTAGTAACTGACTTTTATATCTGATTTGTTTAAATACTGATTCGTTGATTTTTTATACATTATCAGGGACATAACTTTTCGAGTATTATGTTAACAATGTAAATATTCTAAGCTTGCTCGCCAGCCAAGCAAAAAGCATAAAGTCTTTAACCAACAAAATTACACCTCCCAGTTGTCTTTTCCTAGTTCCTTGGAGGAGAAGGTGAAACTGTAGCCAAGCCCAGGATTGAACCAACAACATACTACTGACCCCTCTGAGCAAACCCAGGGATTTAGACCACACAGTCCCTGACATGCCTTTAGCTTAACTGATGATAGTAATGAAATAATGCACATAATTTATATTCTTTTTCTAAACTTTATCATAATAAGTTTACCTGGTGTACTATCCCAGCAGTTGCCATGGTTACCAAGAGGCAGACCATCACTATGGTTATAAACACCTTCATGTTGACTGCACAGCTGCTTCTGCTCAGAAGTCTGGTTCTTGTAGGATGTGTGTAGTACTGGACGCTGGATGGTACAGCTGTATATGGTGGTTATATATACTGTACCTGGACATTTTTCTTGAGAGGTTTTCCTCTTTAAATAGTCCAAAGTTATATTATTGAGTGCTTATGAATTTATTATGGGATTAATTTCCTGAGGTTTGGTGGCTGAGGCTGTTGATATGGGATTAATTCCCTTTAATAGCAGATCTTTGGATTCTGCTGGGGTTCTGGATACTTATAAATTACTGTTTGGACAGGAAGTCGTCACACCGGAAAACGGATGTAGTAGTTTATTTTTCGGATTCAGGGGTTTATTTTTCGGATGTAGAATTATTTTGCGGATGTAGTTAAAATAAACCCCAGCCGGCGTTTCCGCTCAATCACTTACCTCATCAACTAGTTGTTTGTCGCCTAAATATCACTCCCAATAGCTCCAAAATCACCGATAATGTTCCAAATATCATTGTAGAAGGATATTCCGCTTGCTGAATGGTGGTGAACAACGAAATAGGGAATAATCGATTTGTCAATTCCTGCAAATCATCGTCATGTTCGCCACAAGCGGCCGTGACAGTTCCAGGTTCAGGGTTCAAGGTCGGGTCTTTACTAGAGTTTTTTGGTTGTTTTTCGTCAAATTCCGCGTTCAGTTTGGAACGTGTATAAAGTCCTGGTCACATTAAAGTCATTCCTCCACTGTTTCCGATGGAAATATTAGCCATTTTAAAGTAAATACAGCCTAAGCCTCGCCATAACATGACGACAGTAGACATCGTGCAAGCTCTGGTTTGTTGACGTGGGGGCACTTTCGAATGAAATCCTCCATGCGCTATATAGACTACCGTACACAATGCAATGCCAAGTGCATGGTGCACATGAGTGGCTATGCCGAAGTGTCTCCACATCTCTTCCGGTCGCACGTATGGGTTCTGAAATCGCTATTCATTGAATACTAGATTCCCGTAGACTAAATCTTCGCTATCGGGCTAAAACAACATTTAAAACATTTTCACCGATTCAAATCTTTTATTTATTTCTTTTTTAAGTCCCTAGACACACGCAACACGGCATTGGAAAACCGGAAGTCTCCGATGCTTTGGATAGCAAGCAGCAGATCCTTATAAAAACAGGCCGGCTCGCTGAAAGTAAACATAAGTGAATACGCACCTCTGATTGGCTGTTGTAGCTGGATGTTCATTCTCCCAGCCATCGCGTTATCATATAGATTCCGACTAAAGCGGTGCAAACTTGCGGCGTGTAAACACATGGTTTCTGAAGTCGCCATCCATTTATTACTTGATTTCCATAGAGGAAAACTTCGCTATCGGCTTAAAACAATATTTAAAACATTTCTACCGATTCAAATCTTTTATTTATTTCTTTTTTAAGTCCCTAGACACACGGACACGGCATTCGTAAACCGGAAGTCTGATGCTTGGTTGCCTGCAAAAAGTGGAAGCTTCGTTTGTTTCTGGAACGGAGAGTGTGGCTGACGTAACCGACATTCTGAAGTTATGATTACGTGTACATATGTTATATTGGTTTGACAGAGGTAAAAAAAAAACTAAATATTCGAATGTATCGGTTTTCAATGTGTAAAACATGCTAATTTGGATGTTATAAAGGCGCGTTTTGACTCGGTCCTTTCCATGTCAGATGTAAAATAGTAACCCATGTATTCGAGTTGAGGAGCTAAATTATTGGAATTCATCATGCTGTAAGTACATCTACAACCTTTTTTTAAGCCTAATATTTGTTAATATGTGTTTAAACAGTGTTATTGAATCCAAAAATCAGCTATTAAAGTGATTAATTCCCTCGATTTGGTGTCTGAGGCTTTTGTTTGAAAATAAACCCCTCGGCCCTCCGGGCCTCGGGGTTTATTTTCAAACAAATGCCTCAGACACCAAATCTCGGAAAATTAATCCCATATGGTTTGGTGTCTGAGGAATTTGTTGGAAAATAAACCCCAAGGCCCGTTAGAGCTGAGGGGTTTATTTTCCAACAAAATCTGATGACACCAAACCGAGGGAATTAATCACTTTAGTAGCTGATTTTTGGATTCAATACTACTAATACTGATACACATATGTGATGTGTTTCAGGAAAATGAGTCATAAGTCGCAAAAGTGATATTTTTTAAAGTGTTTTTTCCACAAGATGACAGTATTGGAATGTTTTGATTTTTTGGGAGTCTGTCACTTATAGTTATGTCAATTGATGTATCAAATTTCAGGACAATCTATGTAATATGTTCTTTCGTTTTAAAGGTCCTCATAATGGACTATATTTAATTACTTACTGTTTAGTGACCCCCAGAAATATTGGAAACTTTTTTTTCAATAATGAATATATCAAACCTAAAATCTAGAAATACTTATTATTTTATTAGACAGTTTACTTTCATTAGAATCGGCTTGATCTCCTCTTTTCAAATATAATAGTATCTCAAAATCTATTTTTTGCAACTTATGACTCATTTTCCTGAAACACATCACATATTAACAAATATTAGACTCTTTTAAAAATGTTTTAGATGTACTTACAGCATGATGAATTGTAATAATTCGACCACATGGGTTATTATTTTACATCTTACATGGAACGGACCGAGTCAAAACGCCGCCTTTATAATGTCCAAATCACCATGTTTTACACAATTCAAACCATCACATTCTAGTATTTAGTTTATTTTACCTCTGTCAAACCAATATCACATATGTACACATAATTATAATATCACAATGTTGATTATATGGGCCACACTCTCCGTTCCATAAACAAACGAACCTTCCACTTTTTACATGCAACTAACGGAGCCCGGACACTGCGCCCCCCCCCCCATTCCCCCATTGAAGAATTTGGCCTGCTCCCATTAAAGCAGAGGAGAAGGCTCCACTGGCTCCAGCAAGCATTTAGACTCAGGCATAACAATGACCTCCAAATAACGAGGCCTAGAGCTACTCGTCAACACAATCCAGATAGACACACTCTCAGATGTCCTATCCCCAGACTTGAATTGGTAAGGTAGTCAATATTCTATAAACTTCTCCATTATTGGAACTCTTTAGAGCCTAATGTCCAAAACTCTGATACTAGCAAAAAATTCACCAGCCTAATCAAACCAAATGCCATTTGGGCTGATGACAATTTTCTTTATTGATCTGATCTTCATCGATCACATCTCTCTCCCTCGCTGACCCCCCTCCCCCTCCTCGAAATTTCCTCCTTTCTGAATATAATTCTTGTTTGTACCTTTTTAGTACTCAATTCTACTTTCAAGGTACCTTTAACATTTACCAACACCTTCGTTATGAAACCTAAAGCGAAAACTTATACGTCTCACTTGTATATGTGTATATATTCTCTGCATTTCGATAAGCAATATCTTGATTGTAATATTTTTGTTGTCTGAGACCACCACTAGTAAGGGCCACCTGCGTGTCATTGACGCAAAGGTACTCTGTTACCCTTACGTATCATAATTGTAATGTCCGGCAGGACTTGAAATCCTCCCTGTGCAGGGAGATTAGATCCGCCGACATAGTCATTTTGACTAAATAAAAGTCTCAACAACAACAACAACAATCGAGACATTAGGGCCTAGCCTACTAGTAGCTCCTGCTGCTTGGACGCTACGGTCCATAGGCCCAAGTGTCCGGGGCTCTAATGTTGCGCGCCCAAACCAACATACTTCCTGGTTTTAGTTCCTTTAAATTATGCCAGTCGGCACTACGAAAGTGTCTAGGGAATTCAAAAATAATAAATAATAATAAAAAAATAAATAAACAATCTGAATCGGCAGAAATGTTGGTAGTGAAGTTTTAGTGTATGTGAATCAATGAATGGCGATTTCAGAAGCCATACGTATTTACGTTGGAGTGAGCAAGGCAGACCGGAAGAGGTGTGGAGACTTTCTTCATAGCCACTCTGTGCACTGTGCACTTGGCATTGCATTGTGTACTGTAGTCTATTTAGCGCACTCCATTGGAAAGTCGCCTGTTTCGCCGGGTTGCCGATGTCTACTGTCTTCACGTTATGGCAAGGCCTAGGCTTTAACTACTTAAAAAAGGCTATCCAATAATATTTCCATCGAAAACAGTGGAGGAAAGACTAATTTTGCTTTCCAACGCCCAAGAAAAACATGAAATATATTGTTAAGAATTGAATTCTTTTAGGTTGATTTTACCAGCTAAAATGGCCATCCCCCCTCCCACCTCTCCCCCACTCCCCTCCCCTCTGCCTGGGCCTCGGTCACCATGCAGGACCTGGGTGGAAAGGAGGAGGCAGGTAACACTGGACACCTGTTGTTGTGTGTGTACCTGCTTGATTGTCCTAGCAACCAGAAATAGAATTATCTAGTGTTCAATTCAATTCAATTCAATTCAAGGATTCTTTATTGCAAAAAGGTGTTGGTTACAATAAGGTAGACCAGCATTCTAAGTAGACAAAAGCCTAGATAGGTCTTCCGCCGGTTGCCTGAGAACTTGCTTGAACTTAAGTTTGGTTACATGTTTCTAGGTGACTAGTTCTATTTCAGGTTATATGAGTAGCATGACAATGGTTGGATGGGAGTGATGGGGTGAAAGTAATGAGTTGATGAGATGATTACATAGATTGGGTAATACAATTGACAGTGAGGTATGGTTTACCTTCGGTAACCTTTTTAAACAATATTTTATACTAAGTGTCTAGTGACATCACGAGCAATGGAAGTGTACTTGTTAACGAACAGGCAATAAACATCAGAAGAGTGTTCTGATGGAGGGGTGAGGTACTAAAACAAGTTACCTTTCGCCCTCCTCCAGAATAGTTTTGTAATACAGAGTGAAAGACATATATAAACATAGAGCTGAGGGAGGGGCGACACAGTCATATCTTTGGTGGGTAGGGGGAGAGTATCTTCTCCGTGTACTTTTTGAATTGATGTTTGTCCTCAATTTTGTGTGCCTCAATGTGGAGGTCGTTCCATCTTTTTTGGCATTTGTAAATGATCGAGTTATTAATTTTCGTAAGTTTTGAATTGATGATTTTTAGGTTTTTCCTACCAGGGGCATGGCTCCTGGTAGGTAAACATCTTTTGTCTAGGTTATCTTGGTTCTGAGAGAGATAGAAAGACATGTCCAGAATATGTTTATCCCTGCGCAATTGAAGCGGCCAAATATTGAGTTTAATGTGCTCCTTATCTACATTTTCGTATTTGGACTTGTTAAATATTATTCTTAGTGCTTTGTTCTGCTGTGATTGAAGTTTTTGTAGTATAGATTTTGGTGCCGAGTCGTATATAAAATCGCAGAAATCAAAATTTGGGAGGATTGCCATTTTGTACAAATCATGTTTGGCTTTGGCAGTTAAGGAGTCTCTTGCTCTGTAGAGGAGTCTAATCTTTGCCGAAACTAAGTTAAGGGTATTATTTGTGTGAGTTTTGAATGTGAGCATATCGTCAAGAGTGAGGCCTAAATATTTGTATTCGTGCACTTGTTCTAAAGTTGAGTGCCCTAATTCTAGGCTTTTTGCTTGGCTGTTGCATTTGTTTTTAGCAGGGTAGCTTAGTGCAAATGACATGGTTTTACATTTAGAGGTGTTAAGGGAAAGTTTATTTACCGTGCACCAGGTATACACATTGTGTAAGTCCTGCTGTAGGTTATTATGCAAATTTGTGATATCTTTATTGTTATAGAAAAGTACCGTGTCGTCCGCATAGTGCTGTATCTGGGCATGTCTAACAACAGAGTGTAAATCGTTAATATATATAGTAAATAAGATTGGGCCTTGCGGTACCCCATAGGTGACTGTGCCCTCCCTCGACTTCAGACCTCCAAGCTGTACAATTTGTTTTCTTTCCGATAAGTAATTGCGGAACCAGAGTTGTTCCATACCCTGTACTCCGTATGCTGCCAGTTTGTCAAGTAAAGTTTGGTGGTGAACTGTGTCGAAAGCTTTGCTAAAATCTAGAAATACAGTCTTATTCAATAGTTTATCGTTTAGGTCAGTGTAAATTTTGTTGAGAAAATCAATTTGGGCTTGTTGTATCGAGTGCTGAGCTCTAAAGCCATATTGTGTCTTATTAAAGAGTGAATTTGTTTCGAAATGAGTGCTAATTTGTCCTTGTACAATTTTTTCTAAGATCTTGGCTGGCATGGAGATGCAGGATATGGGCCTGTAGTTATTACAAGACGTTCTCTCTCCAGATTTAAAAACTGGGGAGACTTTGGCAACCTTGAATGGGGCTGGGACCTTTCCCAGTAGTAATGATAAATTGATGATGTGGGTGAACTGTTCATAGAGTGATAATAGGCATGATTTTAGTATTTTTGATGGTAAATATTCAATGCCAGAGTTTTTTGTTGCATCTATCTTTGAGATTATTTTGCGTACTTCTTTGGGGGTCACTTCTGTGAACTTAAAGATTGGGGCCGGTGGTGAGTCAGGAGTGGTTAGGTAAGACAGGGGGTTTGTTTGGTCATGTGGGATTTTGCTGGCAAGTTTGGGGCCTACGTTAAGGAAAAAGTCGTTAAACGTGTCAGGTACCTCTGTGGGGTCAAGCATTTTATTATCCCTCTCGATATTTATTGTTGTTGATTTTTTCGATTTATCAGGGCTTATAATGGGTCTTAGGAATTCCCAGAATTTCTTTGGGTCCTTGTCAAAGAATTGTAGATTAGATTTTATATAAGCGGCTTTAGCTGCTTTGCATTTATGATTAGCTTTGTTTTTCAGTATTTTCGCCTGTCTTAATAATTCAGGGTCTTTCCCTTTTCTGGCCAGGCTATAGAGTTTATCCCTTTCGTTCATTAATGAGAGGAGATCTTCTGTCATCCATTTCTGTTTTTTTCTGACATTTCTGAATTGTTTGAGGGGGCACATTCTATCAAGGTAGAAATTTATTGTGTTAAGTAGTATGTCCCAGCAGTCTTCCGGGTTAGGGTTACTATAGAATCGTTTCCACTCCTGGCTCGTTAATATTTCATTGAGGATCCTCTGGTCCAGAAGCTTTGTGTTTCTGGCCCAGAAGGTTTCAGTTTTATATCTGTTTCTAGGCTTTTTACGGGTGAGGAATATGGGGAAGTGATCAGACAGATTAATATTTATGGTTCCAGCTGCGCTGATGTGGGGGGAGTTTGAGTAGAGGTGGTCGATGATGGAGCTCGATTTAAGGGTAGACCTAGTTGGTTGTTTTATGAATTGCGTTAGTGAAAAGGAGCTTGCCAGGTTTCTTAGTTCTAGGGAGAGGGGGGTGTTTGATGATTCAATAGTTTGATAATCTAAGGTAGAGTTCCTGATGTGTATTAATCTTAGATAGGATATTTTTTAGTGTTTCAGTGAAGACCTTCGTCCCTCCACTTGGTGGCCTGTAGAGATTTAGTAGGGCACATTTCTTGGACAACCCTTTTTTGATTTGTACTATTTGGGCTTCTATATCGTTATTTGAGATGTTAAGATCCTTATATGTTTCTGAATCAACTACTAGGTCATTTTTTAGGTATAGGCAGAGACCACCTCCCCTTCTCTTTGTTTTTCTATCATACCTAAATAGGTTGTAACCATTAAGCTGTATCGTGTTATCATGTACAGTGTGGTTTAACCATGTTTCACAGAAGCTGAGGACATCTATTTCTGTGTCATTAGTGAGGTATTCTATCTGATCGAAGTGTTTATAGAGGCTTCTGATGTTCCAGGAGACCATCTTTATGCCTTTCATTTCTTTTATCTCTTTAAAGGAGTGGAGCAGAGTGCTCCCTATCTGGGGTGTCATTATTACAGTTCCTATTATTTGGTGCTGGTGGGGTGGGCGTTGTGTAGGGGCTAAAACAATGCGGTTCAGGCGGGACTAAGTACTAAGTTGGGCAGTAATTGATTAATGTACTCTATCTGTTATGCATGAGTTTGTTGGATATGTTTATATTAGGAGCTTATGGTAAGATTTTTGGTGGGGCAGGCAAGGGGAGGGGGCAGGGTCGCATGTAGATACTCAGGGGTACTATAGTAAAGCGTTTTCACAAACAATGTTTTCAGAGATTCATGTTTTCAGAGATTCATACCGACATTAAGTACCTTATTAGTTCAGAAATAACCTAATTTAGAGTCTTATAAAGTATTTAGTTATTCAGGTAACTTTTAGTATAAAGATTGTTCAGATAGTTGTGTAGGCGTATGGTCACTTGCAGAGTCAGGTGGCTAGTCTATAGCTTAGGAGGGGTTTTGTGGCACTAAATCAAGTTGCCATTCCCAGCCTAGGCCAAGAGAAGTCCATTTAATCACATCTGCACATTACAGTTGGAGTTATATACTTTTATGAACGCTTTGGCCCAATAGTCTTGTAGTGTTACTGAAAGGTGGCATCCGTCGATTGACATATGTGCATAGTTGTGGGTGTATGTCTTGTTGTTTGGGTGGTATCTGTGAATCAGTCTCTGAGTCCATGGTGTACGTTTGTTATGGGAAATGTTGTAGTTTTTGATGATGGTGATTGCAGACTCGATTTGGCTGTTGAGTAGGTCTTGTGAGGGGTCAATGCTGATATCTTCGAAGGCTATATCACCCCTTCTAAGGGCGCGCCTCTCATTAAAATGCCCGAGACTCATCCCTGTTATGGGGGCATAGTTGATGTGGGCACCTAGAGGGGTGTGGCTTGTGAGTATGTCCCTGGATCTAGTTAAGTCGGAGAGCAGAGCTGTCTTCATATCGTCGATACATGTGTTTCGTATTGAGACTCTGCCTGTGGTGTAGTCTTTTTTGGTGAGGTCACATAGGCCTGCAGTTAGGAATATGTGACTTGGCGAATAGCGGAGTAGTTTACCAGTTGCACCCTCTATTGATTTTAGTATCGGGGCACCTGGTTTTGAAGAGATAATTACTTGCGTGTTACAATCCACCTGTTGTCTAAGCGAGTGCCCCAGGGACCCTGCCCTAGAGTCACCGATTACCATTAGCGTGTTCATTGTTAGCGAGCGATGAGCGATATTAGGGAGATCTGTTTAGTTTATCTTCCTTTGGTAGAGGGAATGAGTCCTTGGTTGACTACCGATTGCAAGTGAGTTATACTTCTGATATTTCACCTTTGATCTTGGCTAGTATCTTTCCACAGACGTTTTTTCCAGTTAGTTCAGATGATTTGATCTCCGATCGCTCGCCTCGTTTGTTTACAACACGAGGTAGATTCGTCCCGGTGGCCCACTTCCGGTCCGAAGTCATCTCGTAGAATTCCGTAGCCGTGAGATCGGCCATTCTTTTCTGTAGTGTTTCATTTTGAGTGAACTTTTTCCTTTAATATGAGATCTTCGAGTACATTTTCTTCCATTTTTGACCATTCCTCAGTGGTTTTCGACTTTAATTCCTTTTTAGCTTTAAGTTTGACTAAGTATGGGTTCGGTGTTTTCCGGATTTCATCGGCTAGTTCCGGGTGACCTAGTTTTGTGGCTTTCAAAGCCTGGAAGGCGTGCTCGACTGATGTATATGTGATATTATTATGTTCAATGTCAGCTGGGAAGAAGTTTGATAGGAATGAGTGTTCACTCTTGAAACCTATCCCCTTACCTCCATCAATTTGGACGGTCCTGGCTGCCGCAGGTGTACATTCGTCTTGGAGCTCGTGAAGATCGGCCTTCACGTAAGATTTTGTTTCCTCAGTATCAGAGAAAACTACTAGGTGGTTACCACGATGATCGGCCTTCACCTTTTTGCTGCGCAGGAGTTGGTGACAATCACGCAGGAGGTTGAAATCATGGGCTGGTACCACTAATCCGTCTTGATTCACCTCAATATCAGCAAATCGTCTATCATGGCGACGGATTTTAGGGATGCTATCTTGGATGGTTTTTAGCATTTTCTCCGAGGACGTGCGGACGAGGACTGGTCTTGTTGTCACTAAGTGAGGGAGGCCTATACGGTATACTGCCTTGATATCACTAACATCATATCTTGGATCCAGATGGATACACAGATCCTTGATTGTATCAATTATTTCATCTGTACCCAATTCGGCTATGTTGTCAAGGACCAGTATGTGTGGGTTGTGTGCTGGGGGGCGGGGCCGACGAGCCTGCTGCTGACGTGTTGGCGGTCCCTGCATCTCCCTGCGCGGGGGCCCGTGATCCCAGGCACCCCTATGTCTCAGTGGAGGCCCAGCTCCACGTCGTTGACCGTGTTGAGTGATTTCAACTCATCTCGAATGAAGTCTGGAGTTAGCGTGGAGCCAGCTTCTTTCTCCAGATTAGTGTTCAGGGCCTCCTCTAACTTGGAGACACGATCATTTAAATCTCTGGAGAGTTTATGTACTTCTGATTTGATGCCTAAGATGCCTGTGTTGATTTTGTCGACAGTCGATTGCATGGCTGTGTTAGCATCTGCAAGACAGGTAGCGAGTGAGGAAGCTATTACTGGCGTCAGGAGTTTTACAAGGGTATTACTGGATTTATCGTGTGATGGCGGATTATCGGCAGGCGGATTTTCAATGGGACAAGGATTATCAGTTGGAGGAAGTGAGCTATGTGTGATAGGTGACTTAACTGAGGTGTCATCTTCGGTTTCATCGTCGTGAATATCTTCATCCTTTAGAATGAGACTAATGGGAGATAGTTTTGCTGCAGTTAAATGTTGTGGACCTCTGGATGGACTGGGCAGTAATTTAGGACTTGACATGCTGGAGCGTGAGTGTGAGTGTGAGCGTGAGTGTGTTTCATCGATTCCTGAGTGTGACACTTGATTCTCATGCTCTCCAGGCTTGTCAGTGGATCCCTTTAAGCCCTGAGGAGATAGGAACAGGTCAGCTTGATCCATCGTTTTGTCTGCACTATCCTCAGGTAGGTGAAGTTCTGAGTTTTTGAATGCAATGTCCGATTCAATTTCACTATATGGCTGCCTGTCAATGCTTAGGTTGTGGCGACTTGATTCGTGGCCTATCACTGGTGTTGAAGTTAAGATATAACCTTCTTTTGTGTCACTGTCCTCCTTTTTGTTAGATGATGAACCGAATAGACCATTTATCATATTTGACATCATGGTTTCTTGCAGCACACCTAAGCTGTGAGAAAGTTTGTTGTGAGTTATCGCTACTCCAAGTGTGACAGTTAATCCCTGGGCGATAATGTAGGTGGATTAGCGTCCTCAACAGTTTTCCTCCAGCGTGGGCCACGCTGGATGAGAAAGTTGTAATTACTGGACGTCTTGTGTTGTTTGCACTGATTTTACCACTGAATGGGCAGTCCCTAGGTATTAAGATATATCATGTGCGGATTTAAAAGTCCGTCAATTGTTTTAGCCCCTACAGCTAATGAATTTACACGGAGCGATCACGGTGCCCCTCCTGGGTGTCATGGCGGACAAAAGGGCTTCCCTGTGCTAAACTCATTAGTGGGTGGGGGGAAGGGACTGGGGGAGGGAGGGGAGGCTTCATGCTTGGGTCAAGAGTAATGGGAGGGGAGGGGGGGTTGAGAGTAAGGGACCAGCTATCATGTGAACACCGCATGACCTTGGCATGGGAGAGAGCTGAGAGGTCAAGTTCATGGGGTAGAGGGATACCTCTCAGCCAATCATAAGGGCACAACGCCAGGGAAAGCATTGCTAGAATCCATTGTTACTAATGAATAATTAACCTGTTTGACTATAAATAAAGCCCCAGCGCTAGCTAAGGACACACCTTGCTGCCTGGCCTGAGACAACCATCCAACCGACTTCTCTGACTTCATCATTTATACTAGAACACCGAATCTCTGGGCAAATTACCATTGAGTTCTCACAATATATCTCAATAAAATATGGAGAAAACACCACTTTCACACTGTATTCTTAGTTTAACAGCTATTTTTCATGGTACAATATTCAATCAGAATTTTAAAATTGTATTCATCTCACTTTCACTATTATATCTAAGGGTGTTGGAACACAAGACAATTCATGCTATTGTTAATAGTGGCTGCCCCAGGGAAGGTTTTTAATATTAGTGTTCCCAATTTTCGACCTGGGCCGTGTAGAATCGATGATGTGATGGATTAGTAGTTTCAATGAATTTAAAATTTGACCCCAAAATAGCCCCAAGTGACCCCATTTTGTGAGAATCTACCATATATGTTTAGAGCTGCCACGAGCTGCATCCCTATTACTATCACTGGAAGTAGTAGGGTGTTTATTTCATTTAGTCTATACTGGGTTTTAACAAACCCATATCAACAGCACATCATAAGTTAACAAAGATATAACAGGAGAACATTGTTGCATGAATATTTATTGTAGGGTGAACATTACGGGTTCTCCACCAGTGTTAAGGTATGATGGAAGAATAGCAAACGAATGTGTGGTCTTCGTGAGAAGAACTAAGCAACTGATTTAATGAACTAGAATCTGTACATATGTTCCTTCAGGATGTGGGTAAAGAGTAGGGGGCGGAGCCCTTACGTAATACCTATGGCTTAGCATGAATAAGTAGACTTGCACAGTACTGGGTAACTAAGTATAATTAGCGATTTTAGTAATGAGATAATATAATTAATGGGTGATAATTGATAGTTAATGAGGTTACACAATGTTACGTAATGTTACATAACACTCCTCATGTCCATCATTTGCTTTCTTTACAGTTTACTTTTTCTATCTCTGTAAGATGTTGACAGAGGCTCTCTACTAAATATAAACTATCCACCTCCTCCTCGGAACCTCAATTTCCAAAACCAAACTCAAATGCCCCATGTTTGAACTCTCTCTGTTCAAGAAATGCATTATATTTAAATCCAGGTTTAAAAATTTGTTTTTAGGCTTTTCTGTGAGGCAAATGAAATTTGGTCCTTGCCAGAACGCCTGGAAATCACCAATATACGATATGTTTGTTTGATTAGTTGTGTTGTAATATGCCATTAGGTGGCAACACAACAGGATTTCCCTCACTGACTGAGTCTATCGGTTTGTAAACTATCCAGTAGATGGAGGCTCATTTTCTATGTTTTGTGCTGCATTTGCTCATCGCTGACTGATTCAATATTTTTTTGGTGTATTTTGGAGAATCTTCGTCTAATTTATCGTTTAAATTTTCTTTGTATTTTTGCGACTTAAATCAGCTTGATCTGAGAATAGCATAATGTCTGCCTGAATAAAAATCTTAAAACAAACAAAACATGGCATAGTACAAGTTAAAGTAATGGTTATAAAGCAAACAGGGTATAATGCAAGTTAAAGTTATTTAACATGTTCTTTCATTATAAAGCATGTTAAAAAATATGATTGGCATGGCTTCGGGTCGAAAGTGATCTTTTATCTAAGTTTTTGTCTGAAAGTAATAGGTGGAAGGTACTCTTCAGGATATGAATCTCTCTTCCCTTTTCATTGTTTTGTAGTTTTAGAATTGCAAAATCAGTGTGAGCATTTGTTTGTTGTTAACTTTAAGGTCATACAGCTGAATTAAACAAAGACTAGTATGTGTAGGTGAAATACGTATTAAAAGACATCCCCATAATCAATATTTGGTATAATTAACATTTTCACAATGTCAGTTTTTACCTTTTTATTTAATACATCGCTCGATTTTCTGAGCAACATTGTTTTTCATCTTACTTTATCAATTACATTTTGTACATAATTATTAAATGTTAATTTCTCATTGAACATTAGACCCAGATATTTATATTGGTCAGTTTGAGTTAACTGTTCACTTCCCAAGGTCAAATTTGGAATCCTTTTTTGTTGGTTCGTTTTTTTTGTTTCTTGTTTTGAAATGAATAAATTGTGTTTTGCTGACAAACATGGAGATCTTATTTATCTTACACCATGGAATTCAGATTTTCTTGTAGTTGGTTTACAATTTTGATTCATCATTATTACTGTGAAAAAGCACCATATCATCTTGCTACTTGGAATTTAAAAGAATCATAAGAAGTAAGTTTCTTTGATGAAACAGGGATTTTCTAGAAGCAACCTCAAGTGATATATTCTTTGACATTTAAAATATCGCATATACATGCAAACCTCACATGATCATAATCAGGAAAGAAAATAAAGATATTTTTCAATATATACTTGTATATGTTTATATAAATTTGAGGTAGGCCAGAGGCGCCACCTAGTGTGTTTCCCTTCAAAACACACCGCTCTCACTTAGGGATCATTCACTTGGCCTACTGCTGTCGTCCTTACCACACCATACATCTACTTTGCCTGTGAAAAAAGTGTAAATTGACTTATCGTGAGCTTATACATGGTATGGTACGGGTAGCCATATCGCTCCTGGAAAACGATGGTGACTTCTCACCTCTTATCTTGACCACATGAGCCTTCTCACCGAAGAGGGCATGAACGATTCATTCCTTGATGAAGCTCATTCCTTGTATGATCACGGCATGATAGATAAAGTATCCACTGGCAAGCTTCCCACCTTTACCTCCCATGATCATAATCAGGAAAGAAAATAAAGATATATAACTGGAAAACATTGTTGCATGAATATTTATTGTAGAGTGAACATGACATTTCTCTGGTGCCCTTTGTGTGCATCCTTTGATTTGCTTACTGTTCATTATTTCCATTTCCCCATAGAGTCCAATTCTGTTAGATGATTACAGAGGTTTTACTTTAATTCTGCGACACCTTGGAAAGCACCACATCGGAGATGAAGACTTCCCCTGTGCTGTTACCAGCTCCTTACTTCCACTGTCACTATCCTCATCCACGTCTATTTTTCTGGCATGCCCAACATTTTGTTCCTGCAACAACACAAATATGATTATGTATAATGGTTATGGTCATGGTTAAGTCTAGCATTATGGTACAGGGATCAGTGTCAAGGTTTTTCCACAATACATTATACTGTAGTTATAGAATCAGCGAAAAAAAACATCCCCGAATGTATTTTATCATGTTCTATCATGGTCAAGCTTGGCTAGCACAAACACACTACCATGTATCCACGCTAGTTACTACGTGGGCGTGGCTGTACATATAATCTGTATGTAACTGCAGCACAGGGAAGTAGTATGTAAGATATATATTATGGGGGCAGGGGGATCCCAATATTTGTATTACTATTAACTCTTTCGTACCAAGCAACAGGGGGCTTGTGAAGTGCCACACCCACACATGTATCTAGGGACGTCATTATGGAACCAACATTATATTTTATGATGGCAACAACGATGACATCATCACCACTATATAGCATGTAGTAGTAGATGCAAAATGCAAGCCACGCCCGTTGCCTGGGCTTACCTTTATGCAAGCCACGCCCTGTTCCCAAGCCACACCCTTTAAAGAGTTAAGAAACAACATTTGTCACTAATCACTAGCGACATTAGTTGATTTTTCCATCATAAGAAAGCAAATGTTGATTGTAGTTTCTCAAAAACAAGGTCATGTTGATTTAGGGCAACAGGAACCCTAGATGTTGAAAGTACAGTGTCAATCATCAAAAGATATTACACGGAGAACAAAGAATCTTAGAAGATGAACTGAGCTGGTGATACAGTGAAAGGTAGCTCAAAACTCATATATGACAGTGTTAGCGTAAACACAGTTTGAGCTACTTTCAAATTTTGCCCCTCATACCCTGATGAACCAAAACATGACCCCTCTGCAGACAATTCAGAAATATTTCCGACAAAGCCTCAGCTGGAAAGAAGCAAAAACTCAACACATTGTGTTGTGTATAGGCTCAGGTCATGAAAGATGGTTGATCACCTGAATCCTAATCATTTTATTCATAACATATAGACATGAAGACAATGTTTTTGATGCATTTTGAGGCGAGTTCTATATCTAGGTGTTGTTTACATGGATTGTACTAAATACAAGATAAGAGGCAGCAGCTCATTCTGCATCAACAACTTGGGCGGCAATATGGACTACGCTTCCACCTTGTTCCCTTCTTCACCACTATACTGCACTTCTCTTCTACTGCTACACTGCATAATACTTCATGAGACTTCTCCTGAACTGCTTCCAGGTTCTCCAGCATATTGAGAGCCAAATACATTTTTTCAGAGTGTAAATATTCTAAGCTCGCTCGCCAGCCAAGCAAAAAGCATAACATCTTTAACCAACAAAATTACACCTCCCTGTTGTCTTCTCCTTGTTCCCTGGAGGAGGAGGTGAAACTGTAGCCAAGCCCAGGCTTGAACCAACAACATACTACTCACCGCTCTGACACAGTCCCTGACATGCGTTTAGCTAAACTGATGATAGTCATGAAATAAGGCAGAATATTTAAATTCTTATTCTAAACTTCATCATAATAAGTTTACCTTGTGTACTAGCCAAGCAGTTGCCATGGTTACCAGGAAGCAGACCATCACTATGGTTATAAACACCTTCATGTTGACTGCACAGCTGCTTCTGCTCAGAAGTCTGGTTCTTGTAGAATGTGTGTAGTACTGGTCGCTGGATGGTACAGCTGTATATGGTGGTTATATATACTGTACCTGGACAGTACAGATGTATATCATGGTTATATATAGTGTACCTGGAGCTGTTTGTTATCATTTATTACCACAGCACATGTGTCTATGTTCAAGTCCCCATCAAAAACATGTGAGACAATGGGACATATGCCTGGCAGTCTGGCAATAACTTGTACAGAATGTGTAGGAGAGAAAGACCAGCTTGAGTCATTGATCACATTAAGTATTATATTTTGTTTTATTTTTCTATAAAAGTGTACTTAGAGATGTAGTTAAAGAAGGTTTGTTTGGAAGAGCTGTCTGGGACAGAGAACAAAAACCGATTTCCATGTAGAAAGCTTTTATCACTGTCTGTATAACGTAATGGCAATAAAGTTTCTTATATATAAGTATCAACACATGACGTTCCACACACTCTGGTAAAGCATGTCTTGACCTCATGACAATGCACTGATATAAAATCTAATGATCAGCTTGAGTCATTGATCATCTTAAGCATCAACATGGACACTTTATACTGTTGAGATATTCAATAACACACTCTCTTAAAGGCAAGTGTTGACTTCATCACAATAGACTGATTTTAATTATAGCGGTTCATTCTTGGCCATATTACATCTTAAGTCTGTGATATTTATATATATATAAGAATTTTTATTCAATCAATCTTTATACAGTTACAGAAAATATGAATCGGGCTTTGCGTCTATACGCAGCTGCGCATAGATCTTCCGGCTAGTCCTTAAAATAATTTGAATTAGCTAATTATCTAGTTACATCACTTGTTTCAAGAATCATTTTATATCATTTTTATACCATGAATATTTGTGAAGTTTGAACAATATTCTGTTAGTATCTTCACAGATGAAATACAGAGTCAATTTAGAGTACTACTACTTCTGGCGAGCCAGTACAGGTTGCCATCATAATATTCGTACATCATCATCCTTTCTCATTTTCTACTTATTACTTCAATTCTCGCGGTTATTCATTTACTACATTTGAGGTTGACAGAATGTTAATTCGCCTTAATGTCAGTACATGTGTCTTTTAGTTTGGTATTATACAGCCATGATACTCAATTGATATGATAATTACGCAAAGTTTGTAAATTTAGACAATTCAAGTGTACTAATCCGTCAAAATATATTTATCTAGTATCAGATAATATAATGTAAGACTTTTTAAGAAAAGTCACCCCCAACTACATGCATAAAATTCTGTACAATACAAATGCATACAATTATATTAAAGGGCAGTTTCCTACAGTATCGATATCTCGATCTTTCAATAGTAAGGCATTACAGGCCTTGAGTTGTTGAGATTCAAGAGGTATTCGAGAATCATTTGTATTCCAGTATTACAGGTATACTGACTCTTCGTACTTGACATACAATAATTTTGTAACTGTTTACATTCAATCATTAGTCACAAGAGGTTTTTAAGTATTGATCATTGGTCAGGTAGAAATCATGTTTTAAATATCTTCGAAATTCTTTCCTGGTTTTGATCAGTTGTACTTTTGCTGGCAAGTCATTCCAAAGTTTAGGCATTCGAAACAAGTAGGAATTCCTAAAGGTTTCGTTTTTAGGGTGTGGGACTTTCATTTTCTTACCATCCGATAGGCTCCTAATATTTAGTTTTCTTGTATCTATATAATCTTCTTTTCTCATCTTCAGAAATGTTCTGTCTAGTAAGTGATTTTCCCTTCTTGCTTTGAGGGAAGGAATTTTCAACTTATTGTGGATATCTTTTGTGCTAGTTAATTTTGGTAGGCCTAAAGTTATTTTTAGAGCCGAGTTTTGCAAACATTGTAATCTATTGAGATTATTTTGAGGTGCTGAACTATAGAAAATATCGCCATAGTCAATATGGGGCAGAATTGTAGTCTTATAAATGAGTAATAGGGTTTGTTTGGTACAAATACCATAGAGTTTTGACATTGATTTAATCTTATTTCTTATTGTATTAGTCTTCTTGACTAGGAATCTCTTAAAGTTTAATCGTCTATTTATATCTATGCCCAAATATTTGTATGACTCAACAGAGTCTAGTTTGCTTTCACCTATGGAATAACTTGCCTTATTTAGAGAAGTAGGTTTCGTGCATATGGAGACAGTCTTGCACTTGTTTATGTTGAGAGAGATTTTATTTACTCTGCACCATTCTATTATCGCATCTAAATCAACTTGTAAGTTTTCGACTCCCTGGGAAACCACAGGCCTACAACCATACAATACCGTATCGTCGGCAAATAACTGTGCTTTATTATATTTTACTACATCTAATAAATCATTTATGTAAATAATAAAGAGAATCGGTCCTAAACAGGTACCTTGAGGGACACCACATTTGACCGTTTGTGATGAAGATAAAATTCCATTCACAGAAGTCTTTTGGGTCCTATCCTGTAAATAACTTGTAAACCATTCATGAGGGGAACCTTTTATACCATATTTCTTCAATTTTTGTAATAAAATTTTGTGATCAACCGTGTCAAACGCCTTACGGAAGTCCAAAAATACTAAATCTGTAGCTTTCTTGTTATTTAGCCCCTCATAAACTGTTTCGAGCATCTGATCGTGGGCTTCTATTATCGATCTTCCTGATCGAAAACCGAACTGCCCGTTATTTAGTAAATTATTAGATTCAAAATAGCCAGATAGTTGGCCTTGTATGCAACTTTCTAATATTTTTTACGGTAAAGTTATACAGGAGATTGGCCTGTAGTTCCCCGGATTCGTCCTTTCACCTTCTTTATGTAATGGAGTCACCACCGCATCTTTAAATGCAGCTGGTATTTCATTGTATTCTAAGGATAGGTTAAACAAAAAAGCGAATTGTTCACTGAGGGCCATCATACAAGGCTTTAAAATCTTTGTAGGAAGTAATTTGATCCCAGAGGCTTTGTAGTTTCCTACTCTGTGAAGAGCTAGTTCAACTGAAGCCCTGGTTATGGTTCTAAATTTAAAAGTTTGGTCGATATAGGGTATATTGTTTTCTGCTGAAGGGTCTCCTTCACCATTTAATATATTATTGGCTAACTTAGGGCCAATGTCTACAAAATATTTATTTATTTCATCGGCTGCCTCTTTGCCTCTCAGTAATACTCCATCACTATCTTTTATTTTGATATCTGTGTCGCCATCTTTTGTCTTTTCGGGTGACATTAATGGTTTTAATATTTCCCATAACTTATGAGGGTCCTTCTTATTTTCTTGGATTTGTGATCTTACGTATTTATTTTTAGCTCCTCTTACTGTTTTGTTTACCAAAAATCTGGCTCCTCTTGCAGTTTCCCAATCTTCGCTTTTTCCAGTAACCTTAGCCCTCCTAAAGGCTTTATCCCTTTTCTTACTCAATTCTATGATGCTTTTGTCATACCAAACCGGTAGTTTCTTTACATTTTTAAATGTCTTCACCGGACACATCCTGTTAACGTAAGTAACAATATTATGATATAATATTTCCCATGCTCTCTCAACATTTCTTTGATTATAAAACGATTGCCAGTCTAGATCTCTCAATATTTCTTTGAGTATTTTTATATCTAGGCATTTTGTATTTCTGGCTTGGAATGTGCCATACTCATACCTATTCCTCTCTTTCTTAAGTTGGACAAATACTGGCAAATGGTCACTAATATTTACTTCAATAGTACCACTATTGCCTATAATATTACAGTTTGTATAAACATGGTCAATTATGGAGGAAGATGATTTACTAATTCTAGTCTTAGTTTTGATCATTTGATGAAGATTGTGTGTCTGTAACATCGAGTTAAATTTCTCAGCATTTGGGGACGAGCTATCTTGCAAAATAGTTGCGTCATAATTAAAGTCACCAAGAATTAAGATTTCTTTCGAGTGATCTAAGTTATTCAGAACTGATTCTAGTTTGTTTGTGGCTTCTTTTAATTGGCTCTGAGGTGGTCTGTAAACATTCACAATTATCTTAGATTTCATATACTTTTTTGTTATTTCAAATATTTGAAGTTCTATGCTTTTATCTGATACATTCAGATTCACATATTCTGTTTCTTTTATGTCGTATGAAGAGTGTATATAAGTCAATAGACCTCCACCTCTTTTCTTTACCTGTCTATCTAGTCTGACTATATTGTAGTTTTTTATATTAATTTGGTTATCAGGAGTATTCCTGCAAAGCCAAGTTTCTTGCAACGCTATTATATGTGGTTCGGTATCATGAATGAAACTTTTAAACTGGTCTATTTTGGGTAAATAACTCCGTATGTTAAATGACACAATCTTCATCCCCTTAAGTGTTTTGAACTTGCTTACTTCAATGGCACTATCCATCATAGATGTTAAAAGTATCCCCATTAGATTTGGGGCTAGATTTGGTGAGGAAAGTCCTTACATTAGTAAGGACAGTTTTCCACCTGTTTACATGAACATACATTTTACTACCCAAGGAACAATAACAATAATAACAGTGGTTCCCAAGGAACAAAACCAATTTAGTCTCTCTCGTGCTCATTCTCGCTTAGAGTAAGAGTCTCAGCTTATGTGATATTATTTCGTCTGAAGGATAAGATTTATCAGAACATATTATTGTAAGGAGGAAATACATACATGCATCATACTTGGAAGGGTCTGATGTACTTGAGTAGCTCTTTAGTAACTTTCTGTCGGGCTCCAGAAAGCGCCGGTCGAGGTTACATAATCACAACTCATTTTTCACCATTATATAGGTTTCACTTAAATTTTTGAGAGACCTTATAACGTTTCTATAATTTTCTAAATTACCTAGAATACTCATTGTATCATATATCATCATCCAATTTCAGAAGTTTTGACAATAAGAGATAACCTCAAATCATACCATCTTCCCATTTCAGAAGTTTTAACAATAAGAGATAATCTTCGTTTACATTCAATAATTATCTGAATACTAATATATACTAATAATTTGATCAGTGATCAAAGTTCAATGTTCAATGTCTGTGCCAAGATATAGGTTGAGGTGAGAGTAAGAGCGAGCTTAGACACAGTCGGGCTCCAGAAAGCGCCGGTCGTGGCAAAACCCCCTCTAAACTTAGCCCCTACCTTTTGTAATAATTAGATTTTATCGTAGGTGGTGAATATTAATTTTGCGATTTTTCCCAAGAGTTCGGGGGTCATATGGCATCCGTCTGGGGCGAGTCGTGAATACATTGCTGTGTGGGTTGTTGTTTTTGTGGTCCTGTGTAGTCTTCTAGATCTATTCATGTGGACCAGATTTCCGATATAAGGTGATGGTAGTCCTTGGGACTTGTTAAACTTCTTCACCACGCTGTTGAATATAACAACTTGCTTGTCGAGGAATAGTTGGTCCTCTGCGATGGGAATTAGCTTGCTCTGAGTAAGAATAGCACTCAGGTCTTCAGACTTTGTAGCTAAGTGAGTGTTATAGGCCGTCAAGTCCACCCCCATCGTTGTTCCATATATTACCATAGGATTGGGTAGATTTGGGGGGGAGAGTTCATTTATCCTTTCTACACCTTTTTGCATGGACTCTTCAATATCTGTTTCAAAAAGCATGTCATTGCTATATTTTAAGCGTACCTCCTTGGTGCTTGGGTCTTTTTGTGTTATGTTGCAGATCCCAGATAATACGAATATAACTTCTGGCCTGTCAAGTCTAATAATGCGTCTGGCCCTCTCGATGATTTGGCCTGTATCCGCGCCCCGGGCCACGAACACGTCCGAGTCAAACTCAGGTCTCTCTGATCGGAGGTATTGTTTTAGCCCCGACCCTCTCGAGTCCGCAAGAATCAACATTGCACGTCTGGGACGATCCATGTTTGAGATATATCACTTACTTTCTGGTTTTGGAGAATTCAAGCCTTAGTTTGTCCAAGATTTTACCGAACTTGTTTTCACCAGTAAAGCTACTCACTTTCGCGGGGACGCGTCCGCCATTTGCTATTTTCACACCGCGGAGACGACGTCCGGTCCCCCATTTGGTGCATGTTGTGAGTTCATAAAATTTGGTGATGGAAGGCTCTAATAATCTCTCTCTCAATATTTTGTGTTGTTTGAATTTTTCCCGTGCTATTTTTGTCAGGGTTTCTTCTTCCACTTTTTTCCACTCCGCCATTCTGTGCGGATCAACTTCCCGTTCTAGCTTCGCGCCAATACGTTTTGCTTCTAGCGGACTCACAACACTATCAATATGCCTGGCCGAGCTTGGTTTGCCTAGGAATATCGCCTTCTGGTATTGATAGGCATGCTCAGATGATGGAAATTTGTGATGATTAAATTCTATTTGCGCATTAAAAAAGTTTGAATAGCAGCTATTGTGTCCGTGGAACCCCACACCCCCGTCATCGGTAGGTATTTTACAGACCTCTGCTGGCGTACACCCCTTTGGTAAAAGATGCAGATCTACATGCGTGTACGATCTAGTGCCTAGAACAATATGTCCTAGCACTAGGTCAGCTTGGTGTTTGTGGAGGCGCAGTAGTCTGTGACAATCTTTGACCATCATGAAATCATAGTCTTTGGTGTTAGGAAAATATTTATTGAACCAAAGAGGGCAGCCAGATTTCTGTCTAATGTCCCTTGACTTGTTAAGCACCCTCTTTTTTACCTCCGGAGAGCTTAGCTCTACATAGATTGACCGAGTCTTGCCCTTCTTTCTGATGCCAACCCTGTACGCTTGTAGAATATCATCCTTTTTCGTGGTCACTGCCATGTTTAATAGGTTTAAAATAGTGTTCATGGTATTTTCAGATACTTCATCATTAAAAGACCTTCCTGGCTCGTCCCAGGCTTCAGGGATACATTCTATTAGCAAATGGGTTGTACCGTCTGTCTTTAGAGAGGGGAGATGTTTATTTTTATCGCTCGCCATGTTGTCAATGTCGGCGCGACAAGATTTTAAGTTGGACATTACTTCATCGTACTTTCCTTTCAGCACACCTAAGCCAGTGCCAGTAGTAGTTATAGTTTGTCTAATATCTATTATGGATTTGTTTATTTCGTGTTCAAGTTCAGCAATCGTGCTAATTTTGTGGGCAGTGACTAGGTTCTCGTCAGCGGTTCTAGCAGTGTCAGTGACAGTGACATTGTCTGTGACAGCCGCTATTCCGTCTCCGCTGACATCTATCCTATCCCTCTTCACCGAGCCCTGATAACCGTTACTGTCAGGATCACTGTCAACTATAGTTTGCGTCACGTTGTCATTTAAAAACATCCTTGAATAAACACAGATTCATTGAATGAGTATAATTACCAAACTTGTAGCTACTTGAATAATAAATGACCTTCAATAACTGACCTCCCCCAGCTTGACCATCTGTAAGGTGGACCTTATGGTAGACACTGGTCCCCAGGCTGTGTTAAGATGTTAAATATTGGGGGGGATGCAACAAATTGGAATTACTATTTCTATTTCTATTTTAAATAGTCCAAAGTTATATTATTGAGTGCTTATGAATTTATTATGGGATTAATTTCCTGAGGTTTGGTGGCTGAGGCTGTTGATATGGGAATAATTCCCTCGGTTTGGTGTCTTCGGAATTTGTTGGAAAATATACCCCAAGGCCTGTTAGAGTCTAGGGGTTTATTTTCCAACAAAATACGAAGACACCAAACCGAGGGAATTAATCACTTTAGTAGCTGAATTTTGGATTCAATACTACTGTTTAAACACATATTAACAAGTATTAGACTCTTTAAAAAACGTTGATGAACTGCAACAATTTAGCTCTTCCACTCGACCACATGGATTACTATTTTACTTCTTACATGGAACAGACGAGTCAAAACGCCGCCTTTATAACGTCCAAATCACCATGTTTTACACAATTCAAACCACCACATTCTAGTATCTAGTTTATTTTACCTCTGTCAAACCAATATCACATATGTACACGAAATTATAACATCACAATGTCGGTTATATCGGCCACCCTCTCCATTCCATGAACAAACGCACCTTCCACTTTTTACATGCAACTAACGGAGCCCAGACACTAGCGCCCAAAACTCGAGACATTAGGGCCTAGCCTACTAGTAGCTCCCACTGCTTGGACGCTACGGTCCATAGGCCTAAGTGTCCGGGGCTCTAATGTTGCGCGGCCAAACCAACATACTTCTGGGTTTTAGTTCCTTTATATTACACCAGTCGGCGCCACAAAAATGCTGTGTTCCGGCCGTATTATTGTGTCAAGGGAATTAAAAAAGAAATAAATAAAAAATCTGAATCGGCAGAAATGTTGGTAATATTGTTTTACCCCGATAGTGAAGTTTTAGTGTTTGTGAATCAATGAATGGCGATTTCAGAAGCCATGTATACGTATTTGTCATACTGTGCACTTGGCGTTGCATTGTGTACTGTAGTCTCTTTAGCGCACTCCTCCTTCCATTCGAAAGTTGCCTGTTGCCGATGTCTACTGTCTTCACGTTATGGCAAGGCCTAGGCTTTAACTACTTAAAAATGGCTAATATATCTCATTCATTCATATACTCTGAACTTAGAAATGTCATGGCCGACCTTAACGAACATGAAGATGTTTTGCCAGAATTGACAAATGGATTATTCCCTATTTCATTGCTCACGACTATTCAGCAAGCGGATTATCCCTCTGAAGCTAAGTACAATGATAGTCGGAACATTATCGGTGATTTTGGTGCTAGTGATGGTGATACTGATGCTTACGACGCTCAATGAAGAAGCCTGGCCTGTTTCGCCTGTTTATCACTGGGAGGCAGCCATTGTATCACAACATCGCTTGCACTGTCGTCACATTATGGCAAGCCCTAGGCCCTAAATACTTAAAAATGGCTAATATTTCCATGGGAAACAGTGGAGGAAAGGCTTTTGGGTGAGAATGTGACGGTTGGAAGTATGTAAAAAATGATCATTTAGGCGGTAAAGGCTTGCCAAGGAAGGCAGTATGTTGGCTGTGACTATGGCAAGCCGTTAGGGTAACAATTCAAGAAACACTGTTTCTCGAGATAAAACACTGTTTTATCTCAACAAACACTGTTTTATCTCAACAAACACTGTTTCATCTCAACAAACATTGATTTTCAAGCAAGTCCCAGTGTTTCTCGAGATAAAACAGTGTTTCTCGAGATAAAACATTGTTTCTCGAGATAAAACAGTGTTTCTCGAGATAAAACAGTGTTTCTCAAGATAAATCATTGTTTCTCAAAAGATAAATCAGTGTTTCTCGAGATAAATCAGTGTTTCTCAAAAGATAAATCAGTGACCGTTTTATCTCAAGAAACATTGATTTATCTTTTGAGAAACACTGATTTATCTTGAGAAACACTGTTTTATCTTGAGAAACACTGATTTATCTTGAGAAACACTGAAACACTGATTTATCTCGAGAAACACTGTTTCTTGCTTGAAAATCAATGTTTGTTAAGATAATAAAACAGTGTTTCTCAAGATAAAACAGTGTTTATCGAGTTAAAACAGTGTTTTATCTCAAGAAACACTGTTTCTTGAATTGTTACCCAAACGGCTTGCCATATACACTGACTAAGGACCACTAATTTAAGGTTAGGGTTAGGGTTATAATAAGTCTTGTTAGCAATCCATGTACTCCATTCCACCTCCAGGATGATATAAAAAAACCAATGCATAATGGTGATATAGCAGTATTAGTAGCCTGACGCCTAAGATAAGTCGAAAGTCATGACCTTTCTAAGTAAGCCCTCCCTGAAGTCTAAGTGGAAAACCGAAGCCTCTGCATTTAAGCTCTACCTTGGTAAAAACCAATTAGAGGAAGTTGACGAATACAAGTACCTAGGGACTGTCGTTGACAGCTCCCTAACATTTAATAAACATCTAAATTCTATAAAGAGAAAGGTTTCACATAAAATCTGGCTCTTTAGACACTTGAGGAGTCGGTTGAACAGGTATCTCAGTGCACAAGTCTACAAATCCACCATACTACCATTAATAGACCAATCAGACATTTTTTACGACTCCGCACCAATGACAAATTTAAAATTCCTCCAAACCTTCCAAAATAAAGCCTTAAGAATCATAACCAAAACAAACAGATACCAGAACGTTGAGCACTTCCATACCCAGTACAACCTTCTCCCACTAAAGCAGAGGCGGAGGTTACATATCCTCCAACAAGCCAATAGACTAAAAATTAATCCTGAGTACCTAGATTTAAGAGCGTTACCAACCCGCCAATTCCAGCAGGGGAAAATTGTATTTAAGTGCCCAGTACCAAGACTTGAGATAGTTAGGAGATCACTGTATTACAAAATACCGTATTATTGGAATGGGCTGGAAGCAGACCAACATAACATTGAAAACCCAAAACAATTTACCCGTAATATAAAGGAGACCAGCATTTGGTTTGATCAAAATTTCTTGTATTAATATGAAAACATTTACATAAAGAACATTTACATTTTACATAACACCTTTTTTTAGAACATCGATATTCCTCATGATGCCCTTCCACCCTATTCCACCCCGACTCCTCTCATCAATGTCAAATCTCAACAAGCAAACTCCGCCCCCTCATCCCATACAGTATTACTCTACTGTTGGCTACCCAACCTGTCCCGATCCCTTATCGGCTCCGTATCCACAAGAAGTTATACTTTGTACTGAATACATTATACCTTAAATTGATACCATTATTATATGGGTTACTACTGTTAACCTAGTTGTAGGCCTTCTGGTCCTATGGTTGTTCAGTCATATAGTCATACAGAGATAGACACACTTTGGTCTACGCTCATGTCAGTCCATAAACACCCCGCCGCTTATTAGCAGGACGGTAGTGAATATGGACAGGACCTAAATGTCCACCTTATGTTATCATAGTTAAGCAAACATATGCGGTAAAATCTTGCAGACTTAAATGAATCAATTATATAGAACACCATGAGATGGAGGCCACCATTAGATCGTTGAACTAATGGTGGATTGTTACCTCCATCAAATTGTACCAAACGTGTCCAGTAGGGCTTGTGATCCTCCCTTCCCTGGGAGATTGACCCACTGACGTAAGTCATATTTTTTAAAAAAGACTGAATAAATGTAACAACAACAACAACAACAACGCCTAGCAGATGTTAAGAGAGCATTGTTACCATTACGCACTGTATTTTCATGTGTTCTGTGAAGTGGAATAGAGTACATGGATGGATACTGATGCTAACTATAACCCTAACCTAACCTTAAATGTGGGGTCCTAGGTCAGTATAGGCAGTAGTTATACCCCACTAGCATCCTGACAGCTAGTTTTTAGTTGATACCTAGTATCAAATCGTTGTGGTATCAACTGGTATCTATATAAATATTACTACCATAGCTTTTCAAATTTTGTCCAGGGATAATTTATGACTTCTTTAGACTGAATCAAAGTGTAAACGTTGTGTTCCAACGCCCTGTTGCGTTCCAACGCCCTGTTGTGTTCCAACGCCCTCTGCAAGATGGTTCCTAGTGCTTGCACAATTTTCCTCAGAAGTAGATAATTGACTCATAATAATGATAATTTACCATTTATTAACACTAACTGCTCAAAGAAAAAAAAGCAATTATAAGACAAGTGCCAGAAATCAAAGATAGCATATCAACACTAATTTTGCTTTCCAACACCCAAGAAAAACATGAAATATATATCTCAATAAAATATGGAGAAAACCCCACTTTCACACCGTATTCTAAGTTTAGCAGCTATTTTTCATGGTACAATATTCAATCAGAATTTTAAAATTGTATTCATCTCACTTTCACTGTTATATCTAAGGGTGTTGGAACACAAGGCAATTAATGCTATTGTTAATAGTGGCTGCCCCAGGGAAGGTTTTTAATATTAGTGTTCCCAATTTTCGACCTGGGCCATGTAGAATTGATGATGTGAAGGATCAGTAGTTTCAATGAATTTAAAATGTGACCCCAAAATAGCCCCAAGTGACCCCATTTTGTGAGAATCTACCATAAATGCTTAGAGCTGCCACGAGCTGCATCCCTATACTATCACTGGAAGGAGTAGGGTGTTTATTTCATTTAGTCTATACTGGGTTTTAACAAACCCATATCAAACTTCATCATAATAAGTTTACCTGGTGTACTTGCTATCCCTGGTTGACAAAATCTTGAAAAGTAAGTTTCTTTGATGACACAGGAATTTTCTAAAAGCAACCCCAAATGATGTATTCTTTGACATTTAAAATATAGCCTATACATCCCAACCTGACATGATCATATTATGATGTCAAAAGGAAAAAAATAAAGATATATCTGGAGAATATTGTTGCCTGAATATTTATTGTAGAGTGACTATGACACTCTGGTGCTCTTTATTTGTATGATCTGCTTTCTTCAAGTCCATTATTTCTATTTCCTTGTTGAGTTCCATATCTGTGAGATGTCTACAGAGGTTCTACTGGTTGATTATGCACAATCTGGTGGACACCCCCTCTGCCGAGATCCCCCCTGTGCTGCTAACAGCCGCTTGCTTCCGCCGTCACTGAACACGTCCATGTCTCTTTTACTGGCAAGCTGAACATCTTGTTCCTGCAGCAATACAAAGATGATTATATGAAATTGTTGTGGTTGAGTCTAGCATAGTATAGTACAGGGGGAACAATGCCAATAAATATACTGTGAATCAGGTGGGCCTATATATGTTGCGATTCTTGCCTATGTTCTTTCCAATGTCTGAGTGGCCATCGTTGCACATCTGTGTTTCAGCTCCGGCTTAATAATAATCGATATTAAATAATGATATTTCGTGATCGTATAGGTTACTTCTTCGAGAATAAATATATTATGAATATCAATAGCAGGAGATGGGAGGAAATGAACTAAAGCTACTGGATAATCATTAAAGTTCCAAAGGACCAAGGGTTGAAATATTCTATGTTTCAAAATGCAGCTCCGAGATATAACATCAAGAGTGAAATACTTCTTTCATATATTCCCTTTATTCCTCCTTGTGTGTTGGGGTGAAGACCTTGCTTCTCACCCCGAATTATGAACAGGTACATAAGGTATATAAATGATTTCTGACAAAGGTAACATTATGTTTGCAATGCAAAACAGGAATAACTAAATAAATATAACAATGAAATAAGTACAAACTTGAACATAAATAGAGAAATATGTAACAAGTAGCATGGTTAAAGTCCGGATGGAATAATAGTAGAAACATTGCAATATATGCATCTCTCAGGATCGTTACATATATAAGTTTAGAGCTGACACAAGCTTCATTTTACTATCACAAGTACCCTGTTTCAATGGTTGTATTACCTTGTAAAATCAAATCTATTTCCCTCATTTACTATCAGTGGTAGGGGCTAATGGCTGGAAGGAGTAGAGCGTTTATTTCCTTTAGTCTATATTAGGTTTTAACAAACCCACTTTAACAACACATCATAAGGTAACAGAGGTATAACAGGAGAACATTGGTGCATGAATATTTATTGTAAGGTGAACCAGACATGGCGGTCGTCATTTGTATCATTTGCTTTCTACAGATTACTTTTTCTATTTCTGTGAGATGTCTACAGAGGCTTTACTAAATATATGATATCCTCCTCCTCCTCAGAACCCCAATATTCCAAACCAAACTCAAATGCCCCATGTTTGAACTCTATCCCATCAAATATAAGATAAGTTGGCTGCTGCTGCTGTTCAATTATCCACAAACTGGTGGGCACTCCCTCCGTGAAGGAGATTTCTGTGCTGTTACCGCATCCTTGCTTCCACCGTCACTGTAAATATTCATGTCTCTTTTACTGGCAAGCTGAACATCTTCTTTCTGCAGCAATACAAATATGATTATATGAAATTGTTGTGGTTGAGTCTATTTTAGTATGGTACAGGGGGCAGCACCTTGAACAGTGCCAAGGTATAGCTCAGTAGGTGTGGGTCTATGTATGTATACATGAGAATATTGATGTTAGGTAGGCTTCTACCCTGTACTCTTTTATTTCTTAATCTTTCTTAAAAAGATTACTATATTTTCAAAATTATTACTCAGTATAACTCGAGATGATAACGTCTGGGAGAACTGGATCTGATCTAGATGTCTGTATACCAATTTGTCTCTTTTATTATTATTATTATTGTTATTATTCCTATGTAAAATGTGAAAAACCCTAGTTTGGGATTTTGAACTCCCAGAATAAATAAAGTCTTAAAAAAGTAATGTGACTTCGATAAATAAAGTAGTATCTTATCTTATCTTATCTTACTCAGAGACTAGCCCTCCCTAATGTAGCAGTCTGAGTCCTCCTGTGATCATATATGAAAGAAAATAAACATAAAGAAAGAAAATAAAGGTATAACCGGAAAATATTGTTACATGAATATTTATTGAAGAGTGAACATGACATTCCTGTGGTGCTCTTTAGGTGCAGCATCTGCTTTCTTAAATTTTATTATTTCTATTTCCCCGTATAGCTCCATATCTGCTAGATCTGTATCCATACAGGTTCTACTGGTTGAGTATCAACAATCTGGTGTCAACAAGTGGGTGGGCACCCCCTCATAGAAGGAGACTTCTCCTGTGGTGCTAACAGCCGCTTGCTTCCACTGTCAATGTACACGTCCATGTCTCTTTTACTGGCAAGCTGAACATCTTGTTCCTACAGCAATACAAAGATGATTATAGGAAATGGTTGTGGTTGAGTCTATTGTTGTATAGTACAGGGTGCAGCACCTGTCTGTAAGACAGATATTAAGGAACAATGCCAATATACAGCTTAGTAAGTGGGTCAATGTATGTTTAGAGAATATTGATGTTCGGTAGACTCCTACCCTTTACTCAGAGAGTAGGCCTCCAACACATGAGCTCTTGTGTCCCAAATGTAGCAGTCTGATATTGGAATAGGCCAGCTTGGCTGTGTTCATTCTACTCTCACCACCAGAGACAAAGAATGTACTTAACATTAGTGATATGTGCCAGAGACTGTCTGAGCAGAGGCAAATGCAAGGCCCCTGATCAGTGGGGGGGAGGTAGGAGGAGGGCAGGCAGGTGAATATTTGTGTCTCTATTAAGAAACAATAATTATAATTTTGTCACAAAGAAAATTCACTTGTCACTATCTACCTATTGATTGTTGATCATAATCAAGCCAATTAGATGTTTATTGTTGTTTTTCAGAAACATGTCTGTGTTAATTGAGGGCAATAGGAATCCTAGATGTAGGAAGGGTAAATCATCAAAAGGTACTATGAGAAACAAATAAAATATTAGCAGAAGAACTGAGCTGGTTATGCAATGAAAGATAGTTCAAAACCCATATATGACAGTCTTAGTGTCTAAACACAGTTTAAGCTACTTTCAAATGTTTCCCCTCTCTCACACCCCAATGAACCAAAATGGCACACTTGAAAAACCTGACCCCTCTGCAAACAATTCAGAAATATTCCGCTTTCCGCTGGAAAGAAGCAAGAACTCAACAGGTAGTGTTGTGTATAGGCTCAGGTCATAAAGAGGATTGGTCATTTTATTCATAACATATAGACATGTTCTTGGTGCATTTTATTACTGTTATTTTCATCTATCCATTTATTCATCATTTGTAATGGGAGCAGAGTTCCATATCTAGGAGTTGTCTACATGGATTGTACTAAATACAAGATAGGATGCAGCTGTTGGTCCTGCATCAACAACATGGTGGACAATATGGACTATGTTCCATATATTGATACTGCTCCTGAGCTGCTACCACCTCCTTCCCATCTTCACCACTGTACTGTGCTTCTCTTGTACCTCCACACTCAACCTCCTGCAGCAATACAGACTGTTATTATACCAAGTGACACAATAGAGGATTGTAATCAGAACATGCTGGAACAACCATGAGGAGACTGTGTACTGTGATGTTCAATCAATATTCTACATGAACTAGCACTGGTTGACACTGGCACCAGTGCCGGACCCTGGTCTGTTAAAACTAGTTGGAGTTCAAGTGCTCTGTGCTAATTATATTGTGCAGACTATTATGCATGAGTGACCAGTGAGTGACTAGTGACTATTCACCAGGAAGAACCATAAGTACCTAACACTGTATCAGTATTTACAGAAATACCCATCAGCAATAAAACTACAGCCAAAGAACAGAACATGCCGTTAATCAAAGCTCTGCCAATTGGAGTCTTTACTGTTGATTGTAATGTAGTAAGGCAGAGGATATATGTTTATCATGAAAAGCTTACCTGGTTTACTTGCCCAGCAGTTGCCATGGTCACCAGGAAGCAGACCATCACTATGGTTATAAACACCTTCATGTTGACTGCACGGCTGCCTCTACTGGGAACGTCTGGTTCTTGTAGTATGTGTGTAGTACTGGTGTGTGTGGCTGGACAGTACAGATGTATATGCTGGTTTATATATACTGCACCTGGAGGTGTTGGTTATTATTTATTCCTGCAGCACATGTGTCTATGTTCAAGTCTGCCATCAAATCCATGTGAGACAATGGGACATAACTTGGCAATAATATGTACAGAATGTGTAGGAGGGAAAAGCAGCTTGAGTCATTGATCATATTAAGTATCAACACATGACGTTCCACGCAGTCTGGTAAAGCAAGTCTTGACCTCATGACAATACACTGATATAAAATCTAATGACCAGCTCGAGTCATTGGTCAAATTAAGTATCAACATAGACACTTTATACTGTTGAGATATTTAATCGTACAGTTTTATGGAGCCTTCAGGCTGCCGTTCATTGACTGAAAACTAAAAGTCATTTACATTTAGGAAATGTTAATATCCTTATTGAGAAGTATTGATCATTATTATCATTTGTGTTTATTTGTGAGAGAAAGTATCTCTTGCCTTCTATTGGTAACTATAGTTAGGTTTCCTGACATATTGAACAAGGTATTTTGGGTTACTTGAATACATCCAGTCTATTGAGCTATATGAGGAACATTTCTGCTTCTCTTCTTTAGATAATCAGGTGATAAATATCAGTAGGTTATTTATTGTTTATGTTGGACTAGCAAAGTATACCCATCCTTCAGACGGTTAAGAACAGGTAGGTTCTCTATCAAAGGTATTGTTGTACAAAGGCCAGTTCTTACAAGCCTTTGTGCTACCTGGCTCCTATATACAGCTGTGCCTGGTGCAGTGACAGTCTATTCCACCAGGTGGGGTGCAGGACAGTACTTGTATTATACTCTCTCCCTAGACCCATAGATGTCTATCTTATGCACTGTTACTTGTATTGCTGATTACTACTGTATTGCCCTATGTTATGTATGTTCAGTGTGTAACTTGTATATATACCATATGGTGTTGTCACACCCTATTTGTGTTATGTATAATGTATGGACTAGTCCCTGTGGGGCTAGTGTTGGTTAGGTTCAGTACTCCCTCAGTACTGGCCTGCAGAGCTGGTGTATGGTAATAAAGGTTGATAGCTGGCAAGGACCAAGAACCTGAGTTAGTGGTATGTTCGTTAGTTAGTGCGGTACTAATTAGCAGGATCCACAATTCACTACAGTATGTCAATAATGGGTAGGAAATATTAAATATAAATTTTTCACCCTCCTCCTCTCTCACTCACTCTCTCCCCCTCCTCTTTCACTCCCTCTTTACCCACTTCTCTCTTATCCTCTTCCTTCCCTGCCCTCCATCTCTTTCTCTTCCCACCCTCTCCTTGCCTTCCTTTCCTCTCTCTCCCTTCCCTCTTCTCTCTCTTCTTCTTCCTCCTCTCCTCTTCTTCTCCCTGCCCTTCCCTCTCCCACCCTCTCTTTTTTCTTCCCCCTAACCCTCACTTCTTCTACCTCCCTTCCTCCTCTCCCCTTCCTCTCTTTCCCTCTCACACTCTCTTCTTCTCTCTCCCCTTGTCAGGGTAGCATGGGGTGAGTTCAATTAGTGATCATTTAGCTCAAGAGCTCATTGATCATTGCCTCTGGGTCTTGTGATCATTGGTTTGATCATACTTGCTTCCCAGGTTGTAAATAGAAGGTGGATATTTTAAAAAAGGATTCAAAATCACATTTTACACCTGTGATACCTTCACAAACCACAGATTGGTATCTACCTCACATTGCCTTGCAACAGTGAACAATAACAGCAACCTAAAAGTTTCATTTGAATCATGAACAGTTATAAAGACACTCAGTAACAGATAGAAGTTGAAACAGGAAGATGGTCAAAGAGGACATGAGGAGAGATAACCATGTGGGTGACAACGCCTTACAATTGGCAAATCCCATGCATGGCACAGGTATATGACATATCCATAATAATTAGATGGAATGCACCCAGTGGTTGTTCTAAAATAGTGTAGCAGGCACACATGAAGTGAAAATGTATGTATCATACAGAATGGCAACTGTGCATAGACTTTCACTTCATATGCTATTTTAGAACAACCATGAGTTGCATTCCATATTTATATTGTCATACCACCAGGTGGACAGACAGACCCTGAGGGCATGTCTACATAGTTATCATTGTATATTTAGTTGGGTCATCTGGAGCACTTCTGTGACCGTTGAGAGCGAAGGTTGGTTTCTCAGTGGATTTGACATCTATGAAGGGCAAATAAAAAAATGAGCGGGGGCGACCCTCGCGAAAGTGCGGGGAAACCCTGTGAGAGCCCCAATTCCAAAATGGCCGCCATCGACCACTATGACAACTTATATTTCAATGGTTTGGCCTACCATGCAGTCCAGTATATGCTTATTAGGGTTTTGGGGGTTGAGGAATTCATATCTGATATCAGTTTGATGATTTGACCTTGCTTTGACCTTCAAATCCAAGATGGCTGTCAGTTTTCAGCTCACAAGGGCCAAATTTTTCAAAGTCATCATAGAACCTTCTTAGTAGGCTCTTATGAAAGCTCTTATGATGCTAAATTGACTTATGGAAAGTGAAACTACAATTGGGGCAACCATAGTTAGTACTGCACATGGGAAACTCACCCCCAAAACCCCCTAGGGGTAATAGAACAAACCCCTTTTCAGACTGATGATCTTTCAGGTATAGTCTAGGCGAAATTAGACCTGGGACAAATTGTAAAACACAGTTTCTGAACTGTTTTGGATACTATTGATATGCCTTATTAATATACTAAAAGGCCCAGAAAATCTAGGTCAGGGAACATGCCCAAAACCACATAAAAAACAAAATGGCTGCCACTAAAAATTTGGAACACCATAAATCAGGATATAATTAAGATATATTCAAGTGCAAATACACTTTTTCTATGTTTTTAGACATCAGGAATCCAGTGCAATATAAATGAAGTCAATATAATCAAAATTTAACAAGTTAGTATATTGATACCAAGAAAAATGAAGAAAAAACCTCCCTAAAATGCATTGAGTGCACTCAAGAAATGCCATAACTTGGCATATAATCAACATATATTCATGCGTAAATATACCTTTTCTATGTTTTTAGACATGGGGAATTTATTGCAATGTAAATGAAGTCAATCTAATTATTATTCGGCAAGTTAGTTTATGCTTTATGCTGAACCAACTACATGGATGGTGAGAAAAAACCTCCAAAACACTCAAAATTCATCCATTAAACTCTAGAAATCTATTGGGATTGTATTGTATGAACATTCATGACCAAGCACAATTGGTAACATATTCCTGTAGCCCTAAATGTCAAACAGACCTGTTTTGATTATTGGTTAGTTTTGATTTGAAATAATACACAGCAGGAAAAATGGGTATGCCTACTTATTAAGGTACCTAACAGCATTAGCTCCTGCACTGTTTATACAGTCACCATTGGAATGGCTACAAGCTGGTGTACATTCCTAGTTGATATTCCTTTAAGAACACACAGAATGATGCTGTCACTCCAGCAGTTGCAGCAACAAATTTTGTTGTAGTTGGTCAGAAGCAGGAAGCAGGTGCAAACGTAAAGTTTGGAATTATTCATCTTTGAACTTCCATCCCGAGTACTCTGGAGGACGACGAACACACTTTGTTCTTTAAATCTGGTAGTACACTCTGTGATACTTTTTAGCAGCAGAACTAGCAGGTAGAATCTGTACATTAATATAATGTTTTGCAGACAGCAAGTTTTTCTCAAAATTTCTTATATTGGAGATAATGCATTGAAATTTAAATTGTAAACAGGTACAGTAGCATATTCTCCAACTTTCTCTATATCATCTTGGGAAGTTTTAACATTGAACACACTTAAGCTTATCTTTGGTGGGAGGTGATATCCATCATTAAATCATCAGCAGAGGGCAATCCTAGCAACAAAATTTGGACCTCCAATGTTTCGACACAGAGATGAGTCTCCAGCACTTTAGCAGGCATCCATTGACAGAAATTAGTTTAGAGGGATTACTAGGACAGATATATACACCAATAGCTGTGAGAACCCCTGGAAATATACTTGGATAAGATCTGCACTATCATCATCTCACACCATGTCTAATCCTAGTTAAGGATAGGTATGGACCTTTCCGTTAGTATCAAGGATGGTGACCAACATTGAAGGGTAGCAAAATATGATGAGCTGATTCAGGCATCCAGAGGCAGATACAATTCTGCACCCTGCTTGTGCCAAGCTGAGGATAGAGGACTACACCCAAGCAATATAGAGACAGTATTGAGGGTAGATCTCCTTGTACTTGTGATCTCCTATTTCTTTTTATTCCTTATGATTTGTTAGACAACTTAAGTGGAGCATTCCATGTTAGTCAGAACAGACTAAATTGAATGTCAGGGTGTGTGCTTGGTGTGCCTAGGTGACAAGGTGGGTTCTTTCAGTTGCAATAGGAGACTGTTCTTTCAGTCGCAATAGGAGACTATTTGAGGTGCCAAACACATTAGGGATCATTGATTTTATTTAATTTGTCTTCTCAAGGGAGGGTGACTTTAGAATGGTTTTCTTAAAGTTAGTAATTCTATTTCTATAGATGGTCAATTCTGATCCATACCCTAACACACACCTGGTGAACTACTAAAATACTACAAGATTATTCACTACAACTGTCAAATGGAATGAGTCTGTTCTTTCAGAAATATTAACTAGGAATGTACTACAGCTTTTGGCCATTGTAATAGTTTGAAGGTTAGGATGAGAAGAATATGTTACCAACTGTGCGTGGTCATGAATGCTTTCATACGATACAATCCCAATAGATTTCTGTTTACTGGATGAATTCCGAGAGTTTTTTTGTTTTTATCTCACCATCCAAGTAGTTGATGAAGCATATGCTAACTTGCTGAATATTACTTGGATTGACTTCATTTACATTGCAATAAATTCCCCATGTCTAAAAACATAGAAAAGGTATATTTACGCATGAATATATGTTGATTATATGCCAAGTTATGGCATTTCTTGAGTTCACTCAATGCATTTTAGGGAGGTTTTTTCTTCATTTTTCTTGGTATCAATATACTAACTTGTTAAATTTTGATTAATTTGACTTCATTTATATTGCACTGGATTCCTGATGTCTAAAAACATAGAAAGAGTGTATTTGCACTTGAATATATCTTAATTATATCCTGAGTTATGGTGTTCCAAAGTTTTAGTGGCAGCCATTTTGTTTTTTATGTAGTTTTGGGCATGTTCCCTGACCTAGATTTTCTGGGCCTTTTAGTATATTAATAAGGCATATCAATAGTATCCAAAACAGTTCAGAAACTGTGTTTTACAATTTGTCCCAGGTCTAATTTCTCCTAGACTATACCTGAAAGATCATCAGTCTGAAAAGGGGTTTGTTCTATTACCCCTAGGGGGCTTTGGGGGTGAGTTTCCCATGTGCAGTACTAACTATGGTTGCCCCAATTGTAGTTTCACTTTCCATAAGTCAATTTAGCATCATAAGAGCTTTCATAAGAGCTTTCATAAGAGCCTACTAAGAAGGTTCTATGATGACTTTGAAAATGTGGCCCTTGTGAGCTGAAAACTGACAGCCATCTTGGATTTGAAGGTCAAAGCAAGGTCAAATCATCAAACTGATATCAGATATGAATTCCTCAACCCCCAAAACCCTAATAAGCATATACTGGACTGCATGGTAGGTCAAACCATTGAAATATAAGTTGTCATAGTGGTCGATGACGGCCATTTTGGAATTGGGGCTCTCACGGGGTTTCCCCGCACTTTCGCGAGGGTCACCCCCGCTCATTTTTTTATTTGCCCTTCATAGATGTCAAATCCACTGAGAAACCAACCTTCGCTCTCAACGGTCACAGAAGTGCTCCAGATGACCCAACTAATTAGGTAGCATGCATGTACGTGGAAGAATGTCCACCATGATTCAATGATGTTTAGATGTTTAGATTACCTTGTGCAATCAAATCTATTTCCCCCATTTACTATTGATGATAGAGGCTAATCACTGGGAATAGGAGTAGGGTGTCTATTTCATTTAGTCTATATTGGGTTTTAACTAACCCATATCAACAACTTATCATTAACTTTTCAAGTTAACAAAGATATAACCAGAGAACATTGTTGCATGAATATTTATTGTAAACTGAATGTGACGTTCCTCTGGTGCTCTTTATATGTCCATCATCTGCTTTCTCTACAGTTCATTATTTCCCATGGAGCTCCATATCTGTGAGATGTCTGCACAGGTTCTACTGGTCAAGTATCAACAATCTGGTGTCAACAAGTGGGTGGACATGTCCCCATAAAAGGAGACTTCTCCTGTGCTGCTACCCGCTGCTTACTTCCATCTTCACTGTACACGTCCACGTCTCTTTTACTGGCATGCTGAACATCTTGTTCCTGCAGCAATACAAATATGCTTATATGAAATGGTTGTGGTAAGACCATGAGCCTTGCCCTGGGTAGAGAAACATTTACACAGGTTGATGAATATAAATATCTAGGACCTACCATACCACTAGACAGAAATCTATCATATAAGTCTCATGTTAACAAATTAATAAATAAACTAAAGTGGAAGGTGAGACTATTGTCGAATGTTCGCTATACCCTCAAAAAAAGGTAAAAGCAGACATAGTAAAATCAATAATAATTCCGAATATAGACCAGGGAGATATCTTCTACTCTTCAACAAACAAACAATTACTGAAGGGACTAGATTCGCTGCTAAACTCAGCAGTTAGATCAGTATTTAATTTTAAAAAAGAACAAATGTTGAACAAGAAATAAAAAGCCTGAATGTTCTACCCAACTCTGTAAGGAGAGAGGTACATACACTAGAAAGTGCTTACCAATAAGCTCAAACTAATTCTAAATAAGATACTGGGAATCTTCCGACCAGGAGCCATGCAAAAAGAAGAAAAACTGAAAGATTAATCGTCCAAAAACATCACTTTACCAAAACAGCTCTGTTTACAAGGTTAAGATAGCCTGGAACTCATTGTCAACTGAGAAACAGGCCATAGAATCAAGAAAATATTTTAGAAAACAGATCGAAAATTCAATAAAAATGAAACAGAACTAGAAAATTAACCTTTCTCCAAGGGGAATTTAGTATCAAGTCGATATCTTGCCAAGGACTTATGCTGTACTGCATTACCAATAGATCACCATTATAATGATCTATATCGACTGTTACAGGTTAAGATGGTGTATCTCATTTGTAGGTATTTTATATTCTTATACCTTGTATTTTGTATCATATATACTCTTTTATATCTTATATTATATTACAAAACCTAAATATGTAAATGTCTATCCCTAATATCAAGGGAACGGCCGGAAAACCTAAGTATAAATCCTGTTAGGTACTCAGAGGCCTGTCGACCTGTTTGTCAGATTTGTTACTCCTTGATGAATAAAAGATTACTCTATTCTATTCTAAGTCTAGCATAATATAGTACAGGGTGCAGTATCTGTCTGTAAGATATGTATTTAGGAACAGTGCCAGGGTATGGCTAAGAAGATTCATAGACAGGCAGGGTCACTATTTGTGCCACTATTAAGAAACTAGCTTATCACTAGCTACTTCTGTTGCCTTACTGTTGATTGTTATATAGTAAGGCAGATGATTTATATTCTTATTCTACACTCTATCATGAAAAGCTTACCTGGTTTACTTGCCCAGCAGTTGTCATGGTTGCCAGGAGGCAGACCATCACTATGGTTATAAACACCTTCATGTTGACTGCACGGCTGCTGCTGCTGAGAACTTCTGGTTCTTGTAGGATGTGTGTAGTACAGGTGTCTGATGAGTGGCTGGACAGTACAGATGTATATGTTGGCTTATATATACTGCACCTGGAGGTGTTGGTTATCATGTATTACCACAGCACATGTGTCTATCAAAATCATATGAGACAATGGGACATATGCCAGAAGTCTAGCAATAACTTGTACAGAATGTGAGAGAGAAAAGCAGCTTGAGTCATTGATTATCAACACATAACGTTCCACACAGTCTGGTGAAGCAAGTCTTGAGGTGATGACAATACACTGATATAAAATCTAATGAACAGCTTAAGTCATTGGTCAAATTAAGTATCAACATAGACACTTTATACTGTTGAGATATTTAATAACACACTCTGGTTAAAGCAAGTCTTGACCTCATGAAAATACACTGATATAAATTTTACATTTTAATTATACCGGTTCATTCTTTAATGTAATTTTTCTTAAGTCTGTGATATTAAAAACATCCTTGAATAAACACAGATTCAATTCAACATCCATGTATATGAACCACACTTTTGCAGCAATCACACCGCCAAAGAACTGGCATATTTCAGTTTTATGGAGCCTTCAAGCTGCCATTCATTGACTCTAAACAAAAAGTCATTTACATGTAGCAAATGTTAATATCCTACTATCCTTATTGAGAAGTATTCATCATTACTATCATTTGCGTTTATTTGTGTGAGAAAATATTTCTTACCTTCTATTGGTAATTATAGTTTGGTTTCCTTAGATATTGAACAAGGTATTTTGGGTTACTTAAATATATCCAGTCTATTGAGCTATATGAGGAACATTTCTGCTTTTCTTCTTTATATAATCAGGTAATAAATATCAATGGGTTATTTGTTGTTCATGTTGGACTAGCAAAGTATACCCGTCCTGCAGACGGTAAGAACAGGTAGGTTCTCTATCAAAGGTATGTCAAGAATGGGTAGGAAATGCTAAATATACATCTTTCACCCTCTTTCTCTCTCACTCACTCTCTCCTCCTCCCTCACTCCCTCTTTGCCCACTTCTCTCTCCCCTTCCTTCCCACCCCTCCATCTCTTTCTCTCCCCCACCACTCCCCCGCTCCTCTTGTTCTCCCCCCTTTCATCTCCTAACCTCTCTTTTCTCTCACCCTCACCCTCTCTTCTTCTACCTCCCATCCCCTTCTCCCCTTCCTCTCTCTCCCTCTCACACTCTCTTCTTCTCCCTCCCCTTGTTAGGGTAGCATGGGGCGAGTTGCATCTCTAGGTCTTATGATCAATTAGCTCAAGGGCTCATTGATCATTGCCTCTGGGTTTTATGATCATTGGTCATACAAGTTGTACTTGCTTCCCAGGCTATGAATAGATCACACGGAATTGACACTGATTAAAAGAACATATATAATTGCTATATCAGAGGCTGATATGACCATGATTTTACCATATATTTGTATATAAAGGATGAGCTAACAGTTTTAGGAGGACAGTGGATAAAGCATCCCATTACAGACTTCATAAAGCTGGCTACAGCAGACTAATTGTACACATGTTTGGCACCAGAAATAATTAGTTATGTGACCTAACGTATATTTTCAAACATCAATCATGAAAATGCAGCCTGTTGCAGCTACACAAGGCTACAAATAAATATGGAATCTACTCTTCTGATATGGTGAGTATCATATTAATATCTAACTAATTAGTTTCCTTAAATATACAGAAAATGAACAATCTAAAAGTACACATGTTCCATGGTAGAATCTCAACAAAAGGCTATTATGGTGAATGCGTAAAATACTGGTTCAAATTGTCACCCAAAATGGCCTGTTGGGCAATCACAGCATTCCAGCTTAGGCCCATAATCATCTCGATTTAGAGCCTGAGTATACCTAGGCACTTGCCTTTGATACCTGAATAGTGTTCACTCTGGGGAGAACAACACATGGGTGAATTTGTGCGACATGGGCGATCATAAGAGCTTCATCAGGTTTGCAAAAATTACCGGCATTTACACCTTCAACCTCTGTCGAACGTGAAAGTGAAAATAGCGGGGGCAGTCATTGTTTATTTGCATGACCAGGGTGGTCATGGGGAGGGCGGTCATGACAGTCAAAACATTGTTTATATTACTGTGAATGTGCAAGTGAATATCATGTGTGCAGACACTCTAAATGTGTGTATACTTATAAGTTATATATATATATGAAGTGCATTAACAACATCAGTGTAATCAACTGATGGCAATGTAAAATAAGGCTCAGAAACCGTCTTAACTGTCCCCATACCCGCAGAACTACATGTAAACTGGGGGATATGTTAATCGGGAACAGTATGTACTCATTTGATTTGATTGATTTGATAAACATTTATTGCAGACTAGCTGCCAATGGAGGGATTTCTCCAGCAATACAGGGAGGTCTTCGGCACCCCAATAGCAAACAGATGGAGTCGTTATGTAGTTTTCAGACTTTTCAGGTTTTACACAGATATGTTTTTGTCTCGCTTGATGTATCACATGTATTATATAAAATAATCATCATTCCAGACATAAATAGTTTTATATTGTAAAAGATCTTAATTCCAATGTTTTGTGAGCCACCGCAGGCAGTCTATTCCAAGAGTAGGGGATTTGATGGTATATAGATTTTCTCAGTTGTTCTGTTTTGGGGGTATCATGTTTAAGAATTTTCTTTCCTTCAGTAAAATGTCTAGTATTGATTGTTCTGAGGTCTATATTTCTTGGATCTTGTGCTCGGCGGTGGCCCATTTGCAATAGGTGGAGGTGGCGGCGATGTTTCAATGGCAACAACTTTTGTATATCAATTCATCAACATTTATTCTAGATGGCAATCGGTATATTGTTCTTAAAATACGGTTTTGGAGGATTTGTAGTCTATGTAAGGTAGTATTTCCACTTGATTCTAATAGTATATCTGCTTGGTCAATGATCGGCAGCACCATAACCTTATAAATCAGTAACATGGTTTGTTGCGTCAATTTATCCCTAAGCTTTAAGAGTTGCCAACTTTTGTAACTTAATAAATTAGTTAGTTTTGTTATGACTGATTTAAACTTCAAGGCGCTGTCTATTTCAGTTCCCAAGTAGTTATATACTTCTACGTCCTCCAATTCCGTTTTATCTAGGGTTATACAATATTGTGATTGAGATGCCATATTTTCAGAGATCCACCTTGATCTGAGATTAGGTCTAGGGAAGATGGTTTGAACCTTCTATTTATCTAAATTCAGAGAGATTTTATTTAGTTTACACCACTGGCTCAATGAATTCAGATCTGATTGTAGTTTATTTGTGGCTTGTACTAGGTTGGGGTCTGATGTATAAATAATGGTATCATCAGCGAACATTTGAATGGTGGAGTTATTGATATATTTCGGTAAGTCATTTATATAAAGATTAAATAGGATAGGGCCCAGCGTTGTGCCTTGGGGCACTCCACAGTCACAGTCATTGACATATACTTGTTGACTTCTATTTGTTAAATAATTTTGAAACCATTTATGTTCATTCCCTGAAATACCAAATGTCGTCATTTTTTCTAATAGTCTATTATGATTAACCGTGTCGAAGGCCTTTCTCAGATCATTTTTTAGTAACCATGTGGGCATATCTTCTATTCCTGAAGACTTACTGGAGGTCATATTTTTTATAATTTGGGTTAAGTCTTTCGTAGTTACTGGTGTGTACTTGAATCTTGGGTATTCAGTCGTTGACTGTTGGCTACCCGTTTTGTCCTTTGCAATTGTTTCATCGGTTGGAAGTTGTATAATATCTGCCAACTTATTTCCTATGCTAGAAAAATATGAGTTAAATGTGTTTGGAACATTTTCTGGTAAAACTGGAGTTAAATTTTCATTCAGTTTGATTTCCTTCTTTTCACATCTTGATTTTTTGCCATCTAGTAGTGGTGCTAGTTTTGCCCAGAACTTTTTAGGGTTTCGACTATTTTCCTGTATTTCATTTTTTATATAATTATTTTTTATATAATTATTTTTTAAATTCCGTGCCTGGTGATCGTTTTCATGCCGCAGTTGTTTTGCCTGATCCATTACTTCAGGATTTCTGCTGCGTTTAGCTGCTTTGAATAAGTTATCCCTTGCTTTTATCTGTGCAAATAGATCTGCTGTCATCCATTCCTTCCTAGATTTAACATCTTTATAGGTTTTTATTGGGCACATTTTGTAGTTATTTTTGCTATCATACGCTCCCAGCAAATTGAGGGGTCATCTGAATTCAGTAAATCATCCCAATGTATGTTGTTCAGCTGAGTTGACAATTTGTCGGCATCATAGTTTACGTATGATCTACATCTGAATGTTACCTTATGGTACTTTTCATTTGCTTTTTTAAATATAACAAATGTGGGTAGATGGTCACTCAGATTTATGTTCAGCGTTCCACATTTATTCATAATTTTGGAATCAGTATGTATTAAGTCTAAAGTTGTGCTGGTAGTACTTGTTATTCTGGTTGGTAGACGAATCAATTGTTTCATTGACACTTTATGTTCAATTGAAAGGAGACTGGATTTCATGGTGGAAGGGCATGAATAATCTACATTTAAGTCGCCCAGGAGAATCTCGCTTAGTTTTTATAGCTTCCATTGTTTCAACAATAGTATCAATAGCAAGTTTTAAATTCCCAGTTGGTGGGCGATAAACATTTGTTACCGAGAACTCCTTGTGTTTATTTAAAATTACTTTTAGCGTTTGAATTTCTATCTCTTGATTACTTATTTGCAGGTTGTCACATCCCAGTTCAACTTCATATTCATATTCATATTCATATTCATATCAAATTTTAACTTCTCCAGGGTAGCTTCAAGGATTGGTACTTTGTTTAGTAGACTTCTAATATTCAAACTTATGACTTTAAACCCTTTAAGGAGATTAAAATTGTTTGCATCATCAAGCGAGTAAGTTTCATTTTCATGTGTGCCTTGGCGTGATATACCCTTGTTTCTAGGTATAGGTGGCCATATACCCCAGAACATTTTAAACTGGGGTCAGTGCAAGGACCATTTTATAAATATTAACTAATTCAAATTGACAGTGTTAAACATTACTTTTTATTCAAGTTCTTTTTAAATATATATTCTGACAAGTTCTTGAAGTAATTTTGAGATCTGTTGCTATCGTATAGCTGTCATATAAGTTCAACTAATTAACTAACTAATGCATAGATAAGCATAGAACATAATCAAGAGGTAATTAGGTCAACGTACAATTATATGAGTAGAGGATTTAGAAACAATGTCTCAGTTTTCACACTTACCTAAATAACATGTAGATAAACAGATGACAATGTCATGAGGTGGTTCGATAAACAGATTACTTTACAGTAAGTTTTGATTTGTACCCTTAATTTTGTTCAAATTAAATACTACACAATACATTGATTTTGAGTAGATCCAATATAAAATAAATAAATATATAAAATATAAAAGTTGTGTGTATAAGTAGACATCTCACAATTTGACTTTGATCAGCGTCATGATTTAATAATTTTCTAGCAGTCATAGACATATTTTACAGCTCATGTCATACCTACTGTTCTGTTAGATTTACAATATTTATGCGTAGACGTATATATAAAAATATATCTGAGCCTATCAAATTGACACTTAAAACTAAAGTGGTGTATCAGAGTCAGTGCTCTTCTCAATACATTACGAGTATATGTCAGGAGTACAGTATCACAACGTCGAACATCAATTATATAGTATCACGTAGGGTATGTAACTAAACATAAAAACTCAACTAACCCAGTGTAATTTATACAATAGCCAGATCCACATGATACACAAAATACAGCAATACGGATTATTAAAAACTTAGACAAACGTGCAAATACAGACAGAGCACATATAAACCTTGATCTAACCAAACTCAATCACAGGAGAAGGACCCTCCTATTAGAGCAGGCTTTCAAGTTAGCAGAATGTAATACAAATCTTGATAAAAGGGAGATAAACCTTAGATCACTTAAAGGTAGCAAAAACCTTATCTCTATAACACCCAAGTCAGAAAGAATAAAACGATCACTCATTTATGTGATCCCTGTGTTGTGGAACGGCTTGGCCCCTGGACAGCAGAATATTACCAATTTAAAGGAATTTAAATCATGCCTTCGAAACAATTATAAGTCAGATTAGTGATTAATTGTGGGTGTGTTTCTGGATTATGAGTCGTTACATGGAGTTCCATGCTCAACATTATGTACAGTATACGTTTCCATAAAGAGTTGTAGAAGTCATATATTATTACTCACTGTCAAACCATCTAGCACAGGATGGTATAGGTTAACTTAGTAACACAAACTTAAAAACTTTGTACATATCTAGTCAAATACAGGTGCTATGTACTTAGCCAGACATACCAAGGATTGAGGAGTTATCTTTTGCCTTATATTGGTCCGCATCCAGTACAGGATGCTACAATGTATTTTATCAATGGTACTCCAAGGTTGATTATCAGTATTTCTAGTCTTTATTTCTTAGAATCTCTGTATTTCTGTAGATATTAGATGTTACACGTAGGCCTTAAGCAAACAAAATTATGTACACAATATGCCATAGGACATGAGCTGACAGGTTTCGTCCCATTTCTCACAAATGTTTTAATGATGTACTGTTGAAGAGAAATAAAAATACGTATATATATATATATATATATGAGTGGTAATATATATGTGTCCTTCACCCGATCTAATAAATGATGAATGATTGATGAATCTTGACTCAGAATTATTTATATTTTCATTTCATTCCTGATAGACTGAGATGAATTAAATTGCTGAATAAGGTATTAAATTCCTTTAATAGCAGATCTTTGGATTCTGCTGGGGTTCTGGATACTTATAAATTACTGTTTGGACAGGAAGTCGTCAAACCGGAAAACGGATGTAGTAGTTTATTTTGCGGATTCAGAGGTTTATTTTTCGGATGTAGAATTATTTTGCGGATGTAGTTAAAATAAACCCCAGCCGGCGTTTCCGCTCAATCACTTACCTCATCAACTAGTTGTTTGTCGTCGATTCCGCGTTCATTTTTGAACGTGTATAAAGTCCTGGTCACATTAAAGTCTTTTCTTCACTGTTTTCGATGGAAATATTAGCCATTTTTAAGTATTTAGGGCATAGGGTTCGCCATAACGTGACGACGATAGACATCGTGCAAGCGATGTTGTGACAATGGCTGAGTCCCAGTGACACTCAGACGAAACAAGCCAGGCTCTGTACAACTGCCTAAATATCACTCCCAATAGCTCCAAAATCACCGATAATGTTCCAAATATCCTTGACGAACAGCCCCCTTACCGCTATTCCGCTAGGAATAGCTCCGCTATGTTTCTCAAATCACGTGACCGGGGCACTGACCGAAGGGAGAAACGACGTATATACAGAAACTGCCCCTCATCGACCTGTTTTCATGCTTTATTTTTTTCCGGAACTTTCTAACCGATCCCAAATGCTAGATCGACTCAAGGAGAGCAAGGTTCAAATGGAAAAATGTTTCATTCAATGAATAATTAAAAAGTTATCGCTAACCGCATATTCGAAGCGAGGGCTGTTTAAAATGGCCGCCATAACAAAATAGATGGAAGAAAGAGCCACTACGACTCTAAGCCAATCAGATCATGCGAATCGGTCACATGACCATGGGGACAATGACGTCATATATAGCGGCAGGTCGGGGAAGCCCTCCGATCAGAAAAACAAAGCTGACATAGCCTGTTGCAGGTAGAAAATCCGGGATTATCATTTATTCCATTAAAAAGGTAACGAAATATAGATTCTTCTGCTAAAATCTTAGTGTCTGCTGGTCGTTGGGTTGGTGTAACCCATACGAACTGAGCAGACAAACTCAAAGCAAAATGTCTGAACGAGAACGGGACTCGGTAGCCATGCCGTAACTGGCGTGACCAAGCAGCTAGAAATAGTTTAGTAATCGGGTTTCCCGGGCGGTTTGGGAGGGTCGTTTTCACGACAATGCTTCATTTGTATATATAAAAACAATATATGGCGGTCAGAAATATAACCAAACTATTAGAACAATCCAATTCAAGGCGGTACACTTTTCTGGTTCTTAGCATGATCCGCTTGCTGAATGGTGGTAAGCAACGAAATAGGGAATAATCCATTTGTCAATTCCGCCACAGTAGACATCGTGCCAGACATCGTGCAAGCCTCAGTTTGTTGACGTGTGGGTCACTTTCGAATGAAATCCTCCGTGCGCTATATAGACTACCATACACAATGCAACGCCAAGTGAACGTGCACATGAGTGGCTATGCCGAAAGTTCCACATCTTTTCCGGTTTACCTTGGCAGGCACGTATGGCTTCTGAAATCGCCATTCATTGAATACTTGATTCCCGTACACTAAATCTTCGCTATCGGGCTCAAACAACATTTAAAACATTTCTACCGATTCAAATCTTTTATTTATTTCTTTTTTAAGTCCCTAGACACACGCAACACGGCATTCGAGAACCGGAAGTCTCCGATGCTTTGGATAGCAAGCAGCGGATCCTTATAAAAACAGGCCGGCTCGCTGAACATAAACATAAGTAAATACGCATCTCTGATTGGCTGTTGTGGCTAGAGGTTCATTCGGCCAGCCGTCGCGTTGTCATTTAGATTCCGACTAAAGCGGTGCAAACTTGCGGAGAGTAAACACAGGGTTTCTGAAATCGCTATTCATTTATTACTTGATTTCCATAGAGGAAAACGTCGCTATCGGGCTAAAACCACATTTAAAACATTTCTACCGATTCAAATCTTTTATTTATTTCTTTTTTAAGTCCCTAGACACACGGATACGGCATTCGTAAACCGGAAGTCTGATGCTTGGTTGCATGCAAAAAGTGGAAGCTTCGTTTGTTTCTGGAACGGAGAGTGCGGCTGACGTAAACGACATTGTGAAGTTATGATTACGTGTACATATGTGATATTGGTTAGAAAGAGGTAAAATAATCTAAATATTAGAATGTGATGGGTTAAAATGTGTAAAACATGCTAATTTGGACGTTATAAAGGCTGCATTTGACTCGGTCCTTTCCATGTCAGATGTAAAATAGTAACCTATGTATTGGAGTTAAGGAGTTAAATTATTGGAGTTCTTCATGCTGTAAGTACATCTAAAACCTTTTTTTGAGCCTAATATTTGTTAATATGTGTTTAAACAGTGTTATTGAATCCAAAATTCGGCTATTAAAGTGATTAATTTCTCGAGATTTTGTGTCTTCGGCTTTTGCTTGAAAATAAACCCCTCGGCCCTTCGGGCCTTCGGGTTTATTTTCAAGCAAATGCCTCAGACACAAAATCTCGAGAAATTAATCACATAATATTATGAACTTATTTTTGGTCTGAGTAATTCTGTTGTTTTTTCTATGAGTACTTTTGGTCATTGTATTGTATTTATTAGATTCATTATGCTCCCACGATTCCTTGAGTGTTTGCTGAGGATTTATGTGTATATTGATTTCAAATAGAACAAAGAGAAATACAAAACATTATTTTATTATCTACTTTCTTCATCAAATTACTTCCATGACAGCACAATTCATTAAATATTTTTACTGACAATAAAAGGCATGATAGTATCTAGTTCCCATCCCCCTAAACCTAAAAAAAGCTAGCTATATATACCCCCAGCCATATGGAGTGTTCCAAGAACGACCTATGCACAGCACCCATGGACGGTTACATGTAGCTGTCCGTTATGGTAACACACCTGTAGCTGCACGACCTGTTATGTTTGGCCAGATTGGAAGATGGCCATGGGAGGCTCCAGTGAGCCTCCTTTGGTTAGCTAACCACTGGCTTGTGTACATAGGAAGTATATGGCATATCCATAATAATTAGATGAAATGCACCCAGTGGTTGTTCTAAAATAGTGAAGCAGGCACACATGAAGTGAAAATGTATGTATCATACAGAATGGCAACTGTGCATAGACTTTCACTTTGTGTGTCTGCTATGCTATTTTAGAACAACCATGAGTTGCATTCCATATTTATATCTACCATGTTTCAATGATGTTTAGATGTTTAAATTACCTTGTGCAGTCAAATCTATTTCCCCCATTCACTATTGCTGGTAGGGGGTAATCACTGGAAGTAGTAGGGTCTCTATTTCATTTAGTCTATATTGGGTTTTAACTAGCTATGAACCTACTGCCTCACTACATAGACAATGCAAGTAATGTTAGAAATAGAATGAGATACTTAATCCTTAAATTAGGAATAAAGAAAAGCCTATCAGTCACCAACCAAGCAATAAGAAACACACAAATGACCAATGGCATTTTTCTACCACATCGACCACTGACTGAACGTGACAAAATTTCATCATACCAAACTGCTAAACAATGGAACCCCTTACCAGCACTAAAATGAAATAACAACACTACACACTTCTCCATATCATTGAAAAAAGAAATACTACAAGCTAAAAATGCAATCAACTAGCTGAACCACAACACAAGGTCCCTGTGCTGTCTGTCCTACCACCTCTCTACAATATTCTCTAAGAATGATTACTTGCATCTAACCAATAAGAATAAGTTACTTAATAAGAAATAACTTTACTAACGAGCAGGCAGTAGGAAGAACGCCATAAAACAAAGCTGTAATTGTTGTATACTGCTCAGGAAAAATTAAAAAAACAAAAAAAAAATATCAACAACACATCATAAGTTAACAAAGATATATAACCAGAGAACATTGTTGCATGAATATTTATTTTAAAGTGAATGAGACATTCCTCTGGTGCTTTATATGTGTATCATCTGCTTTCGTCAAGTCTATTATTTCTATTTCCCTGTTGAGTTCCATATCTGGGAGATGTCTACAGAGGTTCTACTGGTTGATTATCCACAAAGTGGTGGGTCACACTCCCTCCGAGAAGGAGACTTCTCCTGTGTTGCTACCAGCTGCTTGTTTCCACTGTTAGTGTACACGTCCACGTCTCTTTTATTGGCAAGCTGAACATCTTGTTCCTGCAGCAATACAAACACAGATGATTATATGAAATGGTTGTGGTTGAGTCTAGCATAGTATGGTACAGGGAGCTGCACCTGAGAAATCTAAAGGTTTTGATTAATGTAGGTAATGCACATATCACTAACAGGGATGTTTAAAAATTAACCGGGTACACAAAATGAAAGTCCTAGGAGTTACTCTCCTCGATCGTCAAAATGAAGATTCCTTGATTAACACCAATTGCAATGATTTATTCTGTAAAGTCAAACAGACAATAAGTAACTGGAAATGAAGAAGTCATACTATAAAAAGCAGGGTTGTCAAGTGCAATATTTTTTACCTATACTTGACTCACTAAGTTTTGAAGTCTCTTCCATAAGAACTAACGGAAAATACCTGGTATCTTTGAGATCTGTGAATAAGGATATTCAGAGTGTATTTATTTACTTGGTGGTGTATTTATCTAATTTGGTGGTCTATTTATTACATCTCACTTTAGGTTACACATGTACATAACATACAGACATGAAGACATTCTTCTTCTTGATGCATTTTATTACTGTTAATTCTTTTTATTGGAACAGTTGTCTACATGGACTGTACTTCATACTAGATAGGAGACAGGTGCATTTTATTTCTGGTAATTATTAATTGAGGTTACAGTCCATATCCAAGAGTTAACCGGGTACACAAAATGAAAGTCCTAGGAGTTACTCTCCTCGATCCTCAAAATGAAGATTCCTTGATTAACACCAAAAAGCAGGGTTGTCAAATGCAATGTTTTTCTATGACCTATACTTGACTCATTAAGTTTTGAAGTCTCTTCCATAAGGACTAACGGAGAATACCTGGTATCTGTGAGATCTGGGAATAATGATATTCAGAGAATATTTATTTAATTGGTGGTGTATTTATTTAATTTGGTAGTCTATTTATTTAATTGAAAATGTTAGGAGTGTTTATGCTGCCATCCTTCAACAATGATCTAATAAGATAGGCAGCTGTCAAGGGTCAGGTAGCATCTGAGTGACCGAGAGAATATAACCCTACTTTCAGCCAAAAGTAACAATAGGACTGGCACTGAAGTTAATCATATTCTCACTGTTAGATTATCTATAAAGGAGGGTGAATATCGCGGACATATGAAGGAAGCCCAGGATAAGAATACACCATGTTTATTTGTGACGTTGTTGTTACAAGGGGCCTTTGTCAGACTAGTGCTGATTGCATATAGCATAGAAAATAGACAATATAAAGGCCTGGTTATATGACACTCACCAAGGGTGTAATTAAATAGATACTAAGAAGATAAGGCCAATAAAAGTTTGGAAGACATCGCCAGAGGTGGCAATAATAAAATTCTCAAGAGTAAAAGATTACTTATTGGTATGTGTTTAATACTAATATTCATACAAATATTCATACATATTACGCTCTTCTAGAATAATATTCCCCAAGCATAATTTTGGTAGTCAAATTTTCTCCCTACCACAACAAGAACTCTATGTCTCAAGTTATAGGAAAAGTTAATTCCCAATTTAAATTAAAGAATCTATATGACAGTTCCTTCCTTAATGCTGCCCACAAAAAAGAGTTGGGTAGATGGAAGCATTTCTATGAAAATTTATTTAACTGAAAAGATACTATGACCCTGAGATGTGGAGAGGTGCTTACATTTGCATCTTAGATTGGTGATGGTGGCTTGAGATTGTGGCCCTTGATTCACTGATTGTGGCATACACTAAAATAGTTAATAATTAGGTGGTTGCTTGTTCAGGAGCCTGGTTTCCTTGATTATGACAGTTACTAGATGCCTTCTTCTGCATATGTGTACTATTATTCCCAATAAAACCAGATTCCCTCTAAGCACCCATACATTATCCATTACTTATTTCTCTTCCATTACATCTCACTTTAGGTTACACATGTACATAACATACAGACATAAAGACATTCTTCTTCTTGATGCATTTTATTTCTGTTAATTATATATTAAGGGCACAGTTCATATCTAATAGTTGTTTACATGGATTGTACTAAAGACAAGATAGGAGGCAGCTGCTGGTCCTGCTTCAACACTCTGGTGGACAATCTTCACTACTGTACTGTGCTTCTCTTGTACCACCATGCCCACGCTGCATATAGAGAGACTTCTCCTGAACTGCTTCCACCTTGTTCCCTTCTTCACCATTGTACTGTGCTTCTCTTGTACCTCCATGCTGAAGCTCCTGCCGTAATACAGACAGTTATGAGATGAGAAGCGAGAATTAAGGTTTAGTCCAGGTTCTTCAACATGTTGAAACCCAATTACAAACTGTTCGAAGTGACAATTGCTTATACTGATTTGTTTAATACTGAATTGTTTAAACACAGATTTTTTGAATTATTCAGTGAATAATACCAATGGGGTGACTTTTGCAGTATTATCTTGGCAACGTCTGTAAACATAAACATTTGAAGGTGGCTCACAAGCCAGGCAAACCAATGAAATTGCATGATTTTAGGTCACATGAGTTCATGACAACACCAATGGCACATGTGTGCAATTATGAAAACCTGAAGTCACTGTGGTTAGTTCAATGTGGTAACTAACCAAGTGTGTAATAATACGAGGCGATATGTGTCACCAACTATTTTTGAACTGCAAATGAGCTCCTTAGATTTACAAAAGCTTGCCAAAGTATCTGTTATTCCTTTCTCTCTCTCTCCTATTTGGTCTGAGGGGATTGATCCCTTGTTAACAGAATAAAGAATTCATTTTTATTATTGATATCATCTTACTTCATGTATCCATGTAATGTTTATCATGTTGGCAGGGTCAAGCTTTGTCTGACCTGTGTATGTGCTGTTTTGTGGGCTGAAATACAGAACACTGTTGTGCCTGGTCCAGCTCCCCTTCTTTGTATTGTGATCATAGTCACCATGAACTGGATCAGTATCCACAAATACACACATCAGCAATAAAACTACAAGCAACAGACCCATGGTTCTTCTCAGACCTGAATGTTTGTAATGAAAATATTGAGTGCCAAATTATCAAATGTAAACCAGGTAGTAGAAAGCTAATAATACTCTGTAATGTCTACCGCCCACCGTCTGGTAATAAGAAATCTTTCATGGATCAGCTAAATGATATCTTAAGATCAATCAAAGAAATGTGTAGTCATGGATGCATTCTGCTATGTGGCGACATAAATATTGACATGAATGACTTAAAAAACGATTCAGTACTAGACATGAAGCATATATTAGGTGAATTTGCCCTGAAACAATTTATTACAGGAGGAACCCGTCAAATATTAAATAAGTTTAGCTTGCTTGATGTTATGGCTACGAACTATCCTCATGTTAATAAATCGGGCTCACTAAACATAAACATATCTGACCACTATGCCACCTTTATAAATATAAAGAAAGGTAAAAGCACTGTAAATAAACAAGTTGTACTGTCTCGTGACTATAAGTGTTTGGATCTGGTAAAATTTAAGACCTATTGTAATACCTTATCTGCAGAAAATGTTGTTATTCCTAACGCTGATATGGAACCTGCTACTATTTGGTCTAATTTGAGAAGCAAACTGACCTCGTACCTAGATGAAAAGTGCCCCTATGCAAGAAAAACTATTATCAGAAGAGGTAAATTGGTTTTAAATCGCGATTGTATAGAGGCAATCAGAAATAGGGATAAATTATTTAAAATTGCTAGAAGATCGAACCTAAGGGAGGATTACACTAAAGCAATTCAAGCAAGGCGTAATACTGCCAAACTTGTTAGAAAAGCGAAACAATCGTTCATTTTGGATTCTCTCAATTCTTGTGAAAAGAATAGCAAGAAATTTTGGAGGAAGCTAAATGATTTCCTTGGGAAAAAAAACAATATTTCTCAGAGTAGTTATTTGCATGAGGGCCGAACACTACAAGGTTGGGAAGCGAGTAACACCCTAAACAACATCTTTAGGGACATGGGTAAGGTTAATATTGATCAAACAAATAACCCTATTGACTATCTGAATGCTGATCAAGAACAGATCGTTACTACGAAAATATTGATAACTTGCGACTTGGTTCTAGAAGAATTACAAAAAATAGATGAAAATAAGAATTGTGGGTTCGATTGGGTAAACTCAAGGATTTTGAAATTGTATTTGATACACATGCTAAGGGAAACAACGATCCTTCTAAGGAGATGTGTATGTACAGGTTGTATCCCTCTAGAATGGAAAGAGTTCTGTATTACACCGATACCAAAAAGTAAAAATCCAAGAGTATTATCTAACCTGACACCAATAGCAATAGTACCACTACCTTCGAAGTTACTGGAGCACTTTATCTGTCGAGCTTTGAAACAACATATGGATATTAATAATTTCTTCTCAGACAAACAAGGGGGATTTCGAAAAGACCACTCTACAAACCGTAGTGTGTATGAGTTTCTGGAGCCCATCCTTAAAGGTATTGACGAAAGAAAAATAACAACAGCAACATACTATGACATGGCTAAAGCATTTAATTGCATAGACCACAATATTCTTAATTTGAAGCTTGAGAGGTATAAAGTAAATCCTACGATCATTAAATTGGTCAAGAACTATTTATGTGATAGACACCAGAAAACAAAGTTGAATAATATTATCTCAGATCCATGTGTAATAGAGAATGGGGTACCCCAAGGCAGCCTCCTAGGACCATTAATCTTTCTAATTTATATTAACGATCTTCCATCCTGTTTAGAAAGAGTAGATTACCAGAGAAATATCCTAGAAATTAATATCTCAGTTTACGCTGACGATACTGCTATAACGGTCACTGGGAACGATCCAAATGATTGTATAAGGGCAAGCCAACTCATTACAAATGAAGTTTCACTGTGGATGCAAGCGAATAAATTAAAAATTAATTCGCAAAAATGTCAAGTGCAACTTCTGGGATCGAGTTTCATGTTAAGAAAAATCAACTTTGCCACCTTGGGTAATGTTTTCATAGAGGGAAAAGCTATTGATAGAGCCAAAACAGTATGTTACTTGGGTTTCACCATTGATGCTGCTCTAAATTTTAACCAACATTTTATAAAAAGTAAAAATTTAATACAACAGAAAATAAACAAATTTGGAAAACTCAGAGGCAGCTTAAATAAGGAAATCTCGACTACCATTGTAAAAGCTCATGTGCTTGCCCTTGCAGAATATGGAATTTTTTTATATACCCTTGCCAACTCAGTACATGTAAATAAGCTGCAAAGGGTGTTGAACAGGGCGATTAGATTGGTATACTTTAACAGAAATAATGAAATGTCCACGGAAGAAATGAGACGTGACTTAAGGATTGATACATTGAAAAAACGGGGTGATATATCATTACTGGGTTTAATGTATAAATTCAAAGAAAATCCTGAAAAAATCCAACTAATGCCCAGGGATACACAACTTGCTCAAGGGGTCAATCTCATTCAACCTGCCTGTCAAACAGAGAAATATAATAAATCGCCCCACATCAATGGCCCTAGACTTTGGAATCGACTAGGAAAATTAAATAAAGAAAAATCCTGGCCTGCCCTCAAAGCTTATTTAAAATCGAATGACAGGTGGAGAGAGTGATAAGCTGTAACCTCTTATTATATGTCTGATGTATTCCTTTACATTTAGTAAGTTGATGGAGCACATGTATGAGAAGAAGATGATACTCAAACATTTAGTGAGCTTAACGAGAATATGGGCCTCCATGAGGTCATTTGTGACAGAATAATGTCAAAACTGCAGTGCATTATGCTGATGACTTATGTTCTTTTATTGCGACATTATATATACTTCTTTTATACATGCCCACAAAAAAATTGCTAGAAAATGGAGAAATGATGACTAAATATCTAGGAATGTTAAATTTTGTCTGTATATTGAGTGATAGGCGGCCTAATTACATTAATAAACTCTAGGTGGCGCCACCGTAGGTATATGACACCTGTAAATATGTAGCGGATGGTAAATAAAGTCAACACCAGATGGAACCTGACGCGCATATATTCTGGTTAGATCGATAATGATTAAACATGATCCAAGAATTAGTTCATCTAAGTTAAAATAGTTAATTACTAAAATTATCGCGATGTATTTTTCAGTAATATTTATTTGGGAATGAGAACTATCATGTTTATATGAAACTTCGCCAATAAAATTTATTAAAAAAAAAACATAATTTGATGTTGATCAAAGCTCCACTAATGTAGAGTTATGATTTGATTTTTGTTTTACATTTTTGACCATGTGTAGTGCACCTCACATCTTTCCCTAATACCTGTGGAGAGGAGGTGAAACTATAAGTTATGATGATACTTACCTGGTTTACTTGCCCAGCAGTTGCCATGCTTACCAGGAGGCAGACCGTCACTATGGTTATAAACACCTTCATGTTGACTGCACGGCTGCTGCTGCTGAGAACGTCTGGTTCTTTTAGGATGTGTGTAGTACAGGTGTCTGATGAGTGGCTGGACAGTACAGATGTATATCGTGGTTTATATATAGTGTACCTGGAGGTGTTGGTTATCATTTATTACTGCAGCACATGTGTCTATGTTCACGTCCCCCATCAAAAACATGTGAGACAATGGGACATATGCCAGAAGTCTAGCAATAACTTGTACAGAATGCGTTGGAGAGAAAGACCAGCTTGAGTCATTGATCACATTAAGTATCAACACATAACGTTCCACACACTTTGGAAAACCATGTCTTGATGTCATGACAATACACTGATATAAATTTTACATTTTAATTATAGCGGTTCATTCTTGGCCATATTACATCTTAAGTCTGTGATATTTAAAAACATCCTTGAATAAACACAGATTCACTGAATAAGTATAATTGTCAAAACTTGTTGCTACTTGAATAATAAATGACCTTCAATAACTGACCTCCCCCAGCTTGACCATCTGTAAGGCTGACCTTAGGTAGAGACTGGTCCCCAGGCTGTGTTAAGGTGTTAAAGGTTGGGGGGATGCATCATATTGGAAGTGGGTCAGATTTTCAGAAAATGTACAATTGGCAATTTAGGAAATTCTGCTAAATCAGACGGAAAAATGATGAATACCGAGTATATTTGAGTATATTTGGTATTGCATTGATTCAAAGTAGCAGTTCTGTTATGTTAAACTGCATTTTTTTTAAGCTTATTTTTGTCTTAAATGTGGATTATTTGAGAGGATTGGTGAAGACAAATTGTACATTTTCTGAAAATCTGACCCAAATACTCTTTCTTGAGAGGTTTTCCTCTTTAAATAGTTCAAAGTTATATTATTGAGTGCTTATGAATTTATTATGGGATTAATTTCCTGAGGTTTGGTGGCTGAGGCTGTTGATGGGAAATAAACGCCAAGACCCGCAAGGACACATTGTTGGTGGGGTCATGTTTGGCCATACATGTGGTACTGCACTGAGTAGCTTGTCCATGCATGCATGTACTCACATGAGCCCCCTCCCCCACCCACCCACACACCCTCCACTCTCCTCCTCTTTCTCCTCTCCCTAGCTCCTTTTTTCCTTCTCTCCTTTTTCCTCTTCTCCTTTTCCTTCTTCTATTCCCCTTCTTTCTCCCCCTCCTTCTTTCTCTCTCTCCTTCTTCTTCTTCTCCTGCCACTCCTCCTGCCCTTCTTTCTCGCCCTCATCTTCCTCTTCCTCCTCCCATTCTTCCCCTCCTTTCTCTCCTCTTTCTCTTCTTGATTGATAATATTGAGATATTTTTGGGCCACTTTTTAGGATTAGGTACATCAATAGGGATATGATACACCACCAAAGTATAAATTTGATTGGAGAAAAAAGAATAAATTGGATTCTGAGGATCAATTGCTGCATTATTTTTCCTTTTCCTTTTGATTATATCTAACTTTAAAGTATACTTTCCCAGAAACCCATACAAGTATACTGTTCCTTGAAATGGGGTGAAGAGGAGTAGGTGAGTGAGTGAGTGAGATTGGTGGCTTTACGCCCTTATCAACACTTTGAAGTGTTATATCAAGGGCGGGTAAGGATGTACAGATGAAAAAATATAGGGAGAGTAGGATGATATGATGGAGAGAGATGATGGAGAGATTTTAATATAATGGTGATGATGAAGTGGGGTGGGGAGGGAATCATTAATATAGAAGGAGAATATAAAGGAGGCCGGATGACGGAGGACGGAAGGTGGTAGTGGAGTGAAAGAGAGTAGGATGGGGAGAATGGGGAAGTGGGGGGCGACAAAAGGAGGGGGTGAGGACAGGAATGATAATGAAAGAGTGTGAGGTGTGAGAGAGAAGGGGATAGTGTCAAGAAAATAGACATAGGGAGAAGTAGATATGTCAACAGAGAGGGAGAAGGCGACAGATAGCTAGGGATAAAGCCTACTGCACTAATTACTTTCATGGTCCAGTGAAAACCACCATTGTACTAATTAGATTTCAATAGGATTTTGTGGTTAGAAGCAAGAGGCTTTTGCTCAGTTGGGAGGGATTTTGTCACTCTGACACTCCTTAAATTGATACACAATTTCATTAAATCTTTTTCTTTTTTAAAAATCATATGCAGTATTTTAAATGTGTTTAAAGAATGTACCATTTGAGATCGCTTCTGAAAAATTGCTGTCATCAAAAATTAACTGATTAATCACTTGTCATGGTTACACAAAACTTATTGAGATTAAAGGTAATGAGGTGATCTTTGTGATGAGAAGTACGCTATACTCTATAAACATGTCTATGATTATAGGTTGGTACACACAAGGGAATAATCAATCATGCTTCATGCTTTATGTCCTAATGAAATTAGAAATGAGAGGTTTTCCCTCAGTTTGGTGGAATTCTGTCAGCTATGAGCCTAGACTGTACTATGTTGATAACATGAAGCAAACTTCAACATCATTTTGATCCACAATTACTTGAATTGTCCTTCCTTTTTTCTTTTCTTCTTTTCACTGTGTGTTTTCAGTTTTCAGTCAATGAAAGGCAGCCTGAGGCTGCATGAAAAGGGAAAAAGCTCTTTTCAGTTCTTTGTCAGAATGATTCCTGCAACAGGTGTTTAATATGCTTGTTGAATTGAGTCTGTGTTAATTCAAGAATGTTTTTAAATCATCTATAGACTTAAGACATAATAGGCTAAGAATGAATTAAAATGTATTTAAAATGTAAAATTTATATCAGTGTTTTGTCTTGAGGTCAAGAGTTACTTTACCAGACTGAGTGGAACATCATGTGTTGATACTTAATATGATCAATGACTCAAGCTGGTCATTAGATTTTATATCAGGTCAACACTTGCCATTACCAGAGTGTGTTATTGAATATCGCAACAGTATAAAGTGTCTATGTTGATACTTAATATTATGATCAATGACTCAAGCTGGCTTTCTGTTTTACACATTCTGTACAAGTTATTGCCAGACTTCTGGCATATGTCCCATTGTCTCACATGGTTTTGATGGGGGACCTGAACATGTGCAGCAGTAATAAATGATAACAAACACCTCACCTCACACAGTTGCAGTATATATAAACCACCATATACAGCTGTACCATCCAGCCACCAGTACTACACACATCCATACGTTCTCAGCAGAAGGGGCCGTACAGTCAACATGAAGGTGTTTATAACCATAGTGATGGTCTGCCTCCTGGTAACCATGGCAACTGCTGGGCAAGTACACCAGGTAAACTTCTTATGATAAAGTGTAGAGCAAGAATATAAGGTTGATTCTCACTAAATGTCGTCAAATGGGCCTTTTTCTCTCATATGGCCATAATTTGTAATATGTAATTCAAAAACTAATATGGATGTGTCAAAATGATCGGGCTAGAGCAGAGGAACATGTGGGTATATACTTTTCACTATCTACAATGTGTATTTTCGCTGCTGAATGCCTTAAAATAACATTTTTTAGGCATTTTAAAGAAAATAGATATGAAAATCAAACTTTGAACATCAATATTCCTGAGATATCATGTAATTTCAACTTAAAGCAAATACAACATGAAAATATAGGCAGGCTCCTTTTTTATAAACGAAAAAAAAATCAACCTGGTGCATTTGATATTTTTCCAGTGTCATTTTTCATTTTTCACTGTTTAATAAAAACATCATTGAGCGATACAACAATCATGCAGTATGCTAGTGACCATTGGAATTAAATTCAATGAGTGATAATGAAAGCAGAGCTCAACACTTCTATTATTTATTGGTATATTTAATATTAGCCTAACTGGAGAAACCTTATGACAGCATGCCTTTTTACAACCATGTTATAAACATGTGCTGATTGTGATTGAAAATATTGATTCTTAGTATTGTAAATGATTATTACTATTAGTAATTAATTACTAATGTTCTTCATTATATTGTAGTTTGTTATTGATAAATGTGCACAGGTAGAATAATTTCTTCACTTAATGGAACTTGCAAAAATAATGTTGTGTAGTGAATTGTGGTTCCTGCTAATTAGTACTGCACTAACTAACGAACATATCACTAACTCAGGTTCTTGGTCCTTGCCAGCTATCAACCTTTATTACCATACACCAGCTCTGGAGGCCAGTACTGAGGGAGTACTGAACCTCACCAACACTAGCCCCACAGGGACTAGTCCATACATTACACATAACACAAATAGGGTGTCACAACACCATATGGTATACATACAAGTTACACACTGAACATACATAACAGGGCAATACAGTAGTAATCAGCAATACAAGCAACAGTGCATAAGATAGACATCTATGGGTCTAGAGAGAGAGTATAATACAAGCACTGTCCTGCACCCCACCTGGTGGAATAGACTGTCACTGCACCAAGCACAGCTGTATATAGGAGCCAGGTAGCACAAAGGCTTGTAAGAACTGGCCTTTGTACCACAATGCTCCCCTTCCTTAATGTTTTAGGAGGGTACAACCGTACAAGGCACAAAGTGACTCACAATAAGGTTGAACAATGAAAATATATAAGTGATATGACAGTAAAGTATACAGTAGAAAGACAGTAAAATCAGGAATCCATGCTGGATAATGCACATAAAAACATACACATACAATGCACATACAATACACGGTTGAGAAAAAATTCTCAATATAATCATAGGTGATAGAATATGCTGGAAAACATACAACATACGTGTCAGAGTCTATATAGTAGACAATATATCAGCTGCACACCAGTCCATGTATATGAAGTAATAGAAAGTCCAGCAACATCCTGTTGATATGCAATGAAGTAGTAGTAGCACACTGTCTATTGAAGAATCCATGAAAATAGAAGACTCCATGATATTGTAGCACTGAAGTAGTATACTGTCCAATCACTGTTCGACATGAGATAAGATCCACCATAATATACATCATAGGGTTGCAGGAACAAGGACCAAGACCGCATCCGTCCGGGTAGTCAACCGGGGTAGCTAGACGCTGGGGTACTAGCACTCCCACGCCGCCGTCGGAATGCAACCCATTTCTACTACCTGCTCATTCTGGCTACAGCTGCTTCCCTAGATGGGTTAGCTGCTGCACCAAATTCCCAATTTCTATCATGGAAAATCCAGTTTCAAATCCAGTTTCAACTCAATGCTCATACTCTGTTAGAGATATTTGCAACTACACCAATGTGACCCGAGCAGCCACTTACTACCATCTAAGCTATAGCAATCGAGACATGCACTCATGTAGCTGTTCCTATCTTCTCTGCCGATAGGTCTATACATGCAAGGAAGAATGAATCACGTTGTATGCCGGACAAGTGAAAATCCCAATATCCATAACCAGAAGGGTCCACGTATAGGGTTTTCAATTGATATAATCAGCATAATGCAGCATAATCATACTGAATCACACCAATGAAAAAATACCAGTACTTCTCGTTGTGTCTTTTTTTCATTTCCAATATCTGTAACACCATTTCACCAGTTTTGCCCGTAAACACTCTGAGCTCCGGCTGAGTTCTATACTAGCCAAAGTGAGTAGCCAAATTTTCCGGTTCCATGCAAAGCCTGGAAAAAATTCTTTTACTCGAGCAGTCCACAGTACACAATACCAGATCACACAACTTCCATCAGGAGATCCAGCAGAACCAACTCACACTGCCTGCAGTGCACGCCATCCCAATTCCAATTCATCCGATTCAAAGGAATATTCATTCATCATCTGGATTATCAAAACCTGTTTGACCCTATTCCATCTGATTTCATTTCACAGAATATAATCCTTCACCATCAAACCACAAGTCAATACCTGTATAAATTGCTGTATACGTCTTCACGCACAGTGCTTAATACTGACTCGCTTTGCATAGGCTTATATACAATGGCATGTTCACCTTTCCTCCATAGTGAATTCACCAGATCAATCTGAATTGTACTCATCCATACCAAGTATACTGGAGTCCTATAACCTTGGCAACTTGCATATGTCGCACCACCAAACATTCACAATAACCAACCATTGACAGAACGATCTGTGCTTCCAAGACCCTCGGAGCTTTCCCATCGGGCGTCCCCTAGCCATCCGAGGAACACCTCCTGCTCATCGCAAGTTGGCTTTGATCATGCACCACCATTTTTAATACCACTCCAAACAACAAGCACATTACATGACATTCCATCCAGGTCAACCCACTGCCATGCCAACGATACCTGACATCCCAGGGCTCTCTGACCCTGTTGCCATGCCAACCAGGGGAGTCAACCCGCTGCCATTATCAACGATACCTGACATCCCAGGGCTCTCTGATCCTGCTGCCATAACATCCCAGGGGAGTCAACCTGCTGCCATGCCAACGATACACAACATCATGGGGCCTTAGTTCATTCGCTGCCATGTCACGTAACCAGATTCAGAGTGACACATCCAAGGACTATCAACCGGAAAAAATCTAGCAGAAAAACTAACTGGAAAACCAGTTAGAAATCCGGGTAGAAACCAGTAACAAATACTGCCACAAACCAGAAGGAAATCAACTGAAATTACAGCCAACATCAAGCTGAAACTTCACCAACATATAGCTGGAAATCCCACTGAAACCTATGTCAGAATGCCACCAGAATGCTGCCAGATTCTGAGCCGGAATGCCACCGGATTCCGAGCTGGAATGCCACCGGAATGCATGCCGGAATGCCGCCGGAATGCACCCGTTTTCCTAGCCGGAATGCCGCCGGAATGCCACTGGAATGCCATGAGAATGCATCCGGATTGCACCCAGACATTCACTCAGAAGTTCTGCCAAACACCAGCTCCAGTCCTCTAACCTGAGATTAACTCAAGCAGATCCCACAACAACCTCTGGCTGCTTAGATTCAAATTTTGAAAACTCAAATCCAGCAACAACTATGCAGGTGTTATAGGACTACTAAGAGTCAATTTCTGGTCACCCTTCATATACCACCATTTCCTTGGATTACACCTGTTTGTAGTAGAAACATGGTATGGGCTGAAATACCAGGAGAGTACCACCAGAATGCTGCTTATACCAATCTACCTCCAGCTAGAGAAAATTGACTCCAGGTAAAAACCTCCACCTGAGTGGCAGTCCTCCTCCCAGCTGCAGCTGAGGATTTGGATCCACTCTTTTAGTGGGGTCCCTGGCCTGTCAATCCCAGCTTGAGGCATATGCCTTCCGGTTGCTCTCAAAGCAAATCCATGTCCAATACCAGTCACCACCAACACCAAGTCCAATCCAGGTATTTCAAAGCCAGACAACTAGGGAAGTTGTCTCTCCTTCCTCACTAGAAGTTTACACTTACTAGTGCCTTTCTCCAACCAACCAACAAGGACCAACTGGCACGGCACCAAATTGTAGTGAATTGTGGTTCCTGCTAATTAGTACTGCACTAACTAACGAACATATCACTAACTCAGGTTCTTGGTCCTTGCCAGCTATCAACCTTTATTACCATACACCAGCTCTGGAGGCCAGTACTGAGGGAGTACTGAACCTCACCAACACTAGCCCCACAGGGACTAGTCCATACATTACACATAACACAAATAGGGTGTCACAACACCATATGGTATACATACAAGTTACACACTGAACATACATAACAGGGCAATACAGTAGTAATCAGCAATACAAGCAACAGTGCATAAGATAGACATCTATGGGTCTAGAGAGAGAGTATAATACAAGCACTGTCCTGCACCCCACCTGGTGGAATAGACTGTCACTGCACCAAGCACAGCTGTATATAGGAGCCAGGTAGCACAAAGGCTTGTAAGAACTGGCCTTTGTACCACAGTTGCACAGAATTTTGGAACTATCTCATAGTGATATTCACTACTAGGACAATACAGACTTATAATACATTATGTATTATACAATTTGAACACTGGACAATCTATATACAAACATTCGCTATTCGGACACTTATAAGTTCTAAACGTTTTATTTAATAGGACTACCCAGGAAGACCTGATTCCAGAGGGCTAGTTTCCTGTTCATGTATCTTGATTATTGTCAGCATGTGAATAAAAGTCTTTATATATATATATATATATATATATATATATATATAAAGGGCTTTTGGTGTAGTTTTGGCATCATTGAGCGATACATCTTTATTTATGCATAACTTATTTGCATATAAATATTAATACGTCACAATATATACACATATAGCCTATGTCAATATCTATTGTTTTAGATATATTTTTGTACATAGTTCCCATTATGTATGAAGCTTCTGGGTATTAATAGGAAAAAAATCATCAAGCAATACAGTCATTGAGCGATACATATGGTATGATATGTATCCAGTTAATTCATGAGAAAATTGAAATGCACAAGGCTGTATGTATACATTTTGCCAAAGTGTCATGTCACATCAATTCTGGCCACAATTATTGCTAAATTCACTATAATAGTCATAGAATGTCTGCTTAATGTTAATTATACATTGTTCTAGAAGGTATGAAATCTATGGAAAGCGGATTGAAAGTGCTGCCTTAAAGTCGATAATATTGGCCGATTATCCGAAAAAGTCGGTATAATCCTCCAAGTGTACTCCTAGTCGGCCGAGTACTTCGGCAATTTTCCAATCTTTAGTTTAGTACACCGACATCATCGGTAACAGAAAAAAAATGCGTCTGGAAATACCGACCACTTCCCTGATGCCTCGGACCAGTAGGCGGACATCGGAAAGTAATATTGGTAAAGAAGTCGGCCGACAAATGTACATTCATATATGTATTATACATACATGTATGTACAATATTTGAATGTGTATGTATTAATGGTGAGAGACCCTTGTACAATTCTTTTTGCTCATTTAACAGAAGTAGGAAAGCAACATGACTCCCTCCCAGACAAAAAATTTGTCTCACCTGAATGTGTATGTATGTCTACATACATACACATTATACATACATACATATGTCTACATACATATGTCTACATGTCTACTGTTTTACCTACAAATCAGTAAAGTACTGGAACGAACTGGGAATTGGGGCTCAACAAATAGAGGACCGGAAAACTTTCCTTAACTACATCACTGAGAATTTACATAAAATTGAGTTACTTTAATCAACTTTGTAATAAATTAAGAACAATAATTTTGTAATAACTGCGATCATGCAATGCAGTGCTATGTGGTTTTTTTGTTTTTGTTTTTTTTTGTTTTTTGTTTTGTTTTTTTGTTTATTTCACACTTTATGATTTATGTATTTGTGTTTTACGTTTGAAGGTATATCTTTTGCTTCATAATGTCAAATATGTTATGCTTGTGTTTTATATGACTGTATGTCGCTGTTATGATTATTCATTATGTCATTTGTGGCGACATATGCCAGTTTTGCCCTGCCAGGGAGCGACAAATCTATATCATACTTTTTTTATATCTAAATACATTATATAACCTATATTCATGTTCAGTTACATTGCCATGACTGTTTCTTTTTATTTTATGTTTACTCAACAATGCTTATATACCATGTCCAAGTAGTTTAGATATACTATATAGACATTTGATGTAACAACAAAGATATTTAGCGTAGACATTCTGTGTAGTAACAAATAACTTTCTGGCCTTTACAGACATTATCTAAAAATTATCCACTCCAGCAGTCAAGGACCATGCTGGAAGACCAGGATTTCTTTTCTGAAACATGGCTCCTATTTGTACAACATATTTAGGTACAAATAAAGAATATATTGAATTGAATTGAATTGTATGTTCATACATGTATTTATGCATATACATTCATATATTTAAGAATGTATGTGTAAGTGCTGTGTTAAATTATATATATTATGTAATTATCAAATCATGTAATGATGATATGAATCGGATCTTAAGCTTTCTCTGACTGGCTTTTATTAAGGGAATTTAACAATGTCTGTCGTGCACAGGGGAGGTATAAAGGTATATGGAAGGATAAAGGATAATGACAATATACATAAGACAATGTGAGCATAATGATAATATCTATCTTATTAACCTGTAATCATACACATTAGTATGGGGAGATATGCAAATAGCGTATGATATGATGACGTAATAATAACTAAGGTTAAGGAGAGACTAATACCAATAGATATCTAAATATGATATTCTAGGATGATATCAATGATAATGATAGATATTCTAAATAAACAATATTACAAAATAATATAGCCTAATAGTCTCAGTTGATGTTAGGTGATATTATACAATATAATGATAAGATTCCTTAATATTCGAGTGGGAAAGATTTCATAATATGGATATTGTAGAAATAAACCTAAATAGTGTCTGAATGACGATCTCCATATTATTTAATATTGATATTTACCTTTGCCATGATAATTAGTTAAATCATTTAAATGGTGTATATTCGTGGAATATAAGTATAAATGGTTTGTGGCGGCACTGGCCGGAACTGGAACTCTTGTGACCAGCTCGGAGGTGGGATAGGCCTTTTCGCGCGGAATTTGAATCGTGTGTGTGCTTCGCCGAGCCTTGGTCAGTGGGATCCAAGCCGTGGACAAGTTTGGTCGGCAGCAAATCGACAAGAACAATTTTTTTTCTTTGTCAAAAAAAAATCGTATATGTCCCGACGATTCGAAATTAGTTGCCGCGGCTGTGGATATAGACATTTATCACCATCGTGTCTATGCTATAAAGACGGAATATCTCCCCACTCACCTGCAAAACAGAAGATTATGGCTGCTGTTCCAATTGCAACTTTGGCTAAGCTGGGTGGCGTCGATGAGTCAGCGATTCCTGACCGGGGGACCAAAGAGTATGATGTCTTCCTGGAGAAATTGTCTAAGGATACGGAAGAAAAGGTTATATCGTCCGAGAAAACCTGGAAACTTGAGAAGGAACTGGGTAGTTTGGCGAGGAGGCTTTCTGTGGTATCCATGAGCCCGAATGGCGACGATAAGAAACACAATGATTCGGTGTTCGACACGACAAATCATGTTATTGGTAGTGGTGGTTCGCCTGATCCGAGTGGTAATACAAGGCCTTCAAGTGGTGTGCTTCAAGATTTCGATGACAATTTGGGTAAGCTACGTCCTGAGGTTTATTGTATGCCACGTAAAGCTTTCGATAAGATGTCTTCGTTGGAGGTAATCCATGGTGCTAGCAAAGTTCTACAACTGCTATTGCGCAGAGGAGTGGATGTGTCTGGGTATGTGGATCATCTCGCATTTCTGACTTACAAGGCTTCTACGTTGCAATTTCTACCGACTGGTTTGGTTAACTACGAGAGAATGGTAACTTCCAAGGTTTTGGATGGAGACTTGTTGGACTGGCCTAATATCGATGTGGAAGCTAACTCGATGTTCTTGGGCCCGGAATTTCATATTACTCTGCAAATGCCTGGTAATGAATCTCGACGAGAAAACGGCCATCGTTCTCGACATGCCGGAAGTGGTTCATCTGGGGCTGGTGCGAGTGGTAAGCAGTATCCGTACGATCCTCTTTATGATTTCGACAAATGGCCAGCTGACGTTTGTTGGATTTGGAACGTGCCTTCTTGCAATAAATCTTGTCATGATCCATGTAAACGTCGCCATGTTTGTGGCCTGTGTGGAGCTAATCATGTCGCAGAATACTCGCACCAGCGCTCAGCCATTCCTACCTCCATCGACAGGAAACCGGAAGTATAGCCACAAAATGGCGGACAAGGTTGGTTTTCTCTCGATTTGACAGTGCTTACATGTGATAATTTTCCTATTCTAGTGACCTATGCTTCAGAAATTGTGGGGAATGGGTCCCTAGCCGGAGTTCCTAGGCAGATGCGTCCGAAGAATTGGTTGACATGGCTCCAGCATAATGATGTCTGGGATTTTGACGCGCATTTTGTCCTAGACGGCGTCGTGAACGGATTCAGGATGGTAGACCCATTCGCCGCCATTGAAGGTTACAACTGCAAAAATTACGAATCATGTTTTGCTAGCGGAGTAGAGAAGGAACTTTCATCTCTCCTTTCTAATGAGATATCACATAGTAAGTTATCTGTTGTTTCGGAGAAGCCGACCTGTGTTCATGCAATAGGGGCCATCAAGAAAAAGAATGGTAAAATCCGGCCGATTACTGACTGTAAAAGACCAGAGGGTAGATCAATAAATAACTTCACTAGCAAAGTGTTTTCGACATTTCAATATGTCACTATTGATGAGGTCGTAAAGGAGGTGTCCCCTGATTGCTATATAGCCACACTGGATATTAAATCAGCCTATCGTTCACTGTTAATCCATCCTGATGAGCGAAAATATTTTGGCTTGACTTGGCATTTCAATGGTGTTCAGACATATATTCAAGACAACTGCATTTGTTTTGGTGCCCGGGCAGCTCCTTTTGTTTTTACCAGGGTTACCAATGCCGTGTCTAGGATGATGACTTGCCGCGATTTCAAATGTTTTGCATATATAGACGATTTTTGCCTGATAAGTGATACATACGATGAAGGGGTTGAAGCTTTACTGTTTCTTATATCATGTCTTCGCCAGTTGGGCTTCTACCTAGAATGGACAAAGATAACCAGCCCCAGTAAGATCAGTGTGTACATAGGCTTTGAAGTAAATACAGCAGACATGTGCCTCAGCTTGCCCGATAATAAGCTAAAGAAGTTACATGATTCCCTCGAATATTTTTGGGGTAAGAAGAGGGCTTCTAGAAAAGAAATTCAATGCTTGGCTGGGTCGATTAGCCATTGTTCTAAAGCTATTCGTGGAGGACGTGAACACAGCTATGGTTTTTTTGGATTTCTCCGTTCTTTCGGTAATAAGAATGATCTGAATATTACACATGCCTTCCTGGATGACTTAATATGGTGGCGAGATCATATCGAGTCGGAGAATGGTACTCGATTTTTGGACTGTACAAGCCACTTGGAAAGTCTTCAGTGTGTCCGTTCAGGAGATGGCTTTTGTTTTGAATGGTCCAAGCATAAAGGGGGGGGAGTGTTTCGCCTGGAGGAAGAATTTTCTGTCCTTAATACAGATGAAGGGGACATAGTGTCCTTACCACCTTGCTGTTTTCAAAGATTGTACGTACGTGACTTATCAATAATATGGCAGGCTTTGTGTAGATGTTGCAAGCAGATGAAGAAATCGTCATCTAATATTTTTTGTGCCAGTGAACAAGCCAAAGTGTTTCTTCAACGTAGACAACCCTCCTGTAAGCATGTGGCTTTCTTGCTGCAGGAGATTTTCTACTGGAAATATCGATATGACATTTTCTTTAATATTTAATTGTCTGTCAATGTTTCAGACACCCTTGGTCGGAGGGTGGAATCCTTGAAGCTGGAGGCATTGGCAGCGACCACAAGAAAGACTCGTACATCTCAATGGAACAAGTACTACCTGTTTTGTGCTAGGCACTCACTTCAACCGTTGCCAGTTTTGCCGGAAAATGTCAGTTTGTTCTTGGCATCCATGATAAACTCTTATGCCTATTCCACGATTAATAACATGTTGTCCGCTCTGAATTACCTTTCAAGGCTGAATAATGGTCCTGATCTACGAGAGGATTTCGTCCTGGGTGTCGTCCTGTCTGGAATCAAGAGGAGACTTGGGTGTAAAATATCTAGGAAGGATCCGATTCTACCTGATGACCTGATGAAGATTTTTCAATTGGTGGATCTGACGTCTGACTATGAGTTGGCAGTGTGGACGGGCCTGGTATTGGGGTTTAGGACTTTACTGAGAAAGTCCCATATCTTTTCGTCTCATCCGGATAGTCATCTGCTGCTTAGGAAGTCTGTGGAATGGTCGGATTGGGGTGTTACCATTTCCACGAATTCTTCAAAGACCAACCAGTATGGCGACAGAATTTTTAGTTGTCCAGTGGCCAAGTCTTCAAGCAATTTGTGCCTCTATAAATGGTTAAAAGTGCTCTTGGATCGATGTCCAGGGTCTCCAGATTCGCCCTTAATTTCTGTGAAGGATCTACCTGTGAAATATTCTTTTGCCTTGCCTTTATTCGAGGATTGGGCTATTCGTGCAGGGATTACTAAAGACATAGGTATGCACTCATTGAGGCGTGGCTCAGCTACGTTTATGCATCTCCTGGGTCTACCATTGCAAGATATAAAGGATGCTGGGGACTGGAAAAGCCTTTGTGCACTTGATTATGTATGTCCACCCATTGATTATCGTGTGGACACGGAAAAAAGAATAGCTGAAGCCCTCTCTGCCTTCTAATACATCTTCGTCAAAAAATCAATAATATCTTTCTGGCTGGGCTTATAAGGAAAAATAAACAGTTACGACAAGCAGCAGAAAGTTGGCAAATATCATCCATGTCTGTCTCCTCATTTATTAAATTAAACGACAAAAGAACAGTAATTTATGGTGTATATTCGTGGAATATAAGTATAAATGGTTTGTGGCGGCACTGGCCGGAACTGGAACTCTTGTGACCAGCTCGGAGGTGGGATAGGCCTTTTCGCGCGGAATTTGAATCGTGTGTGTGCTTCGCCGAGCCTTGGTCAGTGGGATCCAAGCCGTGGACAAGTTTGGTCGGCAGCAAATCGACAAGAACAATTCTTTTTTTTTTTCTTGTTTTTGTTTGGGCTTATAAGGAAAAATAAACAGTTACGACAAGCAGCAGAAAGTTGGCAAATATCATCCATGTCTGTCTCCTCATTTATTAAATTAAACGACAAAAGAACAGTAATTTATTCCATTCAAGCATGCACGTTTTGCTGAAACTATGAATTTACATTAGCCAACGGTAATAGATAGCATTTGCTTGGGATTAAGTTTTGGAGAGAAATATCGGCCGACATGCACACCGACATGGCGGACACCAAGGCGGTAATATTTCCGACCTCCTGGTAGGGTCGGCCACTGAAAAGAATAAGTCACCGACATTTTCGAAAATTACCAACACAGGAAATTGGGGAACAATGACCCGAACTTTGAGAAAAATAATCAGCTGACTATTTATAACCTCGGAAAATTAATCGCAAAAATTTCCGCTCATTGTACCGACATTGCAAATATCGCTATGTTAAGTCTATGGGGTTTACCGATATTGTTGGCGACAAAGCGGTACTTTCAAACCGCTTTCCATAGAAATCAGCAAAAACGTCATTGAGCTATACCACTTCTTAGTTTCATTATACCCCAGGTATATCATGTATATATTTAAGTTATAATATTTTGTCCCTTTGAAGGCAGATTACATCAATATTCAAATACCAAAACCGCATCTAGATTCAATATTTGCCTTTAATTCCATGGTTTCCATCCACCCTTGATGATGCAAATAATTCAGGCCTCTATATACAAGGCAGTTTTCAATATTAGTGTTCCCAACTTTGCACATATCAAGTACTGCACTATAACCTTAAATAGATAAAATATTTAAGAATTCTGGTATATTTAATTTTTAAGCCAATTTTGTTACCCATATCAACCAATTGACGACATTTTGTAAGAATCGACCATAAACTATCTGCCATATTACATCACAATCATCAGTAAAGCTTCCAATCCAACTATTGCACTACATAGGCAGATCTTTGATTAACACCAAGTTCTGTTGGCTGTAGTTTTATTGCTGAAAGGTATTTCTGTAAATATATATCTTACAGTCTTAGATAGTTATGGTTCTTCTTGGGGATTATTCACTGGCTGATTACTGGTCAGTCATTGCCCTAAATCAACAATTATCTCAGACATGTGTGTGAGAAGCAACAATTAACATTGGCTTTATTATGATCAACAGATTGACAGAGGTAGCTAGTGACAAGTTACACAAGAATTTTTAGTGACAAGTGACAAATACTGTTTCTTAAAGGGTGGTCTCCACTGGCTGTGGTAAGCCCTGTGGTAAGCTCTGCAGTAAGCCTTGCTATGATGTTGTGATGGTGAGGAGTGGCAAGGACGTGCCTACATGGCCAGTGATCCATGTAGGCAGGACCTCATCATTTCTCTCCAAATACAAAACCAGCACAAACCATCGCAGAGCTTACCGCAGCCAGTGGAGACCACCCTTAATAGTGACACAATTATTGGTAACCTCCCCCACCCCTGCCTACCCCTCAACTGATCAGGAGCCCTACATCTACCACTGCTCAGCCAATCCTGGGCTTCTTCCACCAATGCTAATCTATTTATCCCTAGTGGTGGATATATACACAAGCTGAGTTATTTCAACACAGACTGTCACATCAGGGGCACAAGTCTGTTACATGTGCTGTACTGAGTAACTACACCCACTTAACATCAATATTCCCATGTATACATAGACCATCTACTTGGAGCTATACAGACAGGTGCTGCACCCTGTACTATATTATGTTAGACTTACATATAATCATCTTTGTATTGCTGCAGGAACAAGATGTTCAGCTTGCCAGTAAAAGAGACATGGACGTGTACAGTGAAGGTGGAAGTAAGCAGCGGGTAGCAGCACAGGAGAAGTCTCTTTCATGGAGGTGTCCACCAGTTTGTTGAGAATTGACCAGCACCAGCGAACACATCTTATACTTAGTAGAGCATCTGTAGACATCTCATAGAAATAATAAACTCAAAGCAAATGAAAGCATACTGTGCAATCTCTACTGAGCTAGACTCAACCACATAATGATACTGCTGTAGTAGATGTATGATAAAGAAATAATTACATCAATCATGTTCAACAACATTTCATTGCTGTATTGCTGCAGGAAGAAAGGCTTCACCGCCCACCATATTGTGGATAACACATGTGTTACTCCAGGAGCAGCAGTCATTACTTGCTTCATTCCTTGTGAAGAAACAACAACAACTCCCAGATATAGAGCTCTGCTGTAGGGATGCATAATGAATGAAAATATTTTAGTAAACACTTACAGTAGAAACCATGGTTGTCTTTGCCAAAGTGTCATCCCCCCTCCCCCCACCCCTGAAAGATAGCTTGCATGAGATTAAATTAGATTTGTTTTTTATTATTATTCATTCATGGTCAAATCAGTTTAGATCACAGCTACAGAAAAAAAGCTTTATCCTCCATGAAAGTTTTCTAGCGTTGCCACAATATAATTAGGAGAGAACAAGATAAAGTCCATGAACTCCAAATAATAATCGTATGATACCCGACATAATGCCCTAGATTCCCAATTACTACATTATATGCTACTGTAGTGACATCACTCTTTTTTTTCTTATGCTAATCAACAATGTAGTATCCAAACCAATTGACAATTTGACTTTCAATTCATCTTAACACTCTGTGAGTGTCATACCCTCTGACAAGTTTGTAATAACAATACTATTGGTACAAATTTAGAAACAAATCAGAACAAAATAACACATGACATGTAGCACAATCACGAGAGAGAAAGAAATTAATGTTCCATTCTAGGTACATATTCTACCAGTTACATGACCTATGACATTCGTTAGTAGTGAAGGGCCAGTGTACTCCAACAGGTGTTAATGAGAGAAAAATCAAGTTGATCATAAAACATATAGAAAGCAACAATTATAAATTCACACATTTAGTGTTTATATTTCTATCCATAACAGTGGCATTCTGGTTCTCCCATGCTCAGGTTTTGATCAGATTTACAAATCTGTTTCTATCATTGTCTACCTAATATGAGTAAATTCCAGGCCTGTTTCCCTTTGTGGAAAACGCTTCCCCTGGTCCTTTCCTTCCTCACACGTCCAATTTTCAGCCTTCTGTTCAGCCTATTTCTCAGATTAATGCCTCATTAACTAATGGTTTGTAAATCTCTTTTCTGTCGAAAATTATTGTAAGGACCAATATCTCAGCATGTGCTTTCAGGGGGAGAAGACCAGACAATCTATAGAATATAAGAGATATTTTCTCTCACAAGATATAGGTTTTGTATTAATTTGTGGGATATGACCTCAAATAAAGGCATAGCAAATCTAAACAAATTCGGACTGGTCAATTTTGTATTATTCAGTAAAACGTGAAAAAAATACCACTTTTTTCCACAGACTACCATAGTAAACCTCTGATTTTTTTCGACTGACTCTTCAAAAACATTAATGGGGCAAGATATCTTTTTTTTTCATTCATGTGTTCCTTATGTAGTAAGGAGCGATGCCTGAACTGGTCAAGTCTTTTTCAATTGGACCGTCCTGTATACCTTTAATGTATCCAATGTGAGCGTCAATGAAATATATAAAGCACTGGTTTGATGGACCCGAAATGGAGCCAATCTGGCAAAAATATTCAAATGGAAAAAGTATTAAATGACAAAGAAGTCGTTTCAATACAAAGTTTTACAGAGAAATGTTTGCTGTAACGAATATCTATTGACATCCAGGTTGTTTGAGGTCAATCAACAATGCTATGAATCTCTTTCAATATACATATCTGAATATTAATAATGATAAAACTCACAGATTTGGTATTTCTGAATATCAAGAAAGCTTTTGATAGTGTAAACCACGAATTATTGCTTACAAAACTACATAATTGTACTGTACTATTGTCATATTGTTGTGAGATTTTATCTGAAGAAATCTGTATTCCGTCCTTTCACCCCCACTATAGGGAGGGCAACATTTCCGTCCCAACCTCCAAGTACAAGGAGGTTAAGTCATTGTCAAAAGAAAAGAAGTAATCCCTAACTACGGACAAATGATGTAATAAAAATGTGTAAGTTGTTTTAGCCTTAATTGAAAACAGGTAATTCATTATTCATTAAGTTGATCATTCTCCGACAATTTAATTACGAAAAAGTCTAACCAATGATGTTCTTAACTAAGAAAATCATTGGTTAGACTTTTTCGTAAAAATATATATATTTCGTAAAAAAAATATAGGCACAGATCATGATGAGGATTAGTCACCCAAATACTTTTTTTATATGATCCTGGTAATCATTTTATTCATAACATACAGACATGAAGACATTGTTCTTGATGCATTTTATTACTGTTAATTATTTATCTAAGAGTTGGATTGTACTGAAGACAAGATAGGAGGCAGCTACTGGTCCTCCGTCAACAATTTGGTGGACAAAGTCGTGGAAGATCCTGAGGTGCATGCTGCATATAGAGAGACTTGTCCTGAACTGCTTCCACCTTGTTCCCTTCTTCACCAGATCAGATACTCTGCTTCTCTTGTACCACCACGCTGCATATAGAGAGACTTCTCCTGAACTGCTTCCACCTTGTTCCCTTCTTCAGCACTGTGCTGTGCTTCTCTTGTACCTCCACGCTGAAGCTCCTGCAGTAATACAGAGAGTTATTATACCAATTGACACAATAAAGGATTGCAATCAAGACATGCTGGAAGTAAGATGAGTAGACTGAAGGTTGAGTCCAGGAAGAGTGGCGATATGCTAGCGCTGGCCTGAACGCCTAATTTTTCCTTTAGTAGAATCGATAGCCCATTGATTATCGATGGGTAATTATGTGTAAAACAGTAGGCCTATATGGATATGTAGGCCTACTTTCTCCTGCCTTTACCATCACCACTAAACCTCACCAACCACGCCAACCCACCCGCCGTCCCATTGGCCACAGAACTCCGAGGTCTTTGGAGTTCTGTGGAATAACATACCATCTATGTGATAAAAGATACAGTAGCTGCACTGTATCCTCAGCTCTCTGTGCGAGTGACTTACCACTAGGCTATGAACCTTGAGTGGAAGAGTGAGGGTGAATGTTGCTAGTGTAGACTAGCGGTATGAGAAGGGCCAAGGCATGGCAAGGAAGGAAAACGTCCGTTACTCCTTTATTCAGGCTATGATGACTGTCTTACTTTAAAACATTGATCTAGAGTGGTTTAGGGGGCGTTCTGTGGCAACAGAAATGGGTAGATGTATCAGATCACTGTAAAAAGGTGATCATGTGCCGTTTTGAGCAACTATCCTTTCTCTGAATAGAGAAACTGGCGGTCACGCCTCTGGATTGGATTTACCTAGCGGCACCTGGTGCCACAACTGAGTGACCATGGCGTCCAGGTTCTCCAACATGTTGAGACCCAATTACAAATTGTTCAGAGTGCAGCCATTTAGTATTTACCATAGTGGCCCGTTCATAAGCCTGGGCTTTTAATTCTTTCAAGGTCCCTTTTGGCCCGGCCTATAATTGAGATAGGCTTCTATTCGAGATAGACTTGTATTATTTTCGTGATGCATGCATTTTCAGTTTCAAGAGTACTAGAGAAACTATATATTATACATATGACTCTATAACAATTAAGCTAAACCATGCCATACCCATCGTAAAATAAATTAATATTTCAAAGGGAAATTGACTTCTTGACATTAATCGTTATTAGACATAAAAAAAACAGACAGACTAATATTTGAGACCCCCGGCTTATATTTGAGAGAGGCTTTTATTGTTTTAATGGGCCCCAAATACCCAGCCTGTATTTGAGGTTTTTAATCAGGTCCTGGCTTATAAACGGGCCACTACGGTATTACTGATGTGTTTAAATACTAATTTGTTGATTTATTTAGTAAATACCTTATCTATGGGGAAAATTTTGCAGTATTGTTGTGACAATGTCTGTAAATATTCTAAGCTGCCATGCCAGCCAAGCGAAGAAAGCAACATCTTTAACCAAGAAAATTGCATGATGTTCATGTCAATCATAATGGCACATGTGGTATTATGAAAACCTGAAGGCGCCCACACAGTAATGTGGCAACTGCCCAACTGTGTTATAAATACAGGTTAACTAACAAGTTGGTTGAAGGAGTGTTGCACTAGTTGCATAGCTTTAGACCACTCAGCCACCCTACATCCCTTTAGCTTTACTGTCGATTGTAATGTAATAAGGCAAATATGTTAAATTCTTATTCTACACATTACTTACCTGGTGTACTTGCCCAGCTGTTGCCATGGTTACCAGGAAGCAGACCATCACTATGGTTATAAACACCTTCATGTTGACTGTACAGCTGCTTCTGCTGAGAACTTCTGGTTTCTTGTAGAATGTGTGTAGTACTGATGCCTGGATATTAGAGATGTATATGGAGGTTTATATATAGTGTACCTGGAGGTGTGGTTATCATTTATTACTGCAGCACATGTGTCTATGTTCAAGTCCCCCATCTAAACCATGTGAGACAATGGGACATAACTTGGCAATAACTTGAATGTATACGAGTGAAAGACCAGCTTGCTAGAAGTCTGGCAATAACTTGTACAGAATGTGTAGGAGAGAAAAGCAGCTTGAGTCATTGATCATATTAAGTATCAAGACATGACGTTCCACACAGTCTGGTTAAGCAAGTCTTGACCTCAGGACAATACACTGATATTAAATCTAAAGACCAGCTTCAGTCATTGATCATATTAAGTATCAACATAGACACTTCTTGCCGTTCATTGACTGAAAACAAAAAGTCATTTACATTTAGGAAATGTTAATATCCTTATTGAGAAAACAATGACTGAAAACAAAAATTCAATTACATGTAGCAAATGTTAATATCTTATAATCCTTATTGAGAAGAACTTTGTCATTATTATCATTTGTGTTTATTTGTGAGAGAAAGTATCTCTTGCCTTCTATTGGTAACTATAGTTAGGTTACCTTACATATTGAACAAGATATTTTGGGTTACTTGAATACATCCAGTCTATTGAGCTATATGAGAACATTTCTGCTTTTCTTCTTTAGATAATCAGGTGATAAATATCAGTAGGTTATTTAGTGTTTATGTTGGACTAGCAAAGTATACCCATCCTTCAGACGGTTAAGAACAGGTAGGTTCTCTATCAAAGGTATGTCAATAATGGGTAGGAAATATTAGATATAAATCTTTCACCCTCCTCCTCTCTCACTCACTCTCTCCCCCTCCTCTCTCACTCCCTCTTTGGCCACTTCTCTCTTATCCTCTTCCTTCCCTCCCCTCCATCTCTTTCTCTCCCCACTCCTTGCCTTCCTTTTCTCTCTCTCCCTCCCCTCTTCTCTCTCTTCTTCTTCCCCCTCTCCTCTTCTTCTCCCCACCCTTCCCTCTCCCTCCCTCTCTTTTCTCTCCCCCCTCACCCTCACTTCTTCTACCTCCCTTCCTCCTCTCCCCTTCCTCTCTTTCCCTCTCACACTCTTTTCTTCTTTCTCCCCTTGTCAGGGTAGCATTGGGCGAGTTCAATTAGTGATCAATTAGTGATCAATTAGCTCAAGAGCTCATTGATCATTGCCTCTGGGTTTATGATCATTGGTTTGACCGTACTTGCTTCCCAGCCTATAAATAGAGGGTGGATATTTTAAAAAAGCTTCAAAACCATATTTTCACCCGTGGTTTTGATTGATTGATGTTGTTTATTTCCAGATCATCTGTTACATAAATTCAAAGTACACAATAATAATATGACTGGAGGTAGGAACTCGCATCTATGCTAGCCATAGATCTTCCAGAGAGGCCTGTTACGTTATCATTAAATTATCTACAATATATATATTCATAAGTTACATTACCTCATAGGGTGTCGACATTTTCATTTCATAAGTAAGTATTCGAGTTATATTTCAGCCTTTTTTTCATTAGACAGTACAGCCTTATATGGGATATCTTCCCTTCATTATTATAGTTTTGTTTTGTGTTATTTATTTATTTCTGTTCCTCCTTTATTTGTTCTGGAATAATTATATACACATGCTGAACATTGTTCAGGTAGTGACCAAAGTCACGTCAATGGAGGAGTCGTTTGCATTCTTACGAACACTAATAGAGTCGTCCGTTGATTTGACTAGATACAGTTTTGGTCTAATACAATGAGTAGTGACCAAAGTCACGTCAATGGAGGAGTTGTTTGCATTCTTACGAACACTAATAGAGTCGTCCATTGATTTGACTAGTTACAGTGTTGGTCTAATACATATGACCTTTGTGATACATTCACCATCTTTACGGGCTTCCCCAGATATCACTCGAGTATTGCATTCTGACGAACGCTCTGACTGTCGTGAGCCCTGGGGGTCGCTCTGCAGGACGGGTCGGTAGCATTCTGACGAACACTGATCGAACCATCCTGCAGATTGTATGGAGTGAAAGAGAGAGAGCGAGAGATCTTCATTGACTCTTTTGGTTTTGGGTTTCAGTTTGGTGGCTGGGCCCCTGTGCCTATTGAGTAGGAAAAATACTCCTGTTCTAGATATGCTTTGAATTCTGTAATTGTAGGGCAATTTCGCCCTTTAGGTGGTAGTTGGTTGAATAGGGTGGGTGCCTGTATATAGAATGACCTTCTTATTCTCTCGGCCTTGACCTTTGGAATTTTCAATAGTCGACCTTTGGCCAAGCTTCTTAAGTTTACTTTCCTGTCATCTAGACATTCTGCGTTACAGCTCATTTCATAGCCTACCTGTAAGAGGTGTGATTCTCTTCTTTCTTCTAGGAAAGGGATTTTAACCTGGGTATGATATTCTTTTACACTATCCCTTTTATTTAGGTTGTATGCTATCCTAAGAAAGGAGTTTTGGGTAGTCTGTAGTTTTTCTAGATATTTCTTTTGGGCAGGCGCATAGAATGTATCGCAGAAATCTATGACTGGTCTGACCATGGTGGTGTAAACCAATATGGTATTCTTTATAGTTAGTGCTTTTTCGAATTTTTGCCGTTGCCTTCAACCTTTTTGTGATTTGATCAATTTTTGCCTGAACGTGGCTGTTGAATGTCAGAGCTTGGTCTATTTTTAGGCCAAGATAACAATACTCGGGCACTTGTTCCAAGTCAGCCGAATTGAGGTTCAGTGGGTCAGGTGTAGTTTTATTTTTTGAGGTTTTTAGACATATGTCCATAACCTTGCTCTTTGTCACATTTATCGAAATTTTGTTTTTTCTACACCATTTTCCAATTTGGTTCAGATCTTGTTGAAGTTCACGTTTCATTTCATCTTCGTCAGATTTTGAGTGATAGAGGACGGTGTCGTCCGCGAATAGCTGCACCTGCGATTCGCGGACTGCCTCATGCAGGTCATTGACATACAGGAGGAAGAGTAAGGGGCCCAGCACCGTTCCCTGGGGGACCCCGCATGTGACCCTTTCCCTCCCCGAAGTTTCCCCATTTGCCCTCACCTGCTGATATCTCCCCGAGACCAACCCAGTCTATTATTGACTTCGATAGGTGGAATTTTGACAATTTGGCCAGAAGGATGTTGTGATCGACGGTATCAAACGCCTTTTTAAAGTCCAAATATATGAGTGATACTGGGTTATTTTTACTTTTATTCCCATATACATAATCGAACAGTCTTCTATGTGCTTGTTCCAGGGAATGTCCCTGTCTAAACCCGTATTGAAATTTGTATATCAAGCCATTCTCTTCCAGGTGTGGGTATATGACACCGTGGATGACCCTTTCTAGGATTTTTGCTGGCAGTTTCACCAGGCTAATCGGTCTATAGTTCGAGGGGTCTGACCTTGCTCCAGATTTGAATATTGGCGTAATAGTTGCCTCTTTAAACTCTTTTGGAACCTGGAGGTTTTGGTCGAGGTATTACAGAGGTGGGTAAACTGGTGTGATATAGCAAGTAGTATTGGTTTCAATACTTTTGTTGGGAGTAATGGCATCCCTGAGGATTTTGATGTTTGCGTCTTTCTAATTATATTGAAGACTGTTTGGTGTGTTATTTCTGGGAATTGGAGTTTCACCATCTCTCGGGTATCTCTCTCAGCCGTTTGGTTACCTTTTACCAAATGGGAGAGCAGATCATTGTTTTCATTGCCTGTTAATGGTTCTATCCGATCGGCTAGTTTGGGTCCTATGTTAGTAAAGAAATGATTGAATTCTTCTGGGATTGCCTCTTTGCCTACAAAATTTCCACTACTGTTTTTGAGTTTTATTTTCTCTACTGTTTTCAGTTTGTTAGGAGTTATCAGTGGTTTGCGGATGTCCCAAAATTTACCTGGATCTTTTGAATGTTCTGCTAGCCGTTCGGATATGTACTCATTTTTGGCCTTTAGGAGTTTAGAATTCATCTTATTTCTGATGATTTATTTCTGCTAGATGTTCGTTATACTGGTTAATATTCACACCTGGTATAGATGCGAATCCCACTTTTGGATGTTCATGTGCTACCACTACTGCGTTTCGGAGGGAGTTTGCTGCAAGGGATAGTATTTCCGTGATGGTTTCTTCGAAAGTAGCAATAGAGTTGTACCTTAGTTTAATTTGCCTTCCTAGGTCAGATCGGTCTCTCTTCGTAATATTGCAGATTCCCGCTGTGAAGTAGATTATTCTCGGTCGTCGTAGGCGTACAATTGGTTCTGCAACATGGGCTAGATCGGCAATTTGACCTCCCCGTACTACTACAACTTTCGTTCTCAGTGCTGAGTAGTTGCTATGCAGTATTTGTTGCATGCCAGCTCCCCTTGAGTCGGCTAAAACAAGTGCATCTAGCCGCTGCGCCATGGTTTACAGTTTGGATGAGGTAGGAGTAAGTGAGTATGTTTGTGTTGCTGGTAACTATACCTTTATCTTGACAATGTCTTCTTTAGTTTTGTTAGAATTAATCCAAATTTGTTCTCGCCGGTACAGTCTTCCACCTTCAGCGTGATTCGCTTGTTGTTGTTGTAGGAAGTGGGGGTCAGCCACAAACCGGCTCCCCATTTCCTGGATGGCGTGATTTCGTATAAGTTGTCGGCCAAGATATCCAATAGTTTTCCCCTTATTTCATCATTTTGTTCGAACTTCTGTCTAGCAAGCTCCTCCAAAAGGGATTCCTCCTGGTTTCTCCAGTTATCGATCTTTTTTGTGTTTACCGATTTCCCTAGCCATTTTACGGCACTCGGCGAGGTCGCGGCCTTGATTTTGTCCACAAGTTTCGTCAGATCTGCTGCTTCGGCTTTTAGGATTTGGAAGCCTTGCTCAACTGAATTAAATTCTCGTCCTTTGTATTTGAAGGTTGCAGGATAGAAATTCGAGCAGAAGTGTGACTCTCCCTGGAATCCTAGTCCATTATCGCCCACCATGATTTGTTGTGCATCCGTTGGGGTACTTCCGGCTGGGAGTTGCACCAGATCTTTCACGGCGAAAGTCTCTCCACCTATAGCTATATGGTTGACGACTAGTTTCGCTTCAGGGCTTGAGTGCTTCAGTAGCGTGTGGCAGTTTCTTAATAGAAATTTGTTTTTGCGGCCGCCTGTTAGAGGATATCTATTTAGCCAGATCGATTGGAATTTTTCCTTTGTTCTCACTGCCTTCCAACCACGAATTACAGCTATCTTGTTATCCGTATGTTGGAGCTCTACAAACATCGCACTGGTGGAATGGATATGTACCTTGCCTAATCTATAGACGGATTTCACATCTTCTTCATCTATTGATGGATTTGCTAACTTAAGGATTTCCAGGATTTTTAATCTCGGATCCTCAACGCAGTGTGTATCCTTGATGTGCTCTTGTTTAGAGATATTATTGGGTAGTTTCCCATTGTGATCGAGCCAGGGTTCTTGGATTCCCTCTATGAAGAGGTAGGTACCTTTTATTTCTGAGTTAGCCCTATTTGAATTTGTACTTCCATTGGGGCCTGGATTTTGGTTGGCGTTTGAAGACGTATTTCTCGATATAGGTTTGGATCCTGCTTTTTGTATTTTTGCGTTTACTTTTCCATTTATTTTCTTCCCTTTTGTGTTTGCTTGTTTGGCACGGCTTAGGTATGGGAATTGGCTTGTGTCAGCATCGCTCGAGTTTCCAGTATTTTCAGTTTTCGATTGAAAACTTTCTAGAGACGTCAATCTACTTGCTATTTTACTTTCATTAGCTTCTCTATCTGTATTTGAAGTCATGAATGTTCTGGTTAGAAACTGGTTAGTTCACTTTGGATGTTGCTCTCTCTTTCTGATTGGAGCCTGACCATGTTATCCACCTGTTGTTGGGTATATCCTAGTCTAGCTTGTAGGTCCACGATCAGCTGGTTATTTTCGGCCGCCCCTTGGTTACCTACTTGGCTTAGCTTTACTGGGACCGCATGATTTCCAACTCCATAGTGGAGGCCGATCTCTGTTAGAACTTGATCTTTCACCTCTTGTATTATTAAATTTATGTCTAGGGACATGTGTGTGTTGGGTTGATTGAGATTGGGTTCTGAATTTGACCGTCTCAGGCCTGTATGGGGATTGTTAGTTTTGCTGACCCATCATTCATGCTTTGTTGACATTAGCGACGCCGCCGCCATCTTGGTATTGTTTGCTGGCGTGTGATTTGAAATGTTTGAGGTTACCTTACAGCATCGGATCAGTCCTTTTGTGCCAGATGCTGCCTATATTCTTGTTCTGGGAGTATTTATAAATGTTTTTGCGTATTCTGTGTTCTATTGAAGGTCCTGTATCCTAGTGTACAGACATGATTTTTAACAGCGCGTTCTTATGTGCGTCATAGCGTTCGCGTGCTTCATCAAACTTTGTGGTACCTTCACAAACCACAAATTGGTATCTACCTAACATTGCCTTGCAACAGTGAACAATAACAGCAACCTAAAAGTGTTTCATTTGAATCATGAACAGTTATAAAGACACTCAGTAACAGATAGAAATTGAAACAGGAAGATGGTCAAAGAGGACATGAGGAGAGATAACCATGTGGGAGACAATGCCTTACTGACAAATCCCATGCATAGCACAGGTATATGACATATCCATAATAGTTAGATGGAATGCACCCAGTGGTTGTTCTAAAATAGTGTAGCAGCCACACATGAAGTAAAAATGTATGTATCATCCAGAATGGCACCTGTGCATAGAGTTTCACTTTGTGTGTATCTGCTATACTATTTTAGAACAACCATGAGTTGCATTCCATATTTATATCTACCATGTTTCAATAATGTTTAGATATTTAGATTACCTTGTGCAATCAAATCTATTTCCACCGTTTACTAGTGATGATAGGGGCTAATCACTGGAAGGAGTAGGGTGTCTATTTCATTTAGTCTATATTGGGTTTTAACTAGCTATGAACCAACTGCCTCACTACATAGACAATGCAAGGTAATGTTAGAAATAGAATGAGATACTTAATCCTTAAATTAGGAAAAAGAAAAGCCGATCAGTCACCAACCAAGCAATAAGAAACACACAAATGACCGATGGCATTATTCTACCACAGTTTAGACCACTTACTGAACATGACAAAATTTCATTATCATACCAAACTGCTAGACAAGGGAACCTCTTACCAGCACTAAAATGAAATAAAAACACTACACACTTCTCCATATCATTGAAAAAAGAAATACTACAAGCTAGAAATGCAATCAACTAGCTGAACCACAACACAAGGTCCCTGTGCTGTCTGTCCTACCACCTCTCTACAATATTCTCTTAGAATGATTACTTGCATCTAACCAATAAGAATGAGATACTTAATAAGAATTAATAGCAGATCTTTGGATTCTGCTGGGGTTCTGGATACTTATAAATTACTGTTTGGACAGGAAGTGGTCAAACCGGAAAACAGATGAAGTAAATTATTGTTCGGATTCAGGGGTTTATTTTGCGGATGTAGATTTATTTTGCGGATGTAGTTAAAATAAACCCCAGTCGGCGTTTCCGCTCAATCAGTCACTTACCTCATCAACTAGTTGTTTGTCGCCTAAATATCACTCCCAATAGCTCCAAAATCACCGATAATGTTCCAAATATCATTGTAGAAGGATATTCCGCTTGCTGAATGGTGGTGAACAACGAAATAGGGAATAATCGATTTGTCAATTCCTGCAAATCATCGTCATGTTCGCCACAAGCGGCCATGACAGTTCAGGTTCAGGGTTCAAGGTCGGGTCTTAACTAGAGTTTTTTGGTTGTTTTTCGTCGATTCCGTGTTCAGTTTGGAACGTGTATAAAGTCCTGGTCACATTAAAGTCATTCCTCCACTGTTTCCGATGGAAATATTAGCTATTTTTAAGTTTTTAGGGCATAGGGTTCGCCATAACGTGACGACGATAGACATCGTGCAAGCGATGTTGTGACAATGGCTGTCTCCCAGTGACACTCAGACGAAACAACTGCCTAAATATCACTCCCAATAGCTCCAAAATCACCGATAATGTTCCAAATATCCTTGTTCTTAGCATGATCCGCTTGCTGAATGGTGGTAAGCAACGAAATAGGGAATAATCCAAGTAATCACAACCTAGGCCTCGACACGTGACGACAGTAGACATCGTGCAAGCTCCGGTTTGTTGACGTGGGGGCACTTTCGAATGAAATCCTCCGTGCGCTATATAGACTACCGTACACAATGCAACGCCAAGTGCACGGTGCACATAAGTGGCTATGCCGAAAAATCTCCACATCTCTTCCGGTCGCACGTATGGGTTCTGAAATCGTCATTCATTGAATACTTGATTTCCGTACACTAAATCTTCGCTATCGGGCTAAAACTATATTTAAAACGTTTCCACCGATTCAAATCTTTTATTTATTTCTTTTTTAAGTCCCTAGACACACGCAACACGGCATTCGAGAACCGGAAGTCTCCTCTGCTTTGGATAGCAAGCAGCGGATCCTTACGAAAACAGACCGGCTCGCTGAACATAAACATAAGTGAATACGCCCCTCTGATTGGCTGTTGTAGCTGCAGCTTCATTCTGCCAGCCGTCGCGTTACCATATAGGTTCCGACTTAAGCGTGCAAACTTGCGGGCGTGTAAACACATGGTTTCTGAACTCGCCATTCATTTATTACTTGATTTCCATAAAGGAAAACTTCGCTATCGGGCTAAAACAACATTTAAAACATTTCTACCGATTCAAATCTTTTATTTATTTCTTTTTTAAGTCCCTAGAGACACGGATACGGCATTCGTAAACCGGAAGTCTGATGCTTGGTTGCATGCAAAAAGTGGAAGCTTCGTTTGTTTCTGGAACGGAGAGTGCGGCTGACGTAAACGACATTGTGAAGTTATGATTACGTGTACATATATGATATTGGTTAGAAAGAGGTAAAATAATCTAAATATTAGAATGTGATGGGTTAAAATGTGTAAAACATGCTAATTTGGACGTTATAAAGGCTGCATTTGACTCGGTCCTTTCCATGTCAGATGTAAAATAGTAACCTATGTATTGGAGTTAAGGAGTTAAATTATTGGAGTTCTTCATGCTGTAAGTACAACTACAACCTTTTTTGAAGCCTAATATTGGTTAATATGTGTTTAAACAGTAGTATTGAATCCAAAAATCGGCTATTAAAGTGATTAATTCTCTCGATTTTGTGTCTTCGGCTTTTGCTTGAAAATAAACCCCTCGGCCCTCCGGGCCTCAGGGTTTATTTTCAAGCAAATGCCTCAGACACAAAATCTCGAGAAATTAATCACATAATAACTTTACTAACGAGTAGCCAGTAGGAAGAACGCTGAAAGACAAATCTGTAATTGTTGTATACTGCTCAAGAAAAACTTTAAAAAAAGAAAAAAAACAATATCAACAACACATAATAAGTTAACAACGAGAAAATTGTTGCATGAATATTTATTTCAAAGTGAATGTGAGTGCTCTTTATGTGTATCATCTGCTTCCTTTACAGTTCATTATTTCTATTTCTTTACAGTTCATTATTTCTATTTCCCCATGGAGCTCTATCAGTGAGATGTCTGCACAGGTTCTACTGGTCAAGTATCAACAATCTGGTGTCAACAATCTGGTGGGCACTCCCTCCGAGAAGGAGACTTCTGTGCTGCTATCAGCTGCTTGCTTCCACCGTCACTGTACACGTCCATATCTCTTTTACTGGCGAGCTAAACAGGTTTTGATTAATGTAAGTAATGCACATATCACTAACAGGGATGTTTAAAAATTAACCGGGTACACAAAATGAAAGTCCTAGGAGTTACTCTCCTCGATCCTCAAAATGAAGATTCCTTGATTAACACCAAAAAGCAGGGTTGTCAAATGCAATGTTTTTCTATGACCTATACTTGACTCATTAAGTTTTGAAGTCTCTTCCATAAGGACTAACGGAGAATACCTGGTATCTGTGAGATCTGGGAATAATGATATTCAGAGAATATTTATTTAATTGGTGGTGTATTTATTTAATTTGGTAGTCTATTTATTTAATTGAAAATGTTAGGAGTGTTTATGCTGCCATCCTTCAACAATGATCTAATAAGATAGGCAGCTGTCAAGGGTCAGGTAGCATCTGAGTGACCGAGAGAATATAACCCTACTTTCAGCCAAAAGTAACAATAGGACTGGCACTGAAGTTAATCATATTCTCACTGTTAGATTATCTATAAAGGAGGGTGAATATCGCGGACATATGAAGGAAGCCCAGGATAAGAATACACCATGTTTATTTGTGACGTTGTTGTTACAAGGGGCCTTTGTCAGACTAGTGCTGATTGCATATAGCATAGAAAATAGACAATATAAAGGCCTGGTTATATGACACTTGCCAAGGGTGTAATTAAATAGATACTGAGAAGATAAGGCTAATAAAATTCTCAAGAGTAAAAGATTACTTATTGGTATGTGTTTAATACTAGCAAATATTCATACATATTACGCTCTTCTAGAATAATATTCCCCAAGCATAATTTTGGTAGTCAAATTTTCTCCCTACCACAACAAGAACTCTATGTCTCAAGTTATAGGAAAAGTTAATTCCCAATTTAAATTAAAGAATCTATATGACAGTTCCTTCCTTAATGCTGCCCACAAAAAAGAGTTGGGTAGATGGAAGCATTTCTATGAAAATTTATTTAACTGAAAAGATACTATGACCCTGAGATGTGGAGAGGTGCTTACATTTGCATCTTAGATTGGTGATGGTGGCTTGAGATTGTGGCCCTTGATTCACTGATTGTGGCATACACTAAAATAGTTAATAATTAGGTGGTTGCTTGTTCAGGAGCCTGGTTTCCTTGATTATGACAGTTACTAGATGCCTTCTTCTGCATATGTGTACTATTATTCCCAATAAAACCAGATTCCCTCTAAGCACCCATACATTATCCATTACTTATTTCTCTTCCATTACATCTCACTTTAGGTTACACATGTACATAACATACAGACATAAAGACATTCTTCTTCTTGATGCATTTTATTTCTGTTAATTATATATTAAGGGCACAGTTCATATCTAATAGTTGTTTACATGGATTGTACTAAAGACAAGATAGGAGGTAGCTGCTGGTCCTGCTTCAACAATTCGGTGGACAAGCTTCAGCACTGTACTGTGCTTCTCTTGTACCACCATGCTGCATATAGAGAGACTTCTCCTGAACTGCTTCCACCTTCATCCCTTCTTCACCGTTGTACTGTGCTTCTCTTGTACCACCATGCTGCATATAGAGAGACTTCTCCTGAACTGCTTCCACCTTCATCCCTTCTTCACCGTTGTACTGTGCTTCTCTTGTACCTCCATGCTGCATATAGAGAGACTTCTCCTGAACTGCTTCCACCTTCATCCCTTCTTCACCGTTGTACTGTGCTTCTCTTGTACCACCATGCTGCATATAGAGAGACTTCTCCTGAACTGCTTCCACCTTGTTCCCTTCTTCAGCACTGTACTGTGCTTCTCTTTTACCTTCATGCTGAAGCTCCTGCTGTAATACAGAGAATTATTATAACAAACAACACAACAGAGGATTGAGCTCCTTAGATTTACAAAAGCTTGCCAAAGTATCTGTTATTCCTTTCTCTCACTCCTATTTTCTTATTGGTCTGAGGGGATTGATCCCTTGGTAACAGAATAAAGAATTCATTATTATTATTGATATCATCTTACTTCATGTATACAATAGTATGTTTATCATGTTGGCAATAAAACTATGGACAACATAATTTGTTGTTGATCCAAGCTCCACTAATGTTGAGTAATGATTTTTGTTTTACATTTTATTACCATGTGTAGTGCACCTCACATTCTTCCCTAACACCTGTGGGGAGGAGGTGGAACTACAAGTTATGATGATACTCACCTGGTGTACCTGCCCAGCAGTTGTCATGGTTGCCAGGAGGCAGACCATCACTATGGTTATAAACACCTTCATGTTGACTTTACGGCTGCTTCTGCTGAGAACTTCTGGTTCTTGTAGGATGGGTGTAGTACTGGTGTGTGACGAGTGGCTGGATAGTACAGATGTATATGGTGGTTTATATATAGTGTACCTGGAGGTGTTGGTTATCATTTATTACCACAGCACATGTGTCTATGTTCACGTCCCCCATCAAAACCATGTGAGACAATGGGACATATGCCAGAAGTCTGGCAATAATTTGTACAGAATGTGTAAAAGTGAAAGACCAGCCTGAGTCATTGATCACATTAAGTATCAACACATGATGTTCCACACACTTTGTAAAAGCATGTCTTGACCTCATGACAATACACTTTTTTTCTTTTTTTTATTTCATTTTCAGGCCAATACATTAAATAGAATCAATAGTTAGAAAAGACGCTGATATAAATTTTACATTTTAATTATAGCGGTTCATTCTTGGCCATATTACATCTTACATGGTTATTAAGTCTGTGATATTTAAAAACATCCTTGAATAAACACAGATTCACTGAATAAGTATAATTATCAAAACTTGTAGCTACTTGAATAATAAATGACCTTCAATAACTGACCTCCCCCAGCTTGACCATCTGTAAGGCTGACCTTAGGTAGAGACTGGTCCCCAGGCTGTGCGGCAGAGACCACCCCATTAGTTGGTGTGCTTAGCGACTTTATACTTCAAGCTAGCGTTCCATCTCCCTGGAGTTCTGTGTATGCATATAGAAATAATTAGATATTTTAATTTACCACCACCCATGCTGTTGTTTGTGGTTATACAAACATTGTTGGTGGGGTCATGTTTGGCCATACATGTGGTACTGCACTGAGTAGCTTATCCATGCATGCATGTTGTATTGTATATTGTTCATTTCCGAAAACAGTACATGATAAAAATATAAGATAATTTACATCGGAAATGGGTCGGTCCTCTATTATGGCAGCCATAGCTCTTCCAGAGGGTCCCTTATACTAGACTTTAAGTTACAATTTATGGTATATTATGTGATTAATTTCTCGAGATTTTGTGTCTGAGGCATTTGCTTGAAAATAAACCCCAAGGCCCGAAGGGCCGAGGGGTTTATTTTCAAGCAAAAGCCGAAGACACAAAATCGAGGGAATTAATCACTTTAATAGCCGATTTTTGGATTCAATAACACTGTTTAAACTCATATTAACAAATATTAGGCTCAAAAAAAGGTTTTAGATGTACTTACAGCATGAAGAACTCCAATAATTTAACTCCTTAACTCCAATACATAGGTTACTATTTTACATATGACATGGAAAGGACCGAGTCAAATGCAGCCTTTATAACATCCAAATCAGGATGTTTTACACATTTTAACCCATCACATTCTAATATTTAGATTATTTTACCTATTTCTAACCAATATCCCATATGTACACGTAATCATAACTTCAGAATGTTGTTTACGTCAGCCGCACTCTCCGTTCCAGAAACAAACGAAGCTTCCACTTTTTGCATGCAACCAAGCATCAGACTTCCGGTTTACGAATGCCGTGTCCGTGTGTCTAGGGACTTAAAAAAGAAATAAATAAAAGATTTGAATCGGTGGAAATGTTTTAAATATTGTTTTAAGCCGATAGCGAAGTTTTCCTCTATGGAAATCAAGTAATAAATGAATGGCGATATCAGAAACCATGTGTTTACACACCCGCAAGTTTGCACGCTTTAGTCGGGATCTCTATGGTAACGCGACGGCTGGCAGAACGAACAGCCAGGTACAACAGCCAATCAGAGGTGGGTATTTACTTATGTTTATGTTCAGCCAGTCGGCGTGTTTTCGCAAGGATCCCACTCTTGCCATCCAAAGAATCAGCGACTTCCGGTTTTCCTATGCCGTGTTGCGTGTGTCTAGGGACTTAAAAAAGAAATAAATAAAAGATTTGAATCGGTAGAAATGTTTTAAATCTTGTTTTAGCCCGATAGCGAAGATTTAGTCCACGGGAATCTAGTATTCAATGAATGGCGATTTCAGAACCCATACGTGCGACCGGAAGAGATGTGGAGACCTTTCGGCATAGCCACTCATGTGCAAGTTGACTTGGCGTTGCATTGTGTACGGTAGTCTATATAGCGCACGGAGGATTTCATTCGAAAGTGACCCACACGTCAACAAACTGAGGCTTGCACGATGTCCGGCACGATGTCTACTGTGGCGGAATTGATAAATGGATTATTCCCTATTTCGTTGCTTACCACCATTCAGCAAGCAGATCATGCTAAGTACAAGGATATTTGGAACATTATCGGTGATTTTGGAGATATTGTGTAGAGTTTTACATAGCCTGGGCTTGTTTCGTCTGATTGTCACTGACAGTGACACTGGGAGTCAGCCATTGCTTGCACGATGTCTACTGTCGTCACCTGATGGCGAACCCTATGCCCTTAAAACTTAAAAATGGCTAATATTTCCATCGGAAACAGTGGAGGAATGACTTTAATGTGACCAGGACTTTATACACGTTCAAAAATGAACGCGGAATCGACGACAAACAACTAGTTGATGAGGTAAGTGATTGAGCGGAAACGCCGACTGGGGTTTATTTTAACTACATCCACAAAATAATTCTACATCCGAAAAATAAACCCCTGAATCCGAAAAATAAACTACTACATCCGTTTTCCAGTTTGACGACTTCCCGTCCAAACAGTAATTTATAAGTATCCAGAACCCCAGCAGAATCCAAAGATCTGCTATTAAAGAGATATAAAGTGACTAGTTACCTACACTACTGCAATGGGATGCACTAGCTATATCTTTATCAAGGTGTGACCCATGGTATTGAGTTTCCTTGTGTATAATTTTGTGGATGTTGTCCTTTCGTTATATTTGGGTTAATTTAAGTTTGATGTATAAAATGAGGGAAAATGGGTTGTGTGCTTGTACAGCTAGTCTATCCCATTTTCAATATCAGCTAGGTCCTGGCATTCTTGCGAACACTGCGTTGACTGCTGTTCATATATTTTTACATTCTTTAAAATGTTATGATGACTATGGGTCTGGATGCATGTGGGGTAACATTCTGGTGAACACTGGCCCCAATTTGCATCCACATCCTTCACAATTGTATAAATATTTGTGACTAGTTTTGTAATATCGGCCTGCCCAATAGAGATCAGTGTTGGGGTCTCTCCATTATCCCATGTGGGAGAAGTTTTCTTCAAGGTATATTTTGAATTCGACCAGTGGTGGGCAGTTTCTCCCAGCTGGTGGAATTTCATTGAAAAGGGTTGGGGCTTGTACAATAAATGATTTTCTGATCCTCTCTGTTTTTGTCATTGGTATTCTTAGGACTTTACTCTTTGCCAGACTTTTCTGTCATCAAGGTATCTTTTGTCACAACTCATCTCATATGCTCATATCCTCCTCTTTCTCAACCCCCAGCTCATTGCTTCCTTCTCATCTTCCCCTTCTTTCACCCTCTCCATTTTCCTCTTCTTCTCCTTCCTTCTTCTCCTTCTATTCCCCTTCTTTCACCCTCTCCTTTTTTCTTCTTCTCCTCCTTTTCCCCCTCCTTCTTCTTCTTCTCTTCCGACTCTCCTCCTACTCTTCTTTCTTGCCCTCATCTTCCTCTTCCTCCTCCTTTCTCTCCTCTTCTTCCTCCTCTTTCTCCTCTTTCTCCCTTTTCGGTGTACCCAAAATTGATAATATTGAGATATTTTTGGGGCACTTTTTAGAGTTAGAATAGAAAAAAGAATAGATTGGATTCTGAGGATCAATTCCTGGATTTTTTTTTCATTTTTTCCTTTTGATCATATATAACCTTAAAGTATACGTTTCCTAGAAACCCATACAAGTATACTGTATAAAAAGGGGGCTTGAGGACGGAAGGTGGTAGTGGAGTGAAGAAGAGTAAAAAAGCTTCATGTGCTTCATACTTTATGCCCTAATGAATTCTAATTGAATTTTGCAGTTAGGTATGAGAGGCTTTACCTCAGTTTTTTCTTTTCGTCATTTGACTGTGTGTTTTGAAAAAGAAAAAAGCTCTTTTCAGTTCTTTGTCAGAATGATTCCTGCAAAAGGTGTTTACAACACATAACATAATAGGCTAAGAATGAATTAAAATGTAAAATTTATATCAATGTATTGTCTTGAGGTCAAGACTTGCTTTACCAGACGTGTGGAACATCATGTGTTGATACCTAATATGATCAATGACTCAAGCTGGTCCTTAGATTGTATATCGGTGTATTGTCATGAAGTCAACACCTGCCTTTATCAGAGTGTGTTATTAAATATCTCAACATTATAAAGTGTCCATCTTGATACTTAATGTGATCAATGACTGAAGCTGTTCATTAGATTTTATATCAGTGTATTGTCATGAGGTCAAGACTTGCTTTACCAGACTGTATGGAAAGTCATGAGATGATACTTAATATGAACAATAACTCAAGCTGGCTTTCTCTCCTACATATTCTGTACACGTTATTGCCATTGCCATGTGTCCCATTGTCTCACATGGTTTTGATAGGGGACTTGAAGACACATAGACACATGTGCTGTAGTAATAAAAGATAAGCAACACCTCAAGGTGCAGCATATATAAGCCACCATATACATCTGTACTTTCCAGGCATCAGTACTACACCCATCCTACAAGAACCAGACATTCTCAGCAGAAGCAGCTGTGCAGTCAACATGAAGGTGTTCATAACCATAGTGATGGTCTGCCTCCTGGTAACCATTGCAAGTACTGGGCAAGTAAACCAGGTAAACTTATTATGATGTAGAGTGTAGAGCAAGAATATAAATTAAATCTCCCATATTACATTACAATAATCAGTAAAGCTTCCAATCCAGAGCTTTGATTAACACCAAGTTCTGTTGGCTGTAGTTTTATTGCTGATTCTGTAAATTATACTGATCTAGTCTTAGATAGTTATGGTTCTTCTTGGTGATTATTCACTGGCTGATTACTGGTCAGTCATTGCCCTAAATCAACAATTATCTCAGACATGTGTGTGAGAAGCAACAATTAACATTGGCTTTATTATGATCAACAGATTGACAGAGGTAGCTAGTGACAAGTAACACAAGAATTCTCTTAATGACAAGTGACAAATATATATTCTTAAAGGGTGGTCTCCACAGGCTGTGGTAAGCCCTGTGGTAAGCTCTCCGGTAAGCCTTGCGATAGTGTTGTGATGGTGAAGAGTGGTAAGGACCTGCCTACATGGCCAGTGACGCATGTAAGCAGGACCTCATCATTCCTCTCCAAATACAAAACCAGCACAAACCATTGCAAGGCTTACCACAGAGCTTACCGCAGGCAGTGGAGACCACCCTTAATAGTGACACAATTATTGGCAACCTCCCCCACCCCTGCCTACCCCACAACTGATCAGGAGCCCTACATCTACCACTGCTCAGCCAATCCTGGGCTTCTTCCACCAATGCTAAACTATTTATCCCTGGTGGTGAGGGCAGGATGAATATATACACAACCATCAACCCAACCATTTCATATATTCATCTTTGTATTGCTGCAGGAAGAAGATGTTCAGCTTGCCAGTAAAAGAGACATGGATGTGTACAGTGACGGTGGAAGCAAGGATGCAGTAGCAACACAGGAGAAGTCTCTTTCATGGAGGTGCCCACCAGTTTGTTGAGAATTGACCAGCATCAGCGAACACATCTTATACTTAGTAGAGCATCTGTGGACATCTCATAGAAATAATAAACTCAAAGCAAATGAAAGGAAATGATGGACAGCCAACACATCGTATATTTTGTATCAGAGAAATAATAAACTGTTTAAAATGTAAATTATGGGCATGGAGTGCATTGTGTCATGTTCAGTCTACAATAAATATTCAGGCAACAATCTTTTTGGGTTATTCACCTTTGTTACATTATGATGTGTTGTGGATATGGTAGATGTGACATGCATGGGTCATATCTTCAGAAAATATACAATTCGCCTTCACAAATCCCCTCCAAAAACCCACATTTAAATAAAAAATGAGCTTCAAAATGCAGTTCAACATTATACAAATGCTATACCCTTCTCTAGTTGTGCTTCGTCACCCATGGGCGATAACGCAGGGTTATACAGTCAGCTACACAGGTTTTGTTTCAAATTCACAGTAATCCTGGTGCACAATAGTTTTCCGGTTTGGATAAAGTTTCCTGGTTAGGTTTGTTAGGTATTCCAGGTAATCATAGGCAGTGTGCAGTAATTTTCAGGCAGTAACATTGGGTATTCGGCGGAGCGAAGCTAGCCGTGTCTCATGCTACCTGCGGCCATCTTGCAAGGACCTAACCATACTGTGCAATCTATACTGAGCTGGACTCAACCACATAATCATACTGCTCTTGTTGATGTATGATAAAGAAATAATTACATCAATCATGTTCAACAACATTTCATTGCTGTATTGCTGCAGGAAGAAAGGCTTCACCATGCCAGTGAAATAGATATATACAGTGAAGACAAGCAGGTGGAGGCAGCTCAGGAGAAAGCTGTTAGGTTATGCCCACCAGATTGTTGACAACACATGTGTTACTACAGGACCAGGAGCAGCAGTCATTACTTGATTCATTCCTTCCTTCACCAACATCAACAACTCCCAGATATGGAGCAATGCCTAATGTATAAAAATATTTTAGCAAATACTTATAGTGGAAACCATGGCTGTGTAAGTGAATAACAAATACGCCCTTTTCCAGCATTTCGTTGATTTTAGTTGCAAATATACTCTCAATCAGCATTTTCCAGCAATCAGTTACACATTGGTAGTCTTATTTCTGAATTCGGGATCCACGTTTGTGAGTGAAAAACGACCCTTACTCTGCAAAAATGGGAACAAATTTGACATTTGACCCCTGAGAGGGGAGGGGAGCCGGAAATGGCTGGAAGTAGTATAGGGTCTACTCATTTGGTCTATATTGGGTTTGAACAAACCAATATCAACAACACTTCATAAGGAAAGAAATAAAGATATAAAACTGGAGAACATTGTTGCATGAATATTTATTGATGGGTGATCATGGCATTCCATGGTGTTCTTCATGACCATTATTTGCTTTCTTTACTGTTCATTATTTCTATTTCCATATATTTAGAGTTCCATATCTGTGAGATGTCTAGAGAGGTTTTACTGTGATAATTCTATCACAACTTGGTAGGCACCAGGTTCACCATGAAGGAGGCTTCTCCTCTGCTGCAACCAGCTTCTTGCTTCCACTGTCACTGGACACATCCACGTCCCTTTTACTGGCAGGCTGCAGCAAGACACATATTATTCATCATTATCCATCATTTGCTTTCTTAACAATTTATTATTTCTATTTCTGTGAGATGTCTACAAACGCTCTACTAAATATAAGATGTCCTCCTCCGCCTCAGAACCCCAATATCCCAAACTCAAATGCCCCATGTTTGAACTTTCTCTGTTCAAATATAAGATACATTGCCAGCTGCTGGTCAGTTATCCACAAACTGGTGGGCACTCCCTCTGTGAAAGAGACTTCTCTGCTGTTACAACATCCTTGCTTCCACCGTCACTGTATACATCCATGTCTCTTTTACTGGCAAGCTGAACATCTTGTTCCTCCAGCAATACAAAGATGATTACATGAAATGGTTACGGTTGAGTCTATTTTAGTTATCCTGGTCATTTTATTCATAACATATAGACATGAAGCCATTGTTCTTGGTGCATTTTATTACTCTTATTTTTATTTATCTATTTATTTATCATTTGTATTTTAAGTAGAGTTCTATATCTAAGGGTTGTCTACATGGATTGTACTAAAGACAAGATAGGAGGCAGCTGCTGGTCCTGCTTCAACAACATGTTGGACAACATGGACTACGCTGCATATACTGAGACATCTGAGGATCTTCCACCTCCTTCCCATCTTCACTGTTGTACTGTGCTTCTCTTGTACCACCATGCTGAAACTCCTGCAGTAATACAGAGAGTTATTATTCCAAATGACACAATAGAGGATTGCAATCTGGACATGCTGGAAGTAAGATGAGAAGATAGACTGAAGGTTGAGTCCAGGTTCTTCAACATGTTGAGACCCAATTACAAATTGTTCGGAGTGCCAATTGTTTATACTGATTTATTAATGCTGAATTGTTTAAACACAGATTTGTTAAATTATTCAGTAAATAGAACCAGTGTTTGATAATACGAGGCGATGTGTGATACCAACCCTTTTTTTACCGCAAATGAGCTGCTTAGATTTACAAAAGCTTGCCAAAGTATCTGTTATTCCTTTCTCTCTGTCCTATTTTGTTATTGGTCTGAGGGGATTGATCCCTTGGTAACAGAATAAAGAATTAATTATTATTATTTATATCATCTTACTTCATGTATCCATGTAATGTTTATCATGTTGGCAGGCCAAAGCTTGGTCTGACCTGTGTATGTGCTGTTTTGTGGGCTGAAATACAGAACACTGTTGTGCCTGGTCCAGCTCCCCTTCTTTGTATTGTGATCATAGTCACCATGAACTGGATCAGTATCCACAAATACACACATCAGCAATAAAACTACAGGCAACATAATTTGATGTTGATCAAAGCTCCACTAATTTAGGGTAATGATTGGATTTTTGTTTTACATTTTGTTACCATGTGTATTGCACCTCACATCTTTCCCTAATACCTGTGGGGAGGAGGTGGAACTACAAGTTATGATAATACTTACCTGGTTTACTTGCCCAGCAGTTGCCATAGTTACCAGGAGGCAGACCGTCACTATGGTTATAAACACCTTCATGTTGACTGCACGGCTGCTTCTGCTGAGAACGTCTGGTTCTTGTAGGATGGCTGTAGTACTGGTGTGTGTGGCTGGATAGTACAGATGCATATGCTGGTTTATATATAGTGTACCTGGAGGTGTTGGTTATCATTTATTACTGCAGCACATGTGTCTATGTTCACGTCCCCCATATAAAACATGTGAGACAATGGGACATATGCCAGAAGTCTGGCAATAACTTGTACAGAATGTGTAAGAGAGAAAGACCAGCTTGAGTCATTGATCACATTAAGTATCAACACATGACGTTCCACGCAGCCTGGTGAAGCAACTCTTGATGTCATGACAATTCAATGATATAAAATCTAATGACCAGCTTGAGTCATTGATCATATTGAGTATCAACTTAGACACTTCATACTGTTGAGATAGTCAATAACACACTCTGGTAAAGTAAGTCTTGACCTCAGGACAAAACACTGATATAAATTTTACATTTTAATAACATTTTAATTCATTCTTGGCCTATTATGTCTTAAGTCTATGATTTAAGAACATCCCTGAATTAACACAGATTCAATTCAACAAGTATATTAAACACCTTTTGCAGGAATCACTCAAACAAAGAACTGAAAGGAGCTTTTTTCCTTTTCATGGAGCCTTATATTAGGCTGCCTTTCATTGACTGAAAACTGAAACACACAGTGAAAAGAAGAAAAGAAAAAAGGAAGGAAAATTCAAGTAATTGTGGATCAAAACGATAGTGAAGTTGTATTCATATAATTAACATAGTACAGTCTAGGTTCATAGCTGACATAATTCCATCAAACTGAGGTAAAGCCTCTCATACCAATGACAGAAAGAGACAGAAAGCTGACGTGACATAATATTACATAACACGAAAATGGAGTTCATGTTTAGTTAATTATTGAAAATTGCATTATACAGATCAAGGTGTCCCTTGGGAATCCACCTGACATGGCTATGCCGGGTATAAAATGCTGTGTATCAGATATTAATAATATTTATTTGATAATTAATAATTAATTAATTAACCAATTAATTAATAGGGGGTCTGACCAGGTCGGCCTTAATTAGGTCATTGACCGGATGACCTTGGCCTATATTTGCACTGACCTGGCCTTAAGTTTTCCTTTGCTTGAACACAAGAAGACTCTGTGTCCTTTCCTTGACCTATGGTTTCTTTGGTGGAGTAAAGAAGGATGGTGGTGGGAGAGAAAAACATGCGCGTTGCGATTGCACGTCCACTTGCTTGTGTGGCTTTGCTGAGAATGCGTTTGAAACTCCAGCTAGCCATTTGGGCCCGGAGTAACTCTCCCGTGATTGGCCCAGTTGAGTTGTTTCAATGGTTAAGCCCAACAGACGGATGTGTCGACCTAGGCCAAGGAGACTCAGCATTTGGTTAACATACATTAAAAGATTTTTAATTCCCCTATATCTACCACTGCTCAGCCAATCCTGGGCTTCTTCCACCAATGCTAAACTATTTATCCCTAGTGGTGGATATATACACAACCTGAGTTATTTCAACACAGACTGTCACATCAGGGGCACAAGTCTGTTACATGTGCTGTACTGAGTAACTACACCCACTTAACATCAATATTCCCATGTATACATAGACCATCTACTTAGCTATACCTTGGCACTATTCCTAAATATATATCTTACAGACCTTGTACTATATTATGCTAGACTCAACCACAACCATTTCATATATTAATCTTTGTATTGCTGCAGGAAGATGTTCAGCTTGCCAGTAAAAGAGGCGTTGATGTGTACAGTGACGGTGGAAGCAAGGATGCGGTAGCAGCACAGAAGTCTCCTTCACGGAGGGCTTGCCCCCCATTTTGTGGATAAATGAACAGCACCAGTGAACATATCTTATATTAATTATCACAGAAATAATAATGTTTAAAATGCAAATTATGGGCATGGAGTGCACCATGTCATGTTCAGTCTACAATAAATGGTCAGGCAACAATGTTCTCTGGTTATTCATCTTTGTTATGTTATGAAGTGTTGTGGATATGGGTTTGTTACGATGCAATATTTGTTAACCGAAATAGATGCCCTATTCCTTCCAGCCAGTTGCCCCTACCATGAATAGCAAATGGAGTAAACAGATGGGAGCACAAAAGTAATTGAACCATTTAAACATAATTTAAACATCGTAGTTGCGATAGCAAAATGGAATGCAACTTTTGGCTGTTCTAATCATACGTTTACATTTTTTTGAAATAAACTGTATTCAGGTTGATGTTATGGCATATGCCATGCATTTAATGTTGCTTGGGAATTCCCGGTCTTCCTCCACACCCTGAAATTTGAAAATAAATTTTGGTAACATATAAGAGTATCTGAGTCAATTCCTATTGTTTGAAATCATTTTGATTAACAAATCAAGTTGGAAGAAGGAATGAGTGCCAGTAAAATGGATGTATACAGTGAAGACAAGCAGGTGGAGGCAGCTCAGGAGAAGGCTCTGAGGTTATGCCCACCAGATTGTGGACAACACATGTGTTACTACAGGACCAGGAGCAGCAGTCATTACTTGCTTCATTCCTTGTGAAGAAACAACAACTTCCAGATATGGAGCAATGCATAATGAATAAAATTATTTTAGTAAACACTTACAGTAGAAACCATGGTTGTCTTTCCCAAAGTGTCTTCCCCCCACCCCTGAAAGATAGCTTGCATAAGATTAAATTAGATTTTTTTTTTGTATTCATTTATGGCCAAATCAGCTTAGACCACAGCTACCGAAAACTCCAAATAATAATCTTATCATACCCAACATGATGCCCTAGATTCCCAATTACTACATTATATGTTTTTCTTATGCTAATCAACAATGTAGTATCCAAACGAATTGACAATTTGACTTTCAATTCACCTTAAGAATCTGTCAGTAGGCTTTTTTGGGAAGACATCAAAGAGATGTTTGTTAGAATGGTGCATGCGGTTGAAGAAGAAGGTAAGATGTCTCAGGAACAGAGAAGAGGTATAATTTCAGTAATTCCAAAGAAAAATTCAGACCTTCGTTACATTCAAAATTGGAGACCGATCACCCTCCTCAATGTTGATTATAAGATTGTGGCCAAAACCATTGCTGAGAGAATTAATATTGTCCTGCCATCGATCATTGAGGAGGACCAGTATGGGTTTGTTAAGGGTAGATATATAGGGGAAGCGGTGAGGAGGATTCAAGACAGCTTGAATTTTATTTCTAAAAGGGGGGGGGGAGGGGGGAAGGGACTAGTAGTGGCGGTGGACTTCCGGAAGGCATATGATTCAGTTGGCTGGGAGTTCATAGACCTTTGTTTCGAAAGATTTAATTTTCCGCAGTTTATCCGTGACTGGGTTAATACTTTGTTGAATATAAATTATCTCCATGTCTGCTTTCACCAATAATGGTAGAAAATCTGATTTCTTTAAAGTAGAGAGAGGGGTTAAACAAGGGGACCCCGCCTCACCAGCGATCTTCACAATTGTGGCTGAATTTCTAGCCGCCAGAATTAGACAAGCGCTGGAAATCGAAGGCTTGGATATTAATGGTTTGAGTAATAAAGTGGTACAATATGCGGATGACACAACCTTGCTCCTGAAGAATGAGGAATCCTTAGAAAGGGCTATGGAAATGTTGACTAAATATGGTAATGCATCGGGCCTCTGAATTCATGTCCATAAGACCTGCGGCATCTATATGGGAACATGCCCCCACGGGCCAAAGCGCCAGAGAAGTGGCGTGGGATGATGTTATAAATGTGTTGGGTATTAAAATTGTAAAACCAAAGAGTTGTGTGAATGTCAATAAGGTGAATTTCGATGTTCTGTTACAAAAAATGAATGGCATTGTAGGCTGTTGGAGCAGGAGGAATCTTTCGCTCAAAGGCAAGGCTGTCATTAATAACACATTAGTTCTTCCTGTGGTTCAATATGTGCTGGGTTGTATTAAGGTGGAAGACTACATGTGTAAAGAAATTCGCAAGATAACCAAGAAAATGATGTGGGGATCCAGAAGTACTAAAATAAGCATGGCCTTCCTCAAACAGGATATTCAGGATGGAGGAATAAATTTAAGATGTGTCAGGGAAGTGCGGCTCTCTAACAGAATAATGTGGGTCAAACGGGCCTTGGCCAGGGAAAACTCCAAATGGGTCCATATACTAGAGTCGTTCCATGAAATGAGTATCACAAAACTGTTACTCGGAAGAAATAAGCCAAGAATTTTTCTTGATGAGTTTTACAAGGAGATCTTTGACGTATGGGATACCCAGTACTACAAGAGGGCCCCTGTCACAGGGAAAGAGGTTAGGAGTGAATTATTGTATAACAACAAATGGATAAAAACCCGCGACAAAAAGATGTTAGAGAAAAAGAGATGGGAAGAGGCTGGTATCTCTCGTGTGGGAGACCTCTTAAAACCCAATGGTGAGGTAATTTCACCGCGAGAATTAAACAATAAATTCCATGTTAACTGTTCATTCTTGGACATCCTCCAAGTTATTAATGCTATTCCAAGGGAGTGGCTGGAATGGGTCAAAATGGTTGAGGAAGACGCTAATACTGATGCCAAATGTAAAAACTTTGAGGTTAAGGATGCTGTCCTTGATATATATAGGTGTCAGAGTAAGGATATTGTCAGGGAATTGGTTAAGACTGACGTCCCTGACTACGATAAGGTGAGACACTGGGATATATTTCTAGATGAAAGGTACATTGATCCGGAGAAAGACATGCTATCTGAGTTATTTTACATTCCATTTAAGGCTTGTCAGGATCCAAGACTGCAATCTCTACAATACAGGCTAATCCATGGTACTATTTGCTGTAATGTATATCTAAAGCATAAAACCATTAAAGATCACCCAGGATGTAGCTATTGTCAGGAGAGAGATGACCTCCCTCACTTTTTCATACACTGTACAAAAGTCAAAGAATTTTGGGATGACCTGTGTGTAAGACTGGGGGCCAGGGTTATACTTAGAGACGTGGTTGCTCATGGTATAAATGACGGCTGTATTCTTATAGGTTATATGGGCAAGGGGAGGTTTAGAGCCTTCCTGAACTGGTTCCTGTTACTGGCTAAAAACTATATCAATAGACAGAGGTTATTCTATAGGAACTCGCTTTGTGTCAAAGCCTTTATTAATGAAGTGTGTGTTAAATATAAGGCCATTCGTTATAATGCCAAGTTCCATGCGTCCAGTGCCAACTGGATAGGGAAAGTAGAAAAGTTCATGAAAGAGATAAGACTAATTCAAAATGCCTGGTAGAGGGAGTTGTTAATCTTGTACCAATGTTTGTCTTGTTACTGAATGTTCTTTAGGGTCCTTACATATTGTTTCTTGTTTGTTTATAAGTAGTGGTAGTAGATCGTAAATTGAAAATCACAAAAAAACTAATATAAGAGTACCCCAAGGGCTCGTGATAACACATGCATTCTTATATTCTCATGTCCGTCCGCGAGAGCGCTAGTTTTGTAGGAGCCGAGATGGCAGGAAATTGAATAAAGTTATGTTATGTTAAAAAAAAAAAAAAAAAAGAATCTGTCAGTGTCATACCCTCTGACAATTTCGTAATAACAATACTATTGGTATAAATTTACATATAAATCAAAACAAAACCCATAACATGTAGCACAATCACAAGAGAGAAATAAAAAAAGAAAAATCCCCAATTAACATTCCGTTCTAGGTATATTTTCTACCAGTTACATGACCTATGACATATGTTAGTGGTGAAGTTTGTTTGTTTGTTTGTTTGTTTAACTTTTATTCATCGGATGATTGAGTCAGCCGGTCTCCTCCATTTTCTTATACACTTTCCAATGTTGTTCAAATAAATACATCCAGTCACTCCTGTTATGTAACATTACGCAACATTCTGTAACCTCATTAACTATCAATTATCACCCATTAATTATATTATCTCATTACTAAAAATCGCTAATTATACTTAGCTACCCAGTACTGTGCAAGTCTACTTATTCATGCTAAGCCATAGGTATTACGTAAGGGCTCCGCCCCCTACTCTTTACCCACATCCTGAAGGAACATATGTACAGATCCTAGTTCATTAAATCAGTTGCTTAGCTCTTCTCATGAAGACCACACGTTCGTTTGTATTCTTCCATCATACCTTAACACTCCTTATTTTACCAACAAACTATGGAATGATATGGGTAAACTCGGCAGACAATGTGCAGCAGCTCTAATCAGTAGAGTAGCTCTATATATTTATTAATCTCTGTTAAAAGCAGCTGGACAATTACAAATACTAGATTTGTGTGTGAAGTCCCCTGAAAATTGTACCTCATATATTTGTTGATTTATACAGTGGGAGCTTTTATATGTAAAATGATGTGAGAACAAAAACAGTTTTGGGGAAGGAAGAAAATTGGCTTCGACGCGGAATATCTTATGCCAAAAAGAACCCTTTTTATGATTTCATGGAGTCTTGTATAAGTGTCAACGGTAATATGTATCTGAGATCACATTTTTCTGTAACTTATTAGGCCTAAATATGATATGACCTGAATAAAATAAAATGAAATAAAATAAAAAAAAAAAACAGAAGTAGCCCAGAGTTTCTGTCATTATTATGGGCTATTCTTTGCCACAAAGTGAGTAACAAATACGCCCTTTTCCAGCATTTCGCTGACTTTAGTTGCAAATATACGCCCTTAATCAGCATTTTCCGGAAATCAGTTGCAAAGTACCCTTATTTCTGATTTTGCAATCCATGTTTGTGAGTGAAAAACGTCCTTTTCTCCGCAAAAATGGGCACAAAAATGCATAGACATTTGACCCCTGAGAGGGGAGCAGAGCCGGAAATGACTGGAAGTAGTATGGGGTCTACTAATTTGGTCTATATTGGGTTTGAACAAACCAATATCAACAACACATCATGAGGAAACAAATAAAGATATAAAACTGGAGAACATTGTTGCATGAATATTTATCGATAAGTGAACATGGCATTCCATGGTGTTCTTCATGTGCATCATTTGCTTTCTTTACTGTTTATCATTTCTATTTCCATATATTTAAAGTTCCATCTCTGTGAGATATCTACAGAGGTTTTACTCCAATTTTATCACAACTTGGTAGGCACCACGTCCACCATGAAGGAGGCTTCTTCCTTGCAGCTAGCAGCTCCTTGCTTCCACTGTCACTGGACACATCCACGTCCCTTTTACTGGCAGGCTGCAGCAAGACAGATATTTTTATTTACAATGGTTGTTGGTAAGTCTATAGCTTAGTATGGTGCAAGGATCAGTGTTGTACACTATACTATAGTTATAGAAACAGGAAACAGTAACTTGGCAACATCCCAGATGTTCTTTATCATGTTCCATCATGGTCAAGCTTGGCATGCACAAACACACAACCATGTAACCATGCTGGTCACTAGGTGGGCATGGCTATTTATTATTTTTATTATTTAGAATTTTTATACAGCTAATCTTCTGTGAGATGACAAATGAACATAAATGGGCATGCACAGAGTACAAATACCCCAGTAGCACACTTTTATTCCTAGACTGTTCCCTCAATGTTTTGTTGTTTGTTAGGTTAATGTTTGAAAGTGAAAATTTGTTGGATGTTCCCGGAACATGTGTTACAGGAACGTTCCTACCTAACATTGATAAAACGTTTATCATTTATGTTTTGCTTATGTTGATTACCAAACATTCTTCCACTGTTTTTTTATAACACTACTAGAACATACTTTTGTAACATTATCCTAATAGTTGAAAAAGATGTTAGGAGAACATTCCCATTTAACATAGAATTAACGTTTTTAACTACAATTCCCCCAATGTTTGTCTACTGCCTACTGTTCATTAGTGAAAAACATCCATTTGAAAAACATTAGTTTCAAACAATTACCCTAAAACCTTCTCTTTTATTTACTCAAAAAAAACATCATTTTCATCACTTTGGTTCATCATTTCCTTCCTATGCTTCTCTGTGTGTATGCAATATCTTATGAATTGACAGTTGGAGCTTTGCTGGGATTAGCTGGCCTATAATCATGTGAATGTTTATTCAAGGGCTTATTGAGTATCACCAACGGCCAAGCTGCTCTCAGTAGGCACTACCATCAGATAGCTATGCCTTGGGGTTTACATGTAATCAATATCATCCTGTATTTTCCAGCCTGTAGCATCCTCATCCATAACCGTTTTCTGTACTAAGGAAACAAAACAAAGGGTTAGGTGTCAGAGGTACAGGTTGGACATGGCAAAGTCATGGGGTTCCTTAAATGTGGACTGAGACTATAAGAACCCAGGAAATCGAATATTGGGACAGTTATACAGTTACAGTATTAGTACTACACATAGAGCCATAGAGACAATAATAAAGAAATAATGAAATACACTTCAACAGGAAAAGGAAAGAATACCTTTGTAATCCTGTATTCTGGAAGATATTCTGGAAGATCAGTATAAGTCTTTGTCCTGACTTATACTACATCCTACTTACTTGGCAGCACTGTAAAAATACCCACTCCTAGAACCAAGGAAATTAATTATCATTGATATTTATGGCTTCAGCTCTTTGGAACAACGTCGCTCTATGGCTATATTGATGTAGATCCTGTAAATCAAAAAAGAAATTGATTATAGCATCTGGTACAAACATCTAGTAGAGAAAGTTAAATGCCCATTGGTTGTCTATAATTCAAATATTATCTTATCAATGCGTCTGGTGCTATTTAGAGAGCTTAGGAGACTAAGAGACTGACATTCATGATATAACCAAGGCATACTGTTGAATATCGATATAGTGGGCTAGAGAAATGAATAAAAGGTAACTTACTCTAACAGTCGATTTGAGGTGTGTCCTCCTAGATGCTTAGACTGTAACTGGGACAGTCGATTTGAGGTGTGTCCTCCTAGATGCTTAGACTGTAACTGGGACAGTGCAGTGGCTCAGTGGTTCAAAACCAGTGATAATCAAGCGGAAAATCCCCACTGGTGGCGCCCTCTAACTCCCTGGGTAGTATACTACCATCTATTGTTGAGAGGAAAAATGCTAACGGGTGCTATACCCTATAATCTTCTTCAATATTATCAATGTTTTACCAAGATGAGATCAAGCTGATTCCAGTGATTTTGTGACTCATTTTTCTGTAACACATCATATACATATGGATGATGCATGATCGTCATGCTGAAGCTTGAAGCACAGTATATAAAATATGTAGTTGATTATTTAAATATATATATATTCAGAGAGATGGAAGTCAAGCCAGACCAAAGGAGGAAAGGGACTGTTGGGATTTATTTAGGTTCGTTTATTAGGGGTCTGACATTTTTTTTTCATAAAGTTTTATTTGTGTTGTTCAGTCTTAGGTAAACCTAATATTACAGATTTACATTTGATCAATATATCAACATATACTTTTTTCGGGCACATTAGCCCTTTATCAAGGAGGTTTATCTATATATTTGTATGAAAAATTAGGCACTGCTGAGAACATCGTTTTTTGAACGAACTGTATAATTATGTATCCTAAATAAAAAATCTATCTATCTAAATCTAAATCCAAACTGTTTTTTAACTCAAGAGATAATGATTTGAGATTGTAAATTTAAAAATGTTCCTCGAATGTCTGGGAATTACTGTTTGGAGGACATAATCTGACAACGTTAGCAGAAAGTTTGCAAAACTGTGTTCCAGGAGCATAAATAACCAATGTTATGTTAAAGTGACACCAGGAACCGTAGGATAACATATTTTCATGTAATGTTTGTGTAATGTTTGCACATTAATGTTTGGGGAATGTAGTTTATTGAAACGTTCCTATACTATATGGGAATTATTGTTCCTTGAACATTAATATCAGACCGTTAGTTCAATGTTAGCTAAAAACCTTCCAGGAACATGAAATGCTAACACTCCTATGAGGTTTTGCTAAAAACATTTGCTTGATGTTTTCTACATGTTTCCTACAAACTAACACAGGGGGAACACGATCCCAATGTTCCCCAAATGTTGTGTGCTACTGGGGTAATATTATGAACAATGGATGTCAACGAACACTTGAGGATAATGGGCTCACGGGTGATAATTCAACAGAAATACCATGGTCTTCCTCCCACTGCTGTGTCTAGCTAGACTATACCTTATGTAAAAATACTACTCGAGATCAAGTTAGGTTAAACACATGATCACATAAATCAAATAAGGTAACAAAGTGAAGTACTCTTTAGGATAAGGACACAAGTCATGGTCAGTTAGATGGATTTGAATTGGACAGCTTGAAGATACAGCATGTCCTCGGTTCAGTGTGGGTTTGTTATTGATATACATATAATCATTACAGAAGTAGGAGGAGGATACTCCATGATTAGGGTACAAAGGAGTCTACTCCCAGCATTATATGAATTAAATAACACCTGTATATTACTGCAGCACAGGGAAGTAGTGTATAGGATATATATTATTGGCCTGGGTGGGGTCGGGTGGAATGCCAATATTTGTATATAATAAGATACAACATTTGTCACTAATCACTAGCTACATCTGTTGATCCTTCCCCAACCCCTCTCCCCCGCTCCTCTTGTTCTCTCCCCTTCAATCTCCTAAACTCTCTTTTCTCTCACCCTCACCCTCTCTTCTTCTACCTCCCTTCCTCCTCTCCCCTTCCTCTCTCTCCGTCTCACACTCTATTCTTCTCCTTCCCCTTGTCAGGGTAGCACGGGGTGAGTTACATCTCTAGGTCACATGTTCAATAAGCTCAAGGGCTCATTGATCATTGCCTCTGGGTCTTATGATCATTGGTTTGACCGTACTTGCTTCCCAGCCTATAAATAGATGGTCGATATTTTTAAAAAAAAGGCTTCAAAATCACATTTTCACCCGTGGTACCTTCACAAACCACAGATTGGTATCTACCTCACATTGCCTTGCAACAGTGAACAATAACAGCAACCTAAAAGTTTCATTTGAATCATGAACAGTTATAAAGACACTCAGTAACAGATAGAAGTTGAAACAGGAAGATGGTCAAAGAGGACATGAGGAGAGATAACCATGTGGGTGACAACGCCTTACAATTGGCAAATCCCATGCATGGCACAGGTATATGACATATCCATAATAATTAGATGGAATGCACCCAGTGGTTGTTCTAATCCCATGCACAGGTATATGACATATCCATAATAATTAGATGGAATTATTATAAAGTCGAGATCGTGTATACTTCTATAATCTAATGTGAATAGGAGATAAGGAGAAAGGACGACCAGACACGTACAGATTCCGTTACCAACTGATTGTATATTTTATTAGACAACAACCCTCACAGGAGCAGCTCACGTGCTACTCCTGGAGGTGGGAGGGGCTCTATTCATGATAGGCCCAAGGCAATATGACAGGCAGGTGTGAGTCATGGAGGGAGGGGCTAGGATGATCTTGGCTGTATAGCATCACCCCCTCGCTACCCCGACGATCCTCCATAAAGCACACCTGCTTAAGAACAAATTATACATAATATCCAAGAATAATAATTAAATAAAGAATAATCAAGAAGGCGATCACATACGGATTCTTTTTCCTAAATATGGTATATGGAAGCATTTTACTAGACATTTGAGAAAACAATGACAAGCTAAGATACACGTAAGGTCTAACATAAGGGTTATGAAATCATTAACTTGAACACTTGACCGGCCGCGCAGGGATGGCATAAGGCGAGAGCCTGCGTCGGCGACCGGCCTTCTCAAATGACGGCGCCGGCGTATGCACCTACACATTCCGCCCTAAACATAAATCTTGGCCGTAGGGAGACCGGCAAGGCGCAGTGACTACGGGGCCTGACACCGGCCTTCACAGAAACTTCCTTAAAAGACCAAAAATAATATTAAAAATATGATAACTCTGTTAGAGGGAAACATAAGTGTTTCCTGCTTCTGCTTAGAAAATATAAAGAGAATACAACAATACAGCAGAACGCTATCCGTACATGAAACTTTAAAGAAGACTAAAATATGCTACAAATATACAAAAAGCTCACATAAAGTGAGAATCACTCTCTTCCCCCTCTCTCTCTCAGGGGAGAGAGAGAAAAGATCAGCCTGCCTCACACTCTACACCACCTCCAATTCCATTGGGTTCCCTTGTACTGGCTTCCACACCAGAGTCCAGCGAACCTCGCCTTCCTCCAGCATGGCAGCCAGCACCCTGTACTTAGTGCAGGTGAGAGATCTCTGTCGAGGCAGATCGATCTCCAGCAGCCCTCCTTGGTGGATTAACCTGATAGGTCCACTCCATCGGAGAGCTACTGAGGAGAAGAGATAGCAGCCCCTATCGGCATAGATACCTGCCATCCTAGGGGCTTCAGCAGCGGAGAAGGACTCTCTCTCAAAAATAGTAGAAGAGAGAAAAATCTCAATATACCTTTCTCCCTGCTGGAGGCGGAGGCAAATCTTGTTGGCCTTGCTGGTGACCTTTCGGTGGCAGCAGCAAAGGCAACAGGCCTTCAAACACAAATACACTTTATAAAGACATCTAACAATCTTTGGCAAGCAAAAGAAAATAATAAAAATCACTGCGACAATACCTATACAATTTATCTCAGATTTGGGGGCTTGGTAGAGAGGACCAAACGTTGGGCTCCTAGGGGGGCCCAAAGTAAAGTCCATTTTCGTGAAACTCGGCCTAGTGAGAGGCATTTTTAGCCTCGTGAAGACTGAAAAAATGCACTAGGTAAGCCAAAATTTGTGACAACAAGGGTGTCTGGCCAAAAGGCAAAAAAAAATAAAGTTAAATAAGCGGGGTAAAGGATAGTTATCTGCAGTGGAAAAACGTTTTAAAGTGACTTCTAACAATTTGTAAACTCTCTATGACTAGCCTACAAACACATCTCCTCCAAACTTGCACAATGCCATGTCATGCCCTGCGAATGATCACTCAGGCATGTACACGACCTTGTGTGGATGATTGTCATCAAAAGCAAGAGAAAAGTGCCAATAGGCAAGGCAAAAGGCCAGAAAGCAAACTCCAAAAGGATAGGATAATTACAAAAAATAAATAAAAAATAAAAATAAATAGTTTTAAAAAGAAAAAGTTTCACAAAAGTGAATACAAATTAATAAAGAATAACATAAAAAAGTAGTCAACCAAAGATTGCTAACAGCAAGGCAAAAACCGCTCTCTCCAGCCCTACACAAATGCCAGAATAATAAATCATTCAGAGCGTGTTTACATACATCAACCTCGCCGTCTAGAGCTAACAAGTTTAACCTTGCCGCCTATGACGTCCCCGCTCTCAGCATGACGGCCTATAGCGCCCGGTCGGTGAAACATAATATGGGTCGTCTATAGCGACCAACACAAAGTGGGCGCAATGTTAACTCAATGGCGTCCGCCGAAAGCTTTGTGCTGTGAATCAAAACACCTTTCAGATATCGATCCTTAAAATCCACATTTTGTACATTATCTCCTCCAAGAGGAACTGACTCATTGCTTGTGAGATATCGTGGTAAAATAGAACAGCAAATACATATATAAATACAACGACACCACACAAATACAAAGATAATGCAATCGTTTCAAAGAAATACAGAAAATAGAAAAACAGACCCAAAAGTCTAGATCTGAGAAATCGTTGAAAGTTATCAACGAGTCAATCAAGTCAAATGTTTAAAAATTCAAAATCTAAAATACAGGAAAAAAATCTGAGGAACCCACTGGAAGCAAAAACATGGTTAAGGCAAATTATAAACAGTACAACTAGCAGCACAGACGGCTGTAAGTGAGACCCACAAAACAGATGTTATTGTTTTGCTTCCTCATTCAAATACCCAGCTATAAATACACCATACACCAGAGAAACAAGGTCAGATACATTCTAAGTCGGTAGAATAATAAAAATACCTCATGGGGTCGTGCTGTGACCCCAGTCACCACAACTGGGTGACCCAAATACTCGGTCACACTCTGAAAACAGCTGTATCAGTCCACATAGCAAATTAGACAAGAGAGAAATAATAAATCAACAGAAAAAACTGCTTCTAGGAAAGAAACTAGACGTCTTTCTCATCTCTCTCATGGAGATCTGAGAAAGAAACACATTTGTTTCTCAGACCTGCCCCATTGCCCACACTTGCTAAAGAAATAGTGCTTGAGGTTAATCCTCTTTTCGAACGACTAAGGGGGGTTTTTAGTAAAATCTGCACAGCTCTAGAGTTCTTTGGGACCCAAAATAGAGCCCAAATCTTCTCCTGACTTGCCAAGGCTGTTTTTAGCCTAAAAGAGGAATAAAAAGGTATTTTAACAGCTGTCGGCAAAGTTACTCTAAACACTTTGCCTTGACTGGGTACCAAAAGGTCATCACTCCATTCAAGGAAAATAAAGCTCCTCAAATGGCAGCAAGAAATCTCTGTCCCTGCAGAGATTACCACAGGGGCAAGAGATTTGACCATAGCATTATGAGAAAAAATTGAACTGACCAATGGAAAATCGAAAGAGTTTCCACTGCTCTGTAATCGCAAGTGAAGCATGGGGGTGTCCAACATCTCGTTTCTTCCCCCACAGCAAATCATGTTCAAGAAAACTCTATAGGTCCAAATCTTTTTTAAGACAAATACTAGCACAATACAGAGGCAAATGGAGACCAAATAACCAGAATAATCGTAGTAAAAAGAATAATGATTAAAGGAAGAATCAGTGATAGACTTGGCACTCGGTGAAAAAACGACATTAGCAGCCTCCAGATCAGTTAAATTCATAATAGCAAAAGCATCTGTCTGGCGCACAATTGGAAAAATAGCTCCCAAACGATGCATCTTACAGAATAAATAAACACACATTATAGTGTTAAAAAGGCTGATCATAGTGGCAGTAATGCCCACCGAATGATGTTTAGGGAGATTCTGCAGATTTACCTTCAAGTTTTCCCAAATTTTCTTTACTTTTTGTTGCTTTTCCATCATGTCCTTTACTGCTGGTCTTAAGTCAATACCCTTATTTATTAAATCGTCTCCAAGGTGGCCTAAATGTTTCCTAATTTCCTCGGAGGAGGGTAAATTTAATTCCACTGGAGCATGAAAGATTTCTGCCCCAGAGATATTTAAAATATCGATTCCAAAAGAAGCAGCCATAGGCATATTAAAACCTGTTTTGATACTAATATGAGCAATTTCTGGCTCTTCACAGTTAATTTGGTTATTTTCCAAGACAACCTTATCGAATTTCAAAATACACCGGCAGGGTAAAGACACAACAAGAAACGGGGGGACACTAATCTCCTTGTTATGACCCCCAGGGCACTCAAACCTCGCAGTATGGCCTGCCCCAACGATGACATGGCTGTCATTACCCACTGATAGGTGTGTCAGGGGCACTGGCACGTTGAGGAACGAGTGGTAAGGGCATAGTTCAAGGGCTGAAGTTACATTATCAAAGAATAGGGACGATAAACATGACCAAAGTCTAATAGATCTCAAAATAATAGATTCTCTGCAAAACCTACCATAATCCAAGTTGACACATGCTTCCATAAATTCACTGTTTAGTTCCAAGTACTGGCTCTGGTCCTTCGAGATGGCAAAATATTTTGAGGCAAACACCAGTTTAGTAAATCCAGAGGTATTGTCAGAATGGCTATGTAGGGGTAAAGGAATAAAAATGGGTCTAAAAAGAGAAAAAATTGATTTTCTAGGAGCCACAATGACCCCCAGAGAAATAAAAATTCGATCTCTATCCACATGGAAATTTAGCAGCGAATCCCTGTCCAAAGTAGTTACCATATGGTAACCTTCAGGCAAGGACCTCCGCAAGACTCTCCTAGCCCTGTCCAGACTCCTGTCCTCTACGAGATCCAACGACACATGCCCCTCTAATAAACCCTCGATCGCTGTCAGTACTTTCCTCACTGTTCCCACGTATTGGGCCTGGGCCACGATGTCAAGGGTGGTTGCAGAGAGGAAAGACAGCTTTCTGAAGTTTAGGTGCATGAATCGTATGGCAGACAGGAGCTCTCCAGAGCTAGTATTAGCCACAGTACCAATAGTCGCAGTTAAATTCAAAATCAAATTGTCTACTTCCAGCAAATGTTCCAAAGAAAAATCCAAAAGCAAATTTGTGTTCAATACAAGTCCATTGATGACCCTATCTCTTGCCTCTTGTGTTTCCTCAATAGTTCCAACTCCTCCTGACATTACTCGCACAGCTTTGTTGAAGTCAGCTAATTCATCCTCAGTGGCCACACCAAAAAGTTTCTAGCAACCTTTCCTACCCCAGGCAAGACAGATCGTTTTGTCCTTGCGGAGTAATCAGCCTTCAAAGTTTCCATAATAGAAGAAAACTTGAAAAATGTCCCATTTGCAATCCTATACAGACGATTTTGCATGTAATTAATTGCAGCACAATCCTCCTCTTGTATTCCTAGTCTAGCAGAATCGCAAAGGGAAGGCATAACAGGGTCTTCTACCCTAGGCAAGGGTAGGTCCAAGATCACTGACTTCTGTTGGCAATTGACCACGATGTCCTGCTCTTTGAACAGGAAAACACCCATGTTTTGTCGCAGCCTGTGTCCCGTAACAGACACAGTCGCCACGACCAGCAGGAAAAGTACACTGAAGTGAAGAAAAATCAGACACTCTCTCAGACAATTGCAAAAAGCCCAAAACAAATGATAAAAACCTAAAGAAAAAAGGTTAACTAGGGTAAAATAGCTAACACCAAAGTCTATCTACTTGATTCAGTTAGACATTGGCTTCACACGATCCCCATAGTCTATGTGGGGAGTGGCAAAAGTTCTTAAGTTTTAGAAAATAAAATCTTAGTACAGAATAAATAATTTAAAGTTCCTAGAAATCATTTCTAGATCATTAGCATGGACGCTTAAATGAGTCGAACGACGAATTAGGTAACCAATTACAAGAGAAATCAAGATAAAAAGAAAAGAAAAAATATATCAGGGAGCAACTCCTACCTCCGTCTATCCATCTTGAATCTCCAGACCTTGAGTGATCGTGGTCTAGTCAGAGAAACCTTAGGGTAGTACCCATTACATTAACCCCTCCAGGGTGGATTGGTGCGGTACTAGGCCTGGCCACGTCCAGATTAAGTGTCAGGGGGGTTTCAATACAGCCCCCAACCCCTCATTGCTGGCTCAGTAGGTGACCCAGGCCCATTCCATCAAGGGAACACTAGGGTCTGTGGGATGCACGAGAGGTTTGCAGCATGAGCGATGCCACGCCCCCCTGAGGGAAGGACCAAGCAACGCCCACGCCACGCGCATTCCTCTGCACTGAGGCTCATCCCACTCTAGCAACGGTACCTACGACTGTCCAAATCCTACCTTTAGTCCCTTCAGGGCGAGATTTCTCCTTTCAAATCATCCACAGTTAACACAAGCCTCAAGGGAGGAATGGACAAGAATTTTTTGAATAAATTTACATGTCCTCTCCCCTAAAATCTTCGCTTCATTGGCTCACAAACGTTCTTACATGGTGATGACTAAGAAAAAGTCCAGAGAAAATGGCCTAAAGTCATCACATTCTGTACTAGAACTAATACAGATCAAAAATATCAACTTTAAAAATATAAATAATTTCAAAGTTTTTCAAAAGTTCAAGAAAAACGCTCAAAATCGCACAAAAAATTTACTCCAAAACCCTTGCAATTGTCATAAAAATAGTCCGAAATTCACCAAGGAACAGAAACACTCATCATACTACAAAACAGAAGGGATTTAAGCACAATATCTCCCCCAAATGACACCTCAGGCAAGCCAGATTGTTCCAACAGGCAAGTGGGCACGCCCCCTTGCATGTTGTCATTTGAGATTCAGCAACAAAAGCAAATTTTTCTTCCCCTCCAAGTTGCCAAGGGTTGGCAAACATCTGCAGCAAAATTAGCCGAAAACAATGCCAAGCGACCAAACTGCAAAAGGTTTGCAGTATTTGGCAACCAAAAGGCTTCTAGAAAATAAGTAAAAAAATAAAATAAAGTCCCAAATCGCTCTGAAACAGAGCGTTTTCTTCCGAAGTGGGAAATAAAAATAAAAAATTAAATGATCGGGGTTGCTGTTTCTCTAGGCAGTGCCTAAAGCATCACATTATTGCTAGACGTGGTGATACACAGTGTCTAGCAAGGGAGAGTATTATGCCCATACTCCCGACTGGGCGATAAATTAACGTTGAGCAGCCGGCTATTTATAGGGCTAGAGTTGAAAGCGCGGACGTCGGAGTGAACAGGTGTACGCGCTCAACACGCTAGCGCCTATGGGCGGGTGACAAGAGGTGTCCAGATTGACACTTTCCAGCTGGAAATATATCCACATAGGGAATGCTACTGCACACCGCATTGTTGCTTCCCCGAAGACGCTCGCCGGGCCCTGCTCGCTCCCGTGCCGTGAAAAACGCCACTCTATCAGTCGGCCGCTCTCCCGATGAAACAAAAGCTGCCTAGGCTTGCTTCTACCGATGGGCCATTCCCCAATAAGCCCTGATATCCACACGCCCAGACTATGGCTAGAATAAAAACAAATAAATGAACTTATTTCCCCAACAATTTCTTGAGGAAATCTCGAGTGTATTTCTTATTAACCAGTTTGAGGAATTGAACATGCACAGGTCGACCCAATATCTTGCCGCTGCTCAAGTTCTTCAGCTTTGCAGTGAATTTTGATGGCCTTCTCACCACCAAATAAGGTCCAGAGTACTGGCTCTGTATCTTAGCACTCAAACCTTTCTTGAAGAAATGAACTTTGGCATACACCACACAACCAGGTTCAATATTGTCCAAATGAATCTTTCTGTCATACCTTTGTTTCATATTAACGTTAGATCTTTCAATGTTTCTTTCTACTAGCTGTGTCAATTTTTCCCTGTTCTCATCCGCGTCCAACAGATGTTCCAGAATTGGTTTGATCGTATCTTTCACATCTATCAGACATGCCTGAGAAGGAATCTGACATTCACGCCCATACACCAGTGTATAAGGGGCTATTCCAGCACTGAAACTATCTGTGGCATTTAGGGCCATAACAATTCCTGGGACATATAGATCCCAGTTCTCCGCATTTGCCAAGCAGAAGGTACGCAGCCTCTCTCCCATCGATTTATTTTGTCTTTCAATGAGCCCATTTGAAGATGGCTTCCAGGGAGAGGAGAAAATCTGTTCTATTCCAAACTTTTTACAGAATAAGGTGAAATCCTTCCCCGTAAATGTCGTCCCGTTGTCGCTATAAATCTTACTTGGACAACCCACAGAACAGATCACTTTCTCAAAGAATTCATTCCTAAAACTTGCACTACTGATCGAATCAGTAGCCCAAGCAAATAAGAACTTTGTGGACATATCTATACAGGTTTGAATATAGCAATTTCCTGATTTGGTCTTAGTAATGGTACCTATAGAGTCAACCATAAAACATGAGAAGGGGCGTGGGGTGGGATCCCTAATTTCCATGGGCAGGCGGATAGTCCTATTCATCTTCTTTGAACTTAGGCATTCGTGGCAAATTGAAACATATTTCTCCACATCTGCTACCATAGTTGGCCAGAAAAACCTGCTGGAGATCAAGTGAAGCATCTTAGTGATCCCCACATGTGCACCGACTACCCCATTATGGATCCTTTCTAGGAATTTATTAATCAGATCCTTGGGTATCACAATCTGGTACACCTGTGGTATCAGTCTATACCTCAGCTTCCCAGGAATTCGACACAGGAGGCCATTTCTCATAAAGAACTGTTCCTGGGACAGCAATATCCGCCTCGCTTCCTCATTTTCCTGAGGGAGCATACCAGACTTAATATAGTTGATCATTGATCTACAGGCAGGATCAGACATCTGCCCTGAAATCAGATCCTTCACTCCCACAGCTTCACCTCCTGTCAATTCCTCAGAAAATAAATCACCCGACAGACGGGGGGTGGCTGATGCTATAGCCTTTCTTCTGTCGGCATTCTTACTGATCTTAGACCTAGAAAAATGTGGCAATTTACTGCTAACCCTAGCCTGTTTATTCTTTATAGCTTTTTGCTTCCTTTTCCTCTCCTGATCCCTTGATCTCTGGAGGGCCTTTTCCTTAGATCTGTCCGTATCCTGGCGTGTGGAGGATCTAGTTTCAATAGCCATAATGGCTTTCTCCCCACTCACTACAGGAATTCTAGGAGCTTCTTCCTCACATTCTTGGTCGATGACTGTGAGGTCCTCCTTCAAGGAAATTATAGGAAGTGGCCTAAACATTCTTACAGGATAATTTTGTACCACATCTTCCGGTCTAAAATATTTAATGGCATGTACCTCAGAGAAAGCCACAGATTTACCATGACCCCTGCCCTGAGGCACGTGGCTCTCCTTCCCCTCAAGGCTGTAATCTCGCCTGCTGAGAATATCAGCAACCGTGTTTAGGGAGCCCTTGAGATATAGGATAGTGTATTCAAAATTACTGAAAAAATCGAGCCATCTAGCCATCCTACCAGTAAGATTTTTCTTGCTATTTAAAGCAAGCAATGCTTGGTGATCTGTGTATATGGAGAAGGGCCTCCCCCAGATATAATGTTTGAACTTTTCCATAGCAAACTTCAAACCAGCCAGTTCCCTGTCAGAACAGCTATAGTTTCTCTCACATTTCGTGAGGGCCCTTCCCGCGAATTCTATGGGTCTAAGAAACCCATTTTCATCCTTTTGATTTAAAGAACAGCCAAGGGAAAAATTACTTGCATCACTTGTGATAAAAAATTCCTTAGAATAATCTGGATGTGGTAGCAAGGCATTTTTACAAATGGACCTCTTGATGAGCTCAAAACTTCTCTCACTTTCAGGGTCCCATTTGAACTCCCTCTTTTTGCTGGTAATTCGGTACAGAGGTATCATAAGTTCACTAAAATTTGGAATGAAATTTCTATAATAATTACACAGGCCACAGAAAGCCTTTACATCTTTGGCTTTCCTTGGTCTGGGGAAACTCCTGATAGCATCTACCTTGCAATGCTCAGGTTGGAGACCTCGCCTGTTAATCACATAGCCTAAAAATGAAACCGATTCAAGACCAAAGAAACATTTTTCCTTCTTCAACCTAATGCCAGCTTTAACAAGAGTAGAAAACAAATTATCTATACTCAGGAGATGCTCCTCCCAGCTATCTGACGCCAAAATTATGTCATCAATATAGCAACTAACATTAGGTATCCCTTCCAAGATCCGAGTCATCATAGCGTTGAAGCTTTTAGGGCTTGTCTTCAAACCCATAGGCATACTCCTATACTGGAATATACCGTCACACGTGGAAAAAGCTGTTATATGGCGATCCTCTTTTCTCAACTTACATTGATAAAAGCCATTATAACAATCGACCTTGGTAAAATACTTTCCACGCATTTCTCCAACTCTAGATATTACTTCATCAGCTCTTGGAAAGGGTATAGCCTGAGGTAAAACTTCCGTGTTGACAAAACGAAAGTCCACGACAAGCCTATGTTTGACGTTTCCCGACCTCCTCGAACCTGGTTTCTCTACTAAAAAACATGGGCTAGAAAACAAACCTCTACCATCTGTTTTTTCAATAATACCAGAATCTAGCTGTTCCTTCACTAGCTTTCTCAAAATCGTCGTCATTTGGGGGTTCAACCTATAAGGCATTTTATTAACAGGTCTAAAATTTTCTTTCAGATCAATTCGATGTTCATAATTCTCCGCGTGTATTATTGGTACCCCTTCCTTGTGGAAAACCTGATCAAATCTTAGCAAAATATCAAGTAGCTGAGTCTGTTGTTCCCTCGTGAGTTTCTCTGACATTTGATATGAGCCCCCCACCGTCTGTATTTTGTCGGCCATGAGTGGCTCATATCTCTTATCACCCACAGCTGTCGACGCCTCAGTACTTGTCTGACACGTGCCTAGCTCGTTTATCACACTGTGGGGGCTTGCTCGAAGCAAAGGGAAGAAATCTTTCTCGTTCCTTACTCTAAAAAGGCCTAAAATATTTCCCTTTCTTACCTTACATTCGGTTTCTGACAGATTAGCAATGACAACCGGAATAGAATTGTTTTCATTAGCTCTTACCAGGCACCTTTTAGCAATAAAGGGAACAGGTCTACTCCTGTTCAAATTTTCTGTTATTCCTACCTTCCCCTTGAGATTTTGCAAGCCAGAAATACGAATAGAAAAAACATTCTCAGCCCTTGGTTTCAACACAATGTCTCTGTCTGTTCTTAACACAAATAAACCTTGGTTTGGATCACCAAACCTGATGTTTGCCTTGTACCTGTCAAGGAAATCGACACCAATAATCATAGCCCTTCTCAGGCCAGGAACAACATGCAACCATTCGACATAAGTTTCACCTCCTATTTCGAATACAGCTCTGATAGCCTTTCTGGCTATTTTATAATCACCATTTGCCATGTACAGCTTTAAATACGTTTCAGCTACAATAAACTTTGGATTATCCTTGATAATAGCATTACTGAACTCTGATCCGACACAAGAGACACTGGCCCCAGTGTCTACAAGGGTAGGAACAATATATTTTCCCACCTTAACCTCTACTCTGGCATCTGACAATTTTACCACATTGAAAATTCTTCCCCTTGTTCTAGAGAAGGAAGTTAGTTCCAACATGGTGTACATGATTTTATTTTTATTGCTGGGATTCGAATAATCTGAGGAATTTGTCTCACTTACCCCTAGTTTTGCTCTGGGTAGTAATGGTACAGTTGCTCTTGTGGAACTTCTGGACAGGTCAGGAAGGCTTCCTGACCTTCTCCCCCGTTTTTTGAATCGATTTGTTCACCATTGTTCACTATTTCTCCTGAGACTTCATTTACATGAAAGGCCTGTCCTCTACCGTTCTCCTGGCTCTGGCTCCTGGGTTGACTCCTGTCTTTGGAGCCAAATCTCACGTTATTTTGTGGCCATGGAGAATTGTTCCAGCCTCTCCTGTCCTGGCTGCCACTTCTGTTTGGGGGAAATCCTCTCTTTTCCTGGCTTTGCGACCTTGGCTGGCCAGAAAAATTATTGTTATATTGTTGATAAGATGATGAAGGAGCATAATATGGTTGTTGGCTGGGAGGCTGGAAATTTCCTCTCTCTCTGCTCCTACCCCTATAGTTTTGCTGATTTTGGTAGGGATAAGGATTGTTATTGGGACGGTAGTTGGGGTTGTAATTGTAGTTGGGGTTGTAGCTGTAGTTGGGGTTGTGGCTGTAGTTAGGGTTGTAGTTAGGGTTTGTGTTCTGATGGTAATTAGGGTTAGGGTTAAATTGCCTATCCCTGCTCCTCCCCTGTTGAAACCTATTTCCACTGGCACTTCTCTGATTTCCGTTCAGATATTTGTCTCTCCTGGACCTATCATCTTGCCTGCCAATGTGTGCTACCTCTGGCACCTTCTCAGCCACCTCTTTTTTCTCTGCTCTTGCCCCAATTACTGCTTCGAATTTTGCAGCAGAATCGGTAACAGCTGTTACAGTTTTAGGGTTTTCTGCAGCAACACACACCCTAATATCCTCCCTCAGCTTGCCAAGGAGGATATTTGCCCTTTCCCTTTCGGGAAGGCCTGATCTAGATAACAATTGGCTCATAATTTTACAAAAAGCCTTAGTATCTTGACCCTCTGACTGGGTCCTGAAAGGATAGTCTTTCATTCTCTCGTCAAGAGTTAGGTCTGCAAATTTGTCTAAAAAGTCCCTTTTGAATGTAGGGTATGGAACTCTAGTTCCATATTGTTTGGTAAAACTATTGTAGAAAACAAGGGCTTCATCCGAAATATAGGGTTTTATTCCCACTACCCACATTTCCTGGGGGAGCCCACTCCTCTCCGCAAATTCCTCGAATTCTTCCAGGAAGAATTCGCAACTGTATAGGACAGTTGGTTCCTTAAAAATTTGGGGGGCTTTTAGAAATTTTTTCATGACATGGTCACTTGTACCATTATTGAAACTACCCTTATTCCTCCTCTCAGATTGACTATCCATGAAACTTTTCATGAAGTCAAAGGTATCCACTCGCATCTGCTTCATTTCCTGGAGCATCGCCAGCATTGGATCTTGCTGAGAGACAAAAGGTTTCACCTCTTGTGGGGAAGTTTGGTAATTTTGTTGAAAAGTAAAAGGCTTCACCTCTTGAGGAGAATTTAGAAAATTTTGCCTATTCTGGGGGTCGTTGAATACATTTAGAGGAGAGTAAGCGCCCGGTTGGAAATGCTGGCCATTTGGGACAGAATTTAGCATATTTACGTTTTGTTGCTGAGCCAATTGTTGTTGTATGGGAGACAAGGGTGAACTCTGTGACTGGTTTGCTGTATAAGGTTGGTAGTTAGGCTGAATGTTTACCAGAGGCACCGATGCAGGATCGAAACCAGGATTAGATTGAGCAAATACCTGACTTTGGTGGTTCGTTCTAGGCTGGTTAGGGTTAGGTACCCTCAGAGGAGAAATTCCCGAAGGTTGAAGAATGGGGACTTGTTGAATCACAGGCTTCTGCATAGGGAACCGCTGTTGAGGAGCTCCTCCAGGGTGGAAGAAAAAGCCCATCTCGCTCATCCTGCTGCCGGCACGTTTGGGCGCAACAGGCGGGCCCACCGACCTCTCTCGTGTTGCTGGCGGTCTCCCCTCAGCGGCTTGGCCGGTACCGAATAAGCTTCGGTTCACCTCCGGCCGACCCAAGATCCTGTCGACGTCGCCCTCCTCGAGATAGTTTCTAGGCCTATAAACACCATCGTCACAGTAGCCTTTTGGAGGCGATATTCCAGTCACTGGAGTTGGAGGTAGAGGAAATTCCTCTTCCTCCTGGTTATACATGTTAACACTTAAATGTCCACCCTTCCTGGGGGTATTTATGACCGATTTGAAATCTGGTTCTGAATCGTCAGAATCAAAAAGATCTGACGAAAAATCCGAGTCTTCTCTTACTCTTCCAAACACCTCTGCTTGCCTGGTTTCCTGACTCTCACGTGTCCTCGTGTCTATGAAAGATGTAAAATAGTCAACTCCCTCCTTGAGCCTTTGTAGTTTTGATTTCTTCTCCATAAATAATCCAAAAACGAAAACATAAGTAGTTCTATAGAGTTGGTTGATGTTAAAGCACTGTAGAAAAAAAAAATTTTGCTCGAATTCGCCACCAGTATTATAAAGTCGAGATCGTGTATACTTCTATAATCTAATGTGAATAGGAGATAAGGAGAAAGGACGACCAGACACGTACAGATTCCGTTACCAACTGATTGTATATTTTATTAGACAACAACCCTCACAGGAGCAGCTCACGTGCTACTCCTGGAGGTGGGAGGGGCTCTATTCATGATAGGCCCAAGGCAATATGACAGGCAGGTGTGAGTCATGGAGGGAGGGGCTAGGATGATCTTGGCTGTATAGCAGAATGCACCCAGTGGTTGTTCTAATCCCATGCACAGGTAAATGACATATCCATAATAATTAGATGGAATGCACCCAGTGGTTGTTCTAATCCCATGCACAGGTATATGACATATCCATAATAATTAGATGGAATGCACCCAGTGGTTGTTCTAATCCCATGCACAGGTATATGACATATACATAATAATTAGATGGAATGCACCCAGTGGTTGTTCTAATCCCATGCACTGGTATATGACATATCCATAATAATTAGATGGAATGCACCCAGTGGTTGTTCTAATCCCATGCATGGCACAGGTATATGACATATCCATAATAATTAGATGGAATGCACCCAGTGGTTGTTCTAATCCCATGCACAGGTATATGACATATCCATAATAATTAGATGGAATGCACCCAGTGGTTGTTCTAATCCCATGCACAGGTATATGACATATCCATAATAATTAGATGGAATGCACCCAGTGGTTGTTCTAATCCCATGCACAGGTATATGACATATACATAATAATTAGATGGAATGCACCCAATGGTTGTTCTAATCCCATGCACTGGTATATGACATATCCATAATAATTAGATGGAATGCACCCAGTGGTTGTTCTAATCCCATGCATAGCACAGGTATATGACATATCCATAATAATTAGATGGAATGCACCCAGTGGTTGTTCTAATCCCATGCATAGCACAGGTATATGACATATCCATAATAATTAGATGGAATGCACCCAGTGGTTGTTCTAACATAGCACAGGTATATGACATATCCATAATAATTAGATGGAATGCACCCAGTGGTTGTTCTAATCCCATGCACAGGTATATGACATATCCATAATAATTAGATGGAATGCACCCAGCGGTTGTTCTAATCCCATGCATAGCACAGGTAAATGACATATCCATAATAATTAGATGGAATGCACCCAGTGGTTGTTCTAATCCCATGCACAGGTATATGACATATCCATAATAATTAGATGGAATGCACCCAGTGGTTGTTCTAATCCCATGCACAGGTATATGACATATCCATAATAATTAGATGGAATGCACCCAGTGGTTGTTCTAATCCCATGCACAGGTATATGACATATCCATAATAATTAGATGGAATGCACCCAGCGGTTGTTCTAATCCCATGCATAGCACAGGTAAATGACATATCCATAATAATTAGATGGAATGCACCCAGTGGTTGTTCTAATCCCATGCATGGCACAGGTATATGACATATCCATAATAATTAGATGGAATGCACCCAGTGGTTGCTCTAATCCCATGCATAGCACAGGTATATGACATATCCATAATAATTAGATGGAATGCACCCAGTGGTTGTTCTAATCCCATGCACAAGTATATGACATATCCATAATAATTAGATGGAATGCACCCAGTGGTTGTTCTAATCCCATGCACAAGTATATGACATATCCATAATAATTAGATGGAATGCACCCAGTGGTTGTTCTAATCCCATGCACAGGTATATGACATATCCATAATAATTAGATGGAATGCACCCAGTGGTTGTTCTAATCCCATGCACAGGTATATGACATATCCATAATAATTAGATGGAATGCACCCAGTGGTTGTTCTAATCACATGCACAGGTATATAACATATCCATAATAATTAGATGGAATGCACCCAGTGGTTGTTCTAATCCCATGCATAGCACAGGTATATGACATATCCATAATAATTAGATGGAATGCACCCAGTGGTTGTTCTAATCCCATGCACAGGTATATGACATATACATAATAATTAGATGGAATGCACCCAGTGGTTGTTCTAATCCCATGCACAGGTATATGACATATCCATAATAATTAGATGGAATGCACCCAGTGGTTGTTCTAATCCCATGCATGGCACAGGTATATGACATATCCATAATAATTAGATGGAATGCACCCAGTGGTTGTTCTAATCCCATGCACAGGTATATGACATATCCATAATAATTAGATGGAATGCACCCAGTGGTTGTTCTAATCCCATGCACAGGTATATAACATATCCATAATAATTAGATGGAATGCACCCAGTGGTTGCTCTAATCCCATGCACAGGTATATGACATATCCATAATGATTAGATGGAATGCACCCAGTGGTTGCTCTAATCCCATGCATAGCACAGGTATATGACATATCCATAATAATTAGATGGAATGCACCCAGTGGTTGTTCTAATCCCATGCACAGGTATATGACATATACATAATAATTAGATGGAATGCACCCAGTGGTTGTTCTAATCCCATGCACAGGTATATGACACATATACATAATAATTAGATGGAATGCACCCAGTGGTTGTTCTAATCCCATGCATGGCACAGGTATATGACATATCCATAATAATTAGATGGAATGCACCCAGTGGTTGTTCTAATCCCATGCACAGGTATATGACATATCCATAATAATTAGATGGAATGCACCCAGTGGTTGTTCTAATCCCATGCACAGGTATATGACATATCCATAATAATTAGATGGAATGCACCCAGTGGTTGTTCTAATCCCATGCACAGGTATATGACATATCCATAATAATTAGATGGAATGCACCCAATGGTTGTTCTAATCCCATGCACAGGTATATGACATATCCATAATAATTAGATGGAATGCACCCAATGGTTGTTCTAATCCCATGCACAGGTATATGACATATACATAATAATTAGATGGAATGCACCCAGTGGTTGTTCTAATCCCATGCACAGGTATATGACATATCCATAATAATTAGATGGAATGCACCCAGTGGTTGTTCTAATCCCATGCACAGGTATATGACATATCCATAATAATTAGATGGAATGCACCCAGTGGTTGTTCTAATCCCATGCATAGCACAGGTATATGACATATCCATAATAATTAGATGGAATGCACCCAGTGGTTGTTCTAATCCCATGCACAGGTATATGGCATATCCATAATAATTAGATGGAATGCACCCAATGGTTGTTCTAATCCCATGCACTGGTATATGACATATCCATAATAATTAGATGGAATGCACCCAATGGTTGTTCTAATCCCATGCACAGGTATATGACATATACATAATAATTAGATGGAATGCACCCAGTGGTTGTTCTAATCCCATGCACAGGTATATGACATATCCATAATAATTAGATGGAATGCACCCAATGGTTGTTCTAATCCCATGCACAGGTATATGACATATACATAATAATTAGATGGAATGCACCCAGTGGTTGTTCTAATCCCATGCACAGGTATATGACATATCCATAATAATTACATGGAATGCACCCAGTGGTAGTTCTAATCCCATGCATAGCACAGGTATATGACATATCCATAATAATTAGATGGAATGCACCCAGTGGTTGTTCTAATCCCATGCACAGGTATATGACATATCCATAATAATTAGATGGAATGCACCCAGTGGTTGTTCTAATCCCATGCACAGGTATATGACATATACATAATAATTAGATGGAATGCACCCAGTGGTTGTTCTAATCCCATGCACAGGTATATGACATATCCATAATAATTAGATGGAATGCACCCAGTGGTTGTTCTAATCCCATGCACAGGTATATGACATATCCATAATAATTAGATGGAATGCACCCAGTGGTTGTTCTAATCCCATGCACAGGTATATGACATATCCATAATAATTAGATGGAATGCACCCAGTGGTTGTTCTAATCCCATGCATAGCACAGGTATATGACATATACATAATAATTAGATGGAATGCACCCAGTGGTTGTTCTAATCCCATGCACAGGTATATGACATATCCATAATAATTAGATGGAATGCACCCAGTGGTTGTTCTAATCCCATGCATAGCACAGGTATATGACATATCCATAATAATTAGATGGAATGCACCCAGTGGTTGTTCTAATCCCATGCATAGCACAGGTATATGACATATCCATAATAATTAGATGGAATGCACCCAGTGGTTGTTCTAATCCCATGCATAGCACAGGTATATGACATATCCATAATAATTAGATGGAATGCACCCAGTGGTTGTTCTAATCCCATGCATAGCACAGGTATATGACATATCCATAATAATTAGATGGAATGCACCCAGTGGTTGTTCTAATCCCATGCATAGCACAGGTATATGACATATCCATAATAATTAGATGGAATGCACCCAGTGGTTGCTCTAACATAGCACAGGTATATGACATATCCATAATGATTAGATGGAATGCACCCAGTGGTTGTTCTAATCCCATGCATAGCACAGGTATATGACATATCCATAATAATTAGATGGAATGCACCCAGTGGTTGTTCTAATCCCATGCATAGCACAGGTATATGACATATCCATAATAATTAGATGGAATGCACCCAGTGGTTGTTCTAATCCCATGCACAGGTATATGACATATCCATAATAATTAGATGGAATGCACCCAGTGGTTGTTCTAATCCCATGCACAGGTATATGACATATCCATAATAATTAGATGGAATGCACCCAGTGGTTGTTCTAATCCCATGCACAGGTATATGACATATCCATAATAATTAGATGGAATGCACCCAGTGGTTGTTCTAATCCCATGCATAGCACAGGTATATGACATATCCATAATAATTAGATGGAATGCACCCAGTGGTTGCTCTAACATAGCACAGGTATATGACATATACATAATAATTAGATGGAATGCACCCAGTGGTTGTTCTAATCCCATGCACAGGTATATGACATATCCATAATAATTAGATGGAATGCACCCAGCGGTTGTTCTAATCCCATGCATGGTACAGGTATATGACATATCCATAATAATTAGATGGAATGCACCCAGTGGTTGTTCTAATCCCATGCACAGGTATATGACATATCCATAATAATTAGATGGAATGCACCCAATGGTTGTTCTAATCCCATGCATAGCACAGGTATATGACATATCCATAATAATTAGATGGAATGCACCCAGCAGTTGTTCTAATCCCATGCATGGCACAGGTATATGACATATCCATAATAATTAGATGGAATGCACCCAGTGGTTGCTCTAATCCCATGCACAGGTATATGACATATCCATAATAATTAGATGGAATGCACCCAGTGGTTGTTCTAATCCCATGCATAGCACAGGTATATGACATATCCATAATAATTAGATGGAATGCACCCAGCGGTTGTTCTAATCCCATGCATAGCACAGGTATATGACATATACATAATAATTAGATGGAATGCACCCAGTGGTTGTTCTAATCCCATGCACAGGTATATGACATATCCATAATAATTAGATGGAATGCACCCAGTGGTTGTTCTAATCCCATGCATAGCACAGGTATATGACATATCCATAATAATTAGATGGAATGCACCCAGTGGTTGTTCTAATCCCATGCACAGGTATATGACATATCCATAATAATTAGATGGAATGCACCCAGTGGTTGTTCTAATCCCATGCACAGGTATATGACATATCCATAATAATTAGATGGAATGCACCCAGTGGTTGCTCTAATCCCATGCATAGCACAGGTATATGACATATCCATAATAATTAGATGGAATGCACCCAGTGGTTGCTCTAATCCCATGCATAGCACAGGTATATGACATATCCATAATAATTAGATGGAATGCACCCAGTGGTTGTTCTAATCCCATGCACAGGTATATGACATATCCATAATAATTAGATGGAATGCACCCAGTGGTTGCTCTAATCCCATGCACAGGTATATGACATATCCATAATAATTAGATGGAATGCACCCAGTGGTTGTTCTAATCCCATGCACAGGTATATGACATATCCATAATAATTAGATGGAATGCACCCAGTGGTTGTTCTAATCCCATGCACAGGTATATGACATATCCATAATAATTAGATGGAATGCACCCAGTGGTTGTTCTAATCCCATGCATAGCACAGGTATATGACATATCCATAATAATTAGATGGAATGCACCCAGTGGTTGTTCTAATCCCATGCACAGGTATATGACATATCCATAATAATTAGATGGAATGCACCCAGTGGTTGTTCTAATCCCATGCACAGGTATATAACATATCCATAATAATTAGATGGAATGCACCCAGTGGTTGTTCTAATCCCATGCACAGGTATATAACATATCCATAATAATTAGATGGAATGCACCCAGTGGTTGTTCTAATCCCATGCACAGGTATATGACATATACATAATAATTAGATGGAATGCACCCAGTGGTTGTTCTAATCCCATGCACAGGTATATGACATATCCATAATAATTAGATGGAATGCACCCAGTGGTTGTTCTAATCCCATGCACAGGTATATGACATATCCATAATAATTAGATGGAATGCACCCAGTGGTTGTTCTAAAATAGTGTAGCAGGCACACATAAAGTGAAAATGTATGTATCATCCAGAATGGCAACTGTGTATAGAATTTCACTTCATGTGTGTCTGTTATGCTATTTTAGAACAACCATGAGTTGCATTCCATGTTTATATCTACCATGTTTCAATGATGTTTAGATATTTAAATTACCTTGTGCAGTCAAATCTATTTCCCCCGTTTACTAGTGATGATAGGGGCTAATCACTGGAAGAAGGAGTAGTGTGTCTATGTCATTTAGTCTATGTTGGGTTTTAACTAACCCATATCAACAGCACATCATAAGTTAACAAAGATATAACCAGAGAACTTTGTTGCTTGAATATTTATTGTAAAGTGAATGTGACGTTCCTCTGCTACTCTTTATATGTCCATCATCTGCTTTCTCTACAGTTCATTATTTCCCATGGAGCTCCATATCTGTAAGATGTCTGGACAGGTTCTACTGGTCGAGTATCAACAATCTGGTATCAACAAGTGGGTGGACATGACCTCAGAGAAGGAGACTTCTCCTGTGCTGCTACCTGCTGCTTACTTCCACCGTCACTGTACACGTCCATGTCTCTTTTACTGGCAAGCTGGACATCTTGTTCCTGCAGCAATACAAAGATGATTATATGAAATGGTTGTGGTTTAGCATATTATAGTACAGGGTGCAGCACTTGTCTGTATGTATTTAGGAATAGTGCCAGGGTATGGCTTAGCTGATGGGCCTATGCATGGGCAGGCAGGGTCACTATTTGTGCCACTATTAAGAAACTAACTTGTCACAAGCTACCTCTGTTGCTTTACTGGTGATTTAATATAGTAAGGCAGATGATTTATATTCTTATTCTACACTTAATCATGAAGAGCTTACCTGGTGTACTTGCCCAGCAGTTGCCATGGTTGCCAGGAGGCAGACCATCACTATGGTTATAAACACCTTCATGTTGACTGTACGGCTGCTTCTGCTGAGAACGTATGTATGTGTGTAGTACTGGTGGCTGGATGGTACAGCTGTATATGGTGGTTTATATATACTGCAACTGTGTAAGGTGAGGTGTTTGTTATCATTTATTACTGCTGCACATGTTCAGGTCCCCATCAAAACCATGTGAGATAATGGGACATATGCCAGAAGTCTGGCAATAACTTGTACAGAATGTGTAAAACAGAAAGCCAGCTTGAGTCATTGATCATATTAAGTATCAACATAGACACTTTATACTGTTGCGATATTCAATAACACACTCTGACAATGGCAAGTGTTGACCTGATATGAAATCTAATGACCAGCTTGAGTCATTGATCATATTAAGTATCAACACATGATGTTCCACTCAGTCTGGTAAAGTAACTCTTGACCTCAAGACAAAACACTGATATAAATTTTACATTTTAAATACATTTTAATTCATTCTTAGCCTATTATGTCTTAAGTCTATAGATGATTTAAAAACATTCTTGAATTAACACAGACTCAATTCAACAAGCATATTAAACACCTGTTGCAGGAATCATTCTGACAAAGAACTGAAAAGAGCTTTTTCCCTTTTCATGCAGCCTCAGGCTGCCTTTCATTGACTGAAAACTGAAAACACACAGTGAAAAGAAGAAAAGAAAAAAGGAAGGACAATTCAAGTAATTGTGGATCAAAATGATATTGAAGTTTGCCTCATGTTATCAACATAGTACAGTCTAGGCTCATATCTGACAGAATTCCACCAAATTGAGGGAAAACCTCTCATTTCTAATTTCATTAGGACATAAAGCATGAAGCATGATTGATTATTCCCTTGTGTGTACCCACCTATAATCATAGACATGTTTATGGAGTATATGGAGTATAGCGTACTTCTCATCACAAAGATCACATCATTACCTTTAATCTGAATAAGTTTTGCGTGACCATGACAAGTGATTAATCAGTTGATTTTTGATGACAGCAATTTTTCAGAAGCGATCTCAAATGGTACATTCTTTAAACACATTTAAAATACTGCATATGATTTTTAAAAAAGAAAAAGATTTAATGAAATTGTGGATCAATTTAAGGAGTGTCAGAGTGACAAAATCCCTCCCAACTGAGCAAAAGCCTCTTGCTTCTAACCACAAAATCCTATTGAAATCTCATTAGTACAATGGTGGTTTTCACTGGACCATGAAAGTAATTAGTGCAGTAGGCTTTATCCCTAGCTATCTGTCACCTTCTCCCTCTCTGTTGACATATCTACTTCTCCCTATGTCTATTTTCTTGCCACTATCCCCTTCTCTCTCACACCTCACACTCTTTCATTATCATTCCTGTCCTCGCCCCGTCCTTCTGCCGCACCCCTCCTCCCCCAATCTCCCCATCCTACTCTCCTTCACTCCACTACTATACCACCTTCTGTCCTTCAATCTCCCACCTCCTTTATATTCTCCTTCTATATTTATGATTCCCTCCCCACCCCACTTTCATCATCAGAATTATATTAGAATCTCGCTGCATTTCCCCTAAGATGTCAACCTACTTGGATGCTGCTGGTACTAGAATTGAGGTCCCAATGACCTACTTATTGAAAAGTGCTTCTCACAGGGTAATTTATTAACCCTTGATAGCTGATCTTTGGATTCTTGGCTTGTGGTGGATGAGGATAAAATGACTGTTTTGAGCGGAATTGGCAAATTATTTTTCAGTTCATAGGAAATTATTTGGCTGGCAGTGCTTCTGGCATTTTTGCTCATTGACTTAACTCATCACCTAGTTGTTTGTTGTCGTTCAGTTTGAAATATGTATATATAAATGATACTAAAGTCCTGGTCACCCAAAAGTCTTTCCTCCACTGTTTCCGATGGAATTATTAACCATTTTTAAGTAATTAAAGCCTAGGCATCCCCATAATATGATGACAGTAGCCATCATGCAAGTGGTGTTGTGATACAATAGCAACTACCCAGCGGCAACCAGGCAAAACAGGCCAGGCTGTAATACTACTGCTATATGGGTTGCTTCAGTGTTGGTGGCATTGACTGCCATAATCTAAAGGAACTAAGAACCAGAAGTGTCAGTTGGTTGGATTGCAGGACTGTAGAGCCTGGGACAGTAGTGCCCAGGAGCATAGCCCCCAAGCAGTGGGAGCTTCAGTCCAGCCATTGGACACTACCGCCCGGGTGCTACAAAGTTTGGCGACTAAAGGGATTAGTTTGGTGGCTGAGGCTGTTGATGGGAAATAAACACACTTGTCCTGGCGGGCCTTGGTGTTTATTTCCCATTAATAGCTGATCTTTGGATTCTGCTGGGGTTTTGGATAGTGATAAATTACTGTTTTGACAGGATGTCACACTTGGGATAGCGGATGTAGTAAATTATTTTTCGGATGTAGTATATTATTTTTCGGATGTAGAATATTATTTATCGGATGTAGTAAATTTAATGGTTCCCGTGTTGCCTTTCATTCACTTACCTCATCAACTAGTTGTTTGTCGTCGATTCCGTGTTCAGTTTGGAACGTGTATAAAGTCCTGGTCACCCAAAAGTCTTTTCTCCACGGTTTCCGATGGAAATATTAGCCATTTTTAAGTTTTTAGGGCATAGGGCTCACCATAACGTGACGACGATAGACATCGTGCAAGCCATGATGTGATACAATGGCTGCTAGCTCCCAGTGACACTGACATCAGACGAAACATGACAGGCTCTGTACAACTGCAAAATATCACTACCACTAGGTCCAAAATCACCGATAATGTTCCAAATATCCTTGTACTTAGCATGATCCGCTTGCTGAATTGTGGTAAGCAACGAAATAGGGAATAATCCAAGTAATTACAGCCTACATGAGGACAGTAGACATCGTGCAAGCCTTGTTTGTTGACGTGCGGGAACTTTCGAATGAAATCCTCCTTGCGCTATACAGACTACCGTACACAATGCAACGCAAAGTGATCAGTGCACATAGTGGCTATGCCGAAAATCTCCACATCTCTTCCCGTCTACCTTGCACATATGGCTTCTGAAATCGCCATTCATTGAATACTTGATTCCCGTAGACAAAATCTTTGCTATCGGGATAAAACTATATTTAAATCATTTCTACCGATTCAAAGTTTTTATTTATTTCTTTTTTAAGTCCCTAGACCCAGAGGACAACACGGCATTCGTAAACCGGAAGTCTGTTGGGCGCACGACATTGGACACTTGGGCCTTTGGGCTGTAATACCCAAGCAGCGTGAGCTACTTACAAGTAGTGTGGGCCGTACCATCTGATTTCGGGGCGCTAGTGTCCGGGCTCCGTTGGTTGCATGCAAAAAGTGGAAGCTTCGTTTTTTTATGGAACGGAGAGTGCGGCCGACATAACCGATATTCTGAAGTTATAATTAGGTGTACATATGTGATTTTGGTTTGACAGAGGTAAAATAAACTAAATATTAAAATGTGATGGTTCAAAGGGCCTTGGGGTTTATTTTCAAACAAATGCCTCAGACACCAATTCTCGGGAAATTAATCCCATATCAACAGCCTCACCCACCAAACCTCAGGAAATTAATCCCATAATAAATTCATAAACATTCAATAATGTAACTTTGAACTATTTAAAGAGGAAAACGTCACAACAAATAGCATTTCCAATTTGATGCATCCCCCCAACCTTTAACTCCTTAAGACTTATTGAAGGTCATTTATTATTCAAGTAGCTACAAGTTTTGATAATCATACTTATTCAGTGAATCTGTGTTTATTCAAGGATGTTTAAATATCACAGACTTAAGATGTAATATGGCCAAGGATGAACCGCTATAATTAAAATGTAAAATTTATATCAGTGTATTGTCATGACATCAAGACTTGCTTTACCAAAGTGTGTGGAACGTCATGTGTTGATACTTAATATGATCAATGACTGAAGCTGGTCTTTCTCGCCTACACATTCTGTACAAGTTATTACCACACTTCTTGTCACACATGTTTTTGATGGGGGACTTGAAGACACATAGACACATGTGCTGCAGTAATAAATGATAAGCAACACCTCCAGGTACAGTATATATAGACCACCATAATCATCTCCAGGTATCAGACCGACATCCTACAAGAAACCAGACGTTCTCAGCAGAAGCAGCCGTGCAGTCAACATGAAGGTGTTTATAACCATAGTGATGGTCTGCCTCCTGGTAACCATGGCAACTGCTGGACAAGTAAACCAGGTAAGTATTTTCATGATAATGTGTGGAATAAGAATACAACATATCATATCTGCCTTGTTACATTACAAGGTAAAGCTAAAGGGATGTAGGGTGGTGGAGTGGTCTAAAGCAGTGTGTCAGCTCAGGGTGCCTTGTTGTGGGTTCAAACCTGGGCACTGCTGCAGTTTCACCTCCTTCCCGCAGGTACTACTATTAGTAAAAGAGTTGGTGTCACACATCACCCCATCTTTCACCTCATCATTATACATGCATTGCTCTGAAAACGACATATCTACAGTGTGTTACACATAGTGCATATTCTACTAGTGAGTTATGTTGTGTTGGGAACAAATCTGGGGTTTTTTTCACTAAGATTGCCGCTGAAATTCAAGTTTATTCAATTTTCAATCTATTTCAATTTTCATGATTAAAAGCATTTATAATAAATCTGTCAACTAACTTTTTGGTTTAGGATATAGCACTTGTTGCTATGCAACTAGGGGAATATTCATGCTCCTTCAACCAACTTGTATTTATTACACAGTTGTTTATTAGGTACCACATTACTGTGCAGGTGCCTTCAGGTTTTCATAATACGCCATTATGATTGACATCAATCAAATAATCAATTTTGTCGGTTAACAATGTTGCTCCCTGCTTGGCTGGCATGGCAGCTATTTACAGACATTGTCACAATAACACTGCAAAAGTTTCCCCATAGATATGGTATCTACTAAATACATCAACAAATTAGTATTTAAATAAATCAGTAATAAATTATAAAGAATTACATGTATACAGCACTCTACCTTCAGTCTCCTCATAGTTCTTCCAACATGTCCTCATTCCAATCCTCTGTTGTGTTGTTTGTTGTAATAATTCTCTGTATTACAGCAGGAGCTTCAGCATGAAGGTAAAAGAGAAGCACAGTACAACGGTGAAGAAGGGATGAAGGTGGAAGCAGTTCAGGAGAAGTCTCTCTATATGCAGCATGGAGGTACAAGAGAAGCACAGTACAACGGTGAAGAAGGGATGAAGGTGGAAGCAGTTCAGGAGAAGTCTCACTATATGCAGCATGCACCTCAGGATCTTCCACGACTTTGTCCACCACATTGTTGAAGCAGGACCAGCAGCTGCCTCCTATCTTGTCTTTAGTACAATCCATGTAAGCAACTCTTGGATATGGATTGTAACCTCAATTAATAATTACCAGAAATAAAATGCACCTGCCTCCTATCTAGTATGAAGTACAGTCCATGTAGACAACTGTTCCAATAAAAAGAATTAACAGAAATAAAATGCATCAAGAAGAAGAATGTCTTTATGTCTGTATGTTATGTACATGTGTAACCTAAAGTGAGATGTAATGGAAGAGAAATAAGTAATGGATAATGTATGGGTGCTTAGAGGGGACCTGGTTTTATTGGGAATAATAGTACAGAGATGCAGAAGAAGGCATCTAGTAACTGTCATAATCAAGGAAACCAGGCTCCTGAACAAGCAACCACATTAACTATTTTAGTGTATGGCACAATCAGTGAATCAAGGGTCACAATCTCAAGCCACCATCACAGATCTAAGATGCAAATGTAGGCACCTCTCCCCATCTCTAGGTCACAGTACCTTTCCAAAAAGATACCTTTTTTCAGCTTTTCCTGCTAGATTGGAATCGAGTCAACAGAAACATGACAGCAACACATTTGAAAGAACAAGTACTAAGTTAAGAAATTATCAAGTTAAGTTTGGTTTATCTATTTAACTTTACAATTAGTGTCAACTTAATTTATATACCTGGCGTTTCCAATCATGGAAACGATTCTCAGGCTGAATTACTTGTGTCCGATGTCAATTTATTAACTTGTTGTCCAGGTGGAGAGCGTGAGGTCATTTGAATTTAGTTAGACATAATTAATGGCCATTCATAGCAGATTTGAAGGAGGCTCAATTTAAATAGATAAATAAAATGCAATACGGAAATCAATGGTATAGGAGGAGAAGATGCCAATGTAATTTGCATATACACCCAAGGGGAGGACTGGGCAGATAAACAGCTGAGAAATATGAGAGAGGGGGTTGGGCAGAGTAGCACCAGTGAAGGAGGAGGTGATGGTGGTTGCAGCTAGGGTGGGAGTGGGGGTAACATAGGCCAACCCCCTTCTGTGTTGGGGATGGGCTGTCCAGGCGGAGGACAGAGGGTGAGGCGGGAAGGTGGGGGGAGGGAGGGGGGTGAAGGGGCTGAGGTGTTGGCATAACATCTAAGTGCGAAATGTATCACTGATCAGTGAGTTAGATATGGCATGCTCCCCTGATGTCACATCTAAGCTCTAACACCTTACATACAGCTACAAATATTATCAGATGAAGAATGATTGGCACATTTAGTAGTGACTCATATGATCTCAGGCCTCTTAAAGGCCTGAGATCAATAATTTGAGTAAGACTTGTTCTTGTGACAAAATACCTGCAACTCTAAGGAGTTATGAATCTTCATAGACATGCTTAAATCTACCCAACTCTTTGTCGTGGGCAGTATTGAGGAACGGACTGTCATATGTGGTGTGTTTCAAGAAAATGAGTCATAAGTCGCAAAATTCATATCTTTAAAAGTCATTTAGTCACAAGATCTCCTTTTTGGAATGTTTTCATTTTTGGAATATCTAGTCAGATAGGTCTTATGAATACATGGACCAAATTTCAGGATAGTGTATTAAATATACTCATGCATTCCTAAGATCATCCTATGGAGTACATTTACCAACATTACCAGTAATTGTTCACCCAACATGATTGAAAACTTTTTTTTTCAGAAATAAAATATCAAACTTGAAATATAGAAATACTTATTTAATGCCCTTAATGTTTACTATCATTGGAATCACCTTGATCTCCTCTTTTTAAATATAATGGTATCTCAAAATCTATTTTTTGCGACTTATGACTCATTTTCCTGAAACACATCACATATAGAGTCTTTAATTGAAATTTCAACTCTCTTAGGAATGCACTTTACCTATGAATTGAGTTTTAGTTGGTATAGAGAGAAAATTTGACTACCAAAATTATGCTTGGGGAATATTGTTCTAGAAGAGTGTGATATGTATGAATATTTGCTAGTATTAAACACATACCAATAAGTAATCTTTGACTCTTGAGAATTTTATTATTGCCACCTGTGGTGATGTCTTCCAAACATTTATTGGCCTTCTCTTATCAGTATCTATTTGATGACACCCTTGGCGAGAAGGTGCATGTCCAAATTAAAAAAATATATTTAGCTTTAGTGCCAGTCCTCTTGTTACTTTTGGTTGAAAGTAGGCTTATATTCTCTCAGTTGCTCACATGCTACCTGAGCATTCACAGCTGTATATCTTATTGGACCATTGTTGAAGGATGGCAGCATTAACACTCCTAAGATTTTAAATTAAATAAATAGACCACCGAATTGTATTTTATCATATCATATGTGATGTGTTTCAGGAAAATGAGTCATAAGTCGCAAAAAAAAGATTTTAAGATATCATTATATTTGAAAAGATGAGATCAGGCTGATTCCAATGATAGTAAACAGTCTAATAATCTAATAAGTATTTATAGATTTTAAGTTTGATATTTTCATTTTTTTTAAAAAAAAGTTTCCAATATTTCTTGGGGTCAATAAACAGCAAAGTAACTAAATGTAGTCCATATGAGGACCTTTAAAACGAATAGATATATTTCATTCATTGTCCTGAAATTTGATACACCGATTGATAGAGCTATAAGTGATAAACCCTAAAAAAATCAGAACCTTCCAATAATGTGATCTTGTGAAAAAAACACTTTGGAAAATATCAATTTTGCGACTTATGACTCATTTTCCTGAAACACATCACATATTACATTATCAACTAGTATAGATCCTTTTCCAAATTCAGGGCTATTTGAACCTGTATACTTAACAGAGCACTCCTTTTTCCATCTTTTAACTTCATTTCAATTTTTAGTCTGTACCATGTACTACACTTTGTAAACGCTTATGGAAATAAAAATCTATTATTATTATTATTATAATCACTATATCTATTTTACTGTATCAAGAAGTCGGAATCATAAACCATTTTCAAAATGAAAATTGCTAAAAAACTGTAACTTAGTACCCATATCAACATTAATACCTCAAATGGAACCATTTTAAGATTAAGGGAACGGTAGGAAGACCTAGGTGTAAATCCTATGAGGTACCTAGAAACCTGTTAACCTGTTCATCGGAAAATTATTGTAAGATCACAGTGATGAATAAAAGATATTTCTATTCTATTCTATTCTAAGGTTATTTTGGTCACTGCCGTGCAACAGATACAGATTCAGCATTCCCCAAATTCCATACTGTCCCATTCGAATTCCTCAAGGCATTCCCGTGGAATTCAGCATTCCCCACGTACTCTGTATGGGTTAATAGACAGGGAATGTGAGACAAAAGTATGGCAAGACAAAGATGGAGACAGTGGCGAGGGTACTATTAGAGTAAATATAAAGGCAAAATATGAAAATTCAGTAATAAATGTTGGACCTACAATGGCCCTTTCTTTGATTAAATTTTTTAAATTGTACAGCCCCCTAAGGCTAAACTACCTGTTTTCAACCCCTTTGAAACCATACATAAATGGGTCAAAATGCTATGACCTTACATGGATATATCAAGTATTGTTCATACATTGCAGTCGCTTGTTCCGTTTTGCCGACAAATGTGTATACTTTAAGACATCGAGGGGGAAAGTTGGAGATTTTAAGCTGCACAGAGAAACATAAACGAGTCATTTTACTCTAAATCCGAGTCCAGCACCTCCTAAAAGAGTCAAATCAAGTGACTCGTTTTGCCTGACTCTTTCATACCTATTTCTGACTCTAACTCAGAGTCACATTAACTCGTTCTCTAGATGCATCATGTGTAACTCTGTTTTTGACTCTGATAATCCTGGAAGTTTAGGGATAAACTCCAAAAGGGAGTCAGGGCCCTGATTCAGAGTCAGAGCCCTCTAATATGCACTGCCCGTAATTATATATCATATATTATATATACATACATGTATAGTCCTGAACATTAACGAAACCTGGTGTAATTATAAAATCAATATCTTGCTGAGGAATTTATATTGATTAATTTAATTTATATTGAGGAATTTATATTGATTAAATGTATTCTCATTTTATGTATGGTACCAAAAGTAAACCAAAAGTAATCGACATATCAAATATAAAGTATATAAATTATACATACATAATTATACATGCAATAAATATTTGCCTCAGCCTTCCCAAACTTCTGCATAATGCTATGAAAATTGTGGCAACAATCGTGAATGTGTGGGCTAACTTGCCACGATCTCAATTTTTTTTTATATGAAATTGGGTCTCAATTCGTGAATGTGTGGGCCAGAAAAATAGTCACGATTTCAAAATATTTTGCTTCATAATTCATACGAATTCGTCCACAAACTGTGAATTCGTCTGAATTCCTAAATCGTGAATGTGTGCATGGGGTATTACGCAATACCGCACTGCTAGTGTTACCGGACGTTTCGCGCTGATTTTCGCGCCAATTATGTGAAGACAAAGAACCACCCACATAGTGAAGACAAAGGACCAAACCAAGCTTCCGCTCGGATTTGTGTACATCTTAACCAGCCACATCTTACAAGTGTCTTGGTTATTTCCCATGATTTATGGAGAGGACGGGGAGGACGGAGAGTGTGAGGACGAATTCTAAAACAGATTTCCTTATCTGGTAAGTAATATCTATAGATACAGATACATTAAGTTGGAAGTCTGAAGGTAAATGACAAATGACTATTTTAAGGTAAACTCAAAGACATAAAGATGGCCAGGAGCATCTTGGCGATATGTGAGTGTTTGTGTATGACTGAATTATTTTCTTTGAATTCTTATTGCATGGTGGAATATCATATATTTATGTTAATTCATTTTCCTTGTTTTTAGAAATGTATTATTTCTTCTGAACCTGTATGTATTCTTTCATTTATTCCCATCCCTACGTCCAAATATATTTATGTTTATTATTTTCCTTGTTTCCTCCAGACAGACCTTACAATTTGGCCAGTCTACAAACAGATTTAGTGGCAGGAATTAATTGAACTTGAAGAGCTAGACAAGCACTGGTAAGGAAATATTTTTACCAATTTGTTTATTTCTGTGTCTGAATTGGAATATTGTTCACTCTACTATACTCCCATTGAAATGTAAGAACTGTAGATGAATTGCATCGAATATAGCTGTATTTTATTCCTTCCAGAAGCTGATATGAAGAAGTACGTCAACAAGAAATGATGAACCTAAATGATGAAGTGATGATTTTCTGAGTATTAATAAAGGCTAGGATTGCGGGAGAGGGGGCAAAGATTAAGCAAACAAAAGAGAGTCAAAATGGTTTAACTCTCTTTCTAAGCGAGTCGAATTCACTCCTCCTTGAAAGCGAGTCAGAATTACTCCAAAAACGAGTTATTCTGGCGACATGTGCTGGACTCCCTTTTAGGGTCAAAATGACTCGTTTCATTTTCTCTGTGTGGGTTGCTATGGTCGTCAAGGGCCGGATTCCCCCACAGCCCCGCCCACTGCTCGCCAAGATGCACTGTCACGTGACCAGATGAGAGAAGGCCGTCTCAAAGAATACCTAGTTACCAGCCAGGTATCAAGAGCAAGACAGGATGAGGCGACTAGTTTCCAGCCAGATAAATCGGAAACACACCTGTTTCTTCTTGGATTCCGCAACGTTTTTAACTTGAATTTTTAATGAAAATAAAATTTTAATTCTAATCACAGGACGCTGTGCAATGGGCCATGTGTTACTGTACCGAGGGGCTCGCTCACGTGTTGCTCCCTAGAGGTCGCCACCCACACCGCGCACCCTCCAGCCATACATGTGTCATGTAGAGAGTAAATGGGTCATATTTTCAGAAACTGTACAATTCACCTTCACCAATCCTCTCAAAAAACGCACATTTAAGACAAAAATTAGCTTCAAAATGCTGTTGAACGTAACAGAACTGACACTTTAAATCAATGCGATACCAAATTTACTCAGATATACCTGCTATTCTTCATTTTTCAGCCTTATTTAGGAGGACTTCCTAAATGTGTAGAGCTGCAAATTGTACATTTTCTGAAAATCTGACCCAAATCCTATATTACTGTCACCTCATCATGTCTGGCGCTTGACAGCTTTTTATATAAAGCTAAGATGGCCTGGAACTCACTACCGAGTGAGAAACAGGCCATAGAATCAAGGAAACACTTCAGGAAAGCAATAGAAAATACATTAGAAAAATAGGACGAATAGTAAGATGGCCCCTCTCTCCCCAGAGGGCAGACTTAAAACTTGACTTTATATTGTATTATATTATATTTTATTCTCACTATAAGTCGAATCCTATTATTATAGGAGGAACTATTGAGTTTTGTTTTACATGGAAAGTTAGACGATACTAACTTACCCCGTTAAATCCTGTACTGGATACCTATATTAGAAATGTTGTTATATGTCATAGATCTGTATTACTAAACTTACTTGTGCCTAAAATATATTAGCTTATTTCATAGATATAAAGGGAACAGCCGGAAGAACTAGGTATAAATCCTAAACGGTACCTAGAGGCCTGTCGACCTATTCGTCAACATAATTGTAAAAGCTCTGATGAATAAAAGATTTTTCTATTCTATTCTATTCTATTCTATTCTATATCACATTTCATTTCTTCCTCTCTCTTTCAACTCTCATTCTCTTCTTAATTTTCCACCTCCTCCTCCTCCCAGCTCCACCTATAGCTCCTCCTTCTTCTCATGTTCTTGATTTTAATTTTAATTTTTTATTTCCATTTAAGCGTCTTCTTTTTAGGTTTGTCTTCTTCTATTGTCTGCTTCTTCCGCCTCTTCTTCTTTTTCTTCTTCGTTGCCTTCTTCCCCTCTTCCTCCTAGCTCATTCTCTTGCTCCTCCTCCCCTTTCCCCTCCCAGTCTCCTCCTCTTTCTCCTCCCCCTTCTTCTTCCTCCTCTTCTCCCCATCCTCATCCTCCGCCCTCTCCTCTTTCTCCCCACCCCTCCTCCTTCTGCCCCACCCCCGGCTCCACCTCCTCCACCTCCTCTATCCCTCTTTCTCCTCCTCAGTGCACCCAGAATCGGTGCATCCTCCTCCCCCTTCAGTTCGCCCCGTTAACACCAGGTGGTGTGTCGGTGCGTCAGTGCCAGCTAGAGTGTATGTACACAGCAGCCCACATGTTGCAGGTCGTGCGTGTAATGTTTAATACAAACACATCAACATGTGAGCCCGGGGCCAGTTGGAGGCCAGTACATCACCCCAGCCCCAGGTTGAGGCGCTCCGTCCCCTCATCACTCTCTAGGCCAAAAAGAAATAGGTGTGTTTCCGACCCTCCCCCCCCCCCCCCCGCCCACACACACACACACACACCTCCCGAGAGAAAAAACTTCCCCCACCTAAAAAAAATCACCATGCCTGATTTCTTTTCATCTATTTTTTTCTTTAAGCTGGAAAACAAGTTTTCCTAAGCAGGAAATGTCAAAAAGCACAGTTTCCTTGTTTAAAACAACTATTGTTATAAAATAGTCATTTTTACAGTTCCAGGAAGGTGCCCCCCCCCCCACACCCCCCCCCCCCCACACACACACACAGACGCACACCTAGTCTTCAGTCAGATCAATCGGAAACACACCTACATGCCTATTTTTCTTTGTTGGCCTACAGAGAAGCTCGTGATGTTTGTGCAAAACAGATTTTATTACTCAAATATGAACAGTATTGAACAATAGTTATACCATGGCTCTCATGGGTTATTAACCCTTCATCAACAGGGACATGTGTTCATCAATGTATTAGGTTTATTTCCTTATTATATCACAGCTACACTTCAGGGAACAGGGTTAAAGAGAACGTATCGATCAAAACCTGTGAAAACTCTTCCAGGTCGCCCTGTATTCATTAGAGTTTTTTTTAAAGGTTTTAATCAGTTTTTTACTAGTCAACTTGTATCACCTAGTACCGTTCTTTCTATAATAATAATAATAATAATAATAATAATAGATTTTTATTTCCATATTACATTTACAACAATTGTTATACAATGTAGAATTAAAAGAGAGAAACCTATGGAAAGAGGAATAATCTCTGTGACAGTCACAGCTCTTCCGAATATCCCTTAAATTTTGTTTTATTTTGCTATCCCTATTGTTTGTACATCTATTTCTAGTTAAAATATAGACAGTGTCTAATATTGGACCTGCCTGCTACACTACAGTATAATGTAATTACAAAATAAAGTAAAATCAAGGCTAACTAAGTGAATAAAATAAAGTGAAAGTAAGAATCAAGGGTAAACTTATTATACTTTCATTCAATTAACATATACATAATTGCATATCAAGAAAGGGGCCACTGGAGACCTACCAGAGAGCCCTTAACATTGGTAATCAATCAGGTTCAGAAGGCAGTTGTGGTCACCTAAGTTTCAGGGAGTCATTAACACTTTAGCCTTAGTCTTAGCCTTGCGGTTAAGCTTATCGCTGGATGTGGAATCGAGGAATGTGGGTGTCTGGGCCTAACTGTAATGCAATTTTGAAAATGATCTTGGCGCATACATTTCTAACTGCACGACAAAGCTGTGTCCCTTTATATTTTGTAATTTTGTTGTCTTTTCTTTTTCTCTTTCAACTTCTATATCAGGGTCAGATTTTCAGAAAAATGTACATTTGGCAGCTGTACACATTTAGTAATTTCTACTAGATTCCGCTAAAAAAATTATAAATTTGGGGTATATCTGAATATATCTTTTATCGCATTGATTTAAAGTATCAGTTCTTTTATGTTAAACTGTATTTTGAAGCTCATTTCTGTCTTAAATGTGGGTTATTTGAGAGGATTGGTGAAGGCGAATTGTACATTTTCTGAAAATCTGACCAATCAATGACATAACAAATAAATGAGAAACAATGTCATTTGAAGAGAGAAAAAAGCAAATAAATAGAACATCAAAATATGCTTCGTTTGTGTGTACTAATGTATTCATTAGGTCCATATACAAATGTATTGGTTAGAAATTTGACTGACATAATATTCGGAGTTGTATAAAATAATTCTGAACTTGTGGCGTTGAAAAAGATTCACTAAGAAAATATTGATTTTAAATAAGACAATTTTATCGGCTTTATCTGGCATGATATCGAAGGACCGTTACGTAATTTATGGTTTCATTAAGATTAGGCCATGAAAATATGTGTGTTACTGACTTGGTGGTAACTTTTTCTCATTGTACAAGTTCGTGACATCCATAGGAAGATCTGGCACGCCAGAATTGGACAACCATTTGTTTTGTTACAGTATGACAATAAAGAATGTTTGAATTGAATTGATTGAACTTTTTCTTATTCTAGAACTTAGTCATCACCGCATCCCAGTCCAACTTTACCCTCTTTCTCCTTCTCCGTAGAATTTAAGGCATTTTAAAAGTTTTAATTAAATAAAAGAAACATACATATTATATGTGTGGCATATGTCAACGGGTAGCAACAGGTGTGGGTTTTGGCTGGTTACCCCGTCCCCCCCCCCCCCCCCCCACACACACACAATTTATGTTACAAAGTATTTTTCATTTCTGAGCAAATCAACCCCCCCCCCCCCCCACACACACACACAATTTATGTTACAAAGTATTTTTCATTTCTGAGCAAATCAACCCCCCCCCCCCCCCACACACACACACAATTTATGTTACAAAGTATTTTTCATTTCTGAGCAAATCCCCCCCCCCCACCCCCCCCCACCCCCCCCACACACACACACAATTTATGATACAAAGTATTTTTCATTTCTGAGCAAATCCACCCCCCCCCCTCCCTCCCCCCCCCCCCCCCCCCACACACACACACAATTTATGATACAAAGTATTTTTCATTTCTGAGCAAATTCTCCCCCCCCCCCCCTCCCCCACACTCTACACATCATCTGCCACTGCTGACTTGGGTTCTCGTAAGACGTTGCAAACATTTCTCTCTCAGTCTAGGCCCAAAGATGCATGACAGAGTCCCTTCAAACGGAGGGAAAGCCTCTCGCCTCAAACCGCAAAGTGCCATCATAATTCCATTTGATTAAGACCGATGTCATTATAGTCCCATTAGAACGCCTAACCTACTATAGCGAAGTAGGCGTCCAATCACTGACATACCCTTCTTATCTGATCTGAGGGTTTGGGCCTAGCTAGACTGCTCTCTCTCTCTCCCTCTGATTCCTTCTCTCTGTCCCTCTCCCTCTCTCCCTCTCCCTCTGTATGCCTCTCTGTACGCTTTCTCTCCTGTCTCTCTCCCTCTCTCCCTCCCTCTCTATCTCCTCTCTCCCTCCTCTTAGCTCAACAGGTGGTAGATGTTTTGGGTTGTGCCCCCCCCCCCCCCCTCCACCCCCTACAACCGCTCTCCATACATTGGCCGGCAGCTGAACGGGATGACCCTAGTGTAGTCACACTTGACCGCCCACCCCCCTCACCCACACACACCGACCCAGGCACCCCACACACTCACCCACACACCCTACCTACCAGGCGACCCGTACCCACATCTCCTTGTTTGGATTTTACCGGTTTTACACTTCAACTGAGGTAAGAATTTATATTAATTCCCATCTTTCATATCTGTGAATATTCACACAGTAAGTCTAACACACGGGCAGTGTGTGTTAGCGTGTGTAAAGGGTGAAATACCCGCGGTGTTGGGTGAGGGAGAGAGGGACCTCGAGGGTAGATGGAGTGTCATGGTGGTCCCGGGGTGGGAGACCGGGCGACGGTTGACTGCTTCCCGGGAGACGCAGGCTGTGTTTGCCGTCAATCATGGCCAGGTCGGGGCGGGCTGAGGAGGGCTAAGGTATAGGTAGGTAGGTTAGGGGTCAGCAGGTCAGTGGGGCTTTTAGTGACTGACTGGTCAAATAGCATGACCACTGGTCAAATAGCATGACCAGGACTTGCGTGCATCCATCATATCCCACTGACCATTCACTCTACAAAGTATGTCACTCAAACAACCCTCTCTTTCTCAACAAGTACTTTCTCCCTCTTTCTCTCGGAGTCTCCTGTCTTTTCTCTTTTCTCTTTTCTCTTTTCTCTCTTTACTCTTTCTGGTGTTATTCCCGGTTCCTGTGAAGTGTTCTTCCTGTTACTCTTCTCTCTCTCTCTCTCTCTCTCTCTCTCTCTCTGTCTGTCTCTCACTGATTTCACATCTTTCTTTTCCTCATTCTCTCCTTCCTCTATTTCCCCCTTAATCCCTGTTTACCTTCTTCTCCCTTCCTCTCTTCTCTATGACTTCCACCTCTCAACTGTCACTCCTGCCTCCGTCTCTTCATTCATTGTCTTCCCTTCTCTTCTCTCTCTATTAGCTTCTTATCTGCTCCTTCTGACTGTCCTCTCTTCTCTTTCTCTCTTCTCTTTCTCTCCTTTCTTTCTCTCCAACTAAAACACCACAGTCTGGGCTCAAAGATGAGAGAGTCCCTTCAAACTGAGGGAAGCCTCTCGCTCCAAACCGCAAAGTGCCATTATAATTCCATTAGGATCACAGGAATCCGATTAGCGCAGTAGGCGTCCAATCACTGACATACAATTATTATCTCATCTGAGGGTGTGGGCCTAGACTGAACACACAAAATACACCACCCAAGTTCCTGCTTACAAATTATACCAGTATGCCCCATCCTACCCTCTGGCTCTATAAGGGTCAGATTTTCAGAAAATGTACAATTCGTCTTCATCAATCCTCTCAAATAACCCAAATTTCAGACGAAAATAAAGTTGAAAATACAGTTCAACCTAACCAAACAGATTGCTAGAATCAATGCAATGCCGAATATACTCGAATTTAATTAGCATTGACCAAATTGCAGCTTAATTTAGCAGAATTTACTTAATATGTACAGCTGCCAATTGTACATTTTCTGAAAATCTGACCCATAACCTGACAGATTGGCACTCGCCACCAAAAGTCGTTACAACATTTTTATCAACAAAAAGTTTTTATTTTATGTTTCCCTGCCACATGTGGGCGGGTGTACGTACGCGTGCAGGGAGCGACAGTTGGTGGCCGGAGCGTGAGAGTCGTAACGGTCGTAAGGTGCTTACGGTTTACCGCAACCATCTTCTCCTGTCACTTGAGGGTGATTAGAGGGGGAGGGGGCAGTGGGGGCGGGGGAGGGGGCAGTGGGGCGGGGGGGGGGGGGGGGATCAGGGAGTTGACACTGGTCTTTCCTTGTCCCACAGTTTCATATTTTCGTGTTGCTTTAGATGTAAAGTATTCGTTGTGAATAATTTTCACTGTTCCAATGTTTTCGCGATTATTTGCATATAGTGCTGCATTTACTTTGCCAATTTTGGTATTTTGATTTTACAATTTAAATTAAATTATATAATTCATAATAATTGTATAGATCATTACCAGACATGATGTGGTGTTGTGTTAATTGTTTATATTCACTCCTCTACACGCTCTAGCGAAAGACAAGATCAGTTCGTCCAGTTAAAACAAATTTAAAATATGAGGAATTTTTCTGTTTATACAGGATTATAAATAATTATGAAATAAATACGGGGGGAGGGGGGTACAGTGTAGCGTGTATCAACCCCTTTGTTCCTAGTCAGAACTTAGATTCTCTTTTACTCTCAGAGTGAATCTAGAAACTTTAAAATCAACCCAAGAATCAACACACCCAGACATACAACTATTATTATTTGTCATTTTCAGGGTTAAATAAGCAGAATTAACTAAATGTGTAGAGCTGGCGATTGTGTAGACAGAATATTCATCTCGACTGTTCCAGGAGTGGTAATACGGACTGGTGGTTGTACATTTTCTGACGATCTGACCCGTACCCCCTTCTCTACCTCTGATTGTAAGGGCCCCGGGGTGGGGGAGGGGTGGGAGCGGGGGTAGACGTACATATGTGCCATGCTATGTGACGACCTTATGGTCCATGACTGACTTACTGTGTGTGAGACTGTGTGAGACCAACGAGACTAGAGGGAAGAGAGGACCGACTGAGGGGCCTATATGGGGGGAACCTAGGACGAGCTTGTTTTCGATTCTTATCACTCATTAAGGGCTAATGACAGATAGTGGTGTGTGGTTTTCTTGGAAGTGGGCAGATGTGGTCACTCCACATGGCTCCATCTTCAGCTGCTTTACAATGGCTGTTGCATGTAGGCCCAATAATTTTGCTATTTTCATGCCTTCCGATCTGGTGAAAATGATGGGACAAGTTTGAACTGCTAATTCAAACTATTATACACATGTCTAATTAATGAATATTCTTTCACCAGATCGGAACATTATATAAATTACAAATATTTATGAGAATTTGAGAGCTTAATACTCAGCTCAATAGATCCGAGTCATATTAGTCCTTTGAGAAGGGGAACATACCATCTGAAAGCTAAAGACTAGGGGATTCACACCAAATGCTTACCATATAGATATCATAAGTAACATGGCCACAACCTGGACCCAAAGTAACCCTCTTTTCTTGTAAGTTTATGTGGGTCAGGGGCTTTTATGGGAGTTTAAGAAAATGGAGTTTAGGGCTGAAAACAAGCTCGGGACTAAAGGATTGCCGCCTGGCCTGTGGTTTCATGCTGTGTGGCACTGGAGGACTCTGATGTGGGCCTTGTGGTTAGATAAATTATACCCGATAAGGTATACATTCTGCCTTAGAAGTTTAGGGCTTTGGACCCGGTCCTCTCTTCTCTAGTCTCGTTGGTGAGACAGATGGACAGACAGCCTGGGTTCATGTACCTATGTGCCGGGGAGGGGGGGGGGGCAGGGGCAGATGTAGGGGGGGGGGGGGGTAGGGAGGAGAGAACAGAAGGAGTAAGAGCAGGGCGGGGCAGGAAGAGAGGGAGGATTGCGAGGAGGAGGAGAAGAGGTGGACATACAGAAAGGAGGGCGAGAAGAGATAGGAGATAGAAAGTAGATACAAAGGGGGAGAGAGGGAGGTGAGGTAGAGGTCCAGAGAGATCCATAAAGGCAGGGAACAGAGGATAGAGGGGAGAGATTAGAACTGAGACAGATAGAGAGAGGGGCAGATGATAGAGAAACAGATAGAGACAGAGAGAGAGGTACAGATGATAGAGAAACAGATAGAGACAGAGAGAGAGGTACAGATGATAGAGAAACAGATAGAGACAGAGAGAGAGAGGTACAGATGATAGATACATAGAAAGGGAGAAACAGATAGAGGGAGAGAGAGACAGGTAGAGAGAGGGAAAGAGAGAGAAAAAGAGACAGGCAGGCGAGAGAAAGGAGAGCCACAAACCTGCAGCAGAGGGACAGGTGGCATGGAGGTGCACACAGGGGCAGGAGGTGTCAACACCCTGTATGTGGCTTTGACCCTGTCACCAGTCTATTTATAGCCCTCTCACCTGCTCAGTTCCGCCCCATTCACACGTGCTGAACCGTTCAGTCTGCAGCAATTTGATAAATTATTTCACTTGAGATGTCTTTGTCACAACTGTACAAGTGGGTGGTGGGTTGAGTCAACTGATGGTGAGAGACCTTTGTGTAACCATACACTCTGTATCTATTACACAATAACGGGAAATTACTGTATAAGACCATAGTAATATAGAATAAACACATATAATAAAGAATAACAATTAGGGAAGAATCCTTATATCAGATAAGATAAGATAATTCTTTATTTGCCATAAGGTGTTTGACAAAAAGGTTGCGTCCTTCTCAAGAGGAGGTCTTCCCGAACATGCCTTTCTTCATTACCTTTTTTCTTGGTTACATTTTGACTAAGCTACGTATACATTAAACATTATAGGTGTTAAAACAGTGATCAGAAAACAAGTTAAACAAGTAGATTAACTATAATGTATATATAATAAAGAATAAGAATTAAATAAGAAGCATTGCATAATAAACATGATAAATTGACGAATACAGGGCCTATACAAAAGCTGAATCTCATGCGATTTTGCGCCACAGAGGACTCTTTTTTCCACCTTAGAGTAACAAGTTACACAGAGGAGAGTCTCGGGGAGATGAAGGGTTCCGTCATCTCCGCCGCCCAGCAGGGTGATTAGCTCTTATCTGGTCATTAGCAGTGGGGTGCCCCTCACCATTTCTAAACGACTTAATTGCAATTTTAAAAAATCATTTTAAACTTTTGAGTTTTGGTTACCTGTATCAGAATTATTTCGATACAGCATCAAATAGATAGTAAAGAACAGAAAAACTGTCCTTCCCTGGTTCAAATAGATGCACTACAAGTGGAGATATCATGTACCAACTACACAAAATTCATCATTTTTACTTGCATTTTCCCCCCCATGCGACATTGTGCGACACCTTAACCACATATACCACTGGAAAGCTGCATTTCTCAAGAATTACATACTCAAATGTCAATAATTAGGACGGATTAGGAAATATATAAATCTTGAAAAGAAAAGGTGCTTTCAAATAAGTGTTCCAAAGAAATTTAACAATAACTTGAGTTCTTATCATGGTAGGAAGATAATTTGACTACCAAAATCATGCTTGCAACATGGGAAAAATAATTCTGGAAGGGTGCAGTGTGTATGAATAATATGAAAACGCCTCTTATTATTCTTTAGCCTTACATCATATCTCTTAAGATCACATGTACACAATTTGCGAGATTAGATTACAGTCAGGTCCAGACGGCCACATTCCTCGATTCCACATACAGTGATAAGCTTAACCACAAGGCTAAGACTAAGGCTAAACGTGTTAATGACCCCAAAGACTTAGGGGTCCAAAACTGCCTTCTGAACCTGTATGAACATTGTACATCTAAAGGAATTGACAGTGCAAATTAAAATACAAAACAGATAGAATAGGTACGTCGACATCTAGATAACATCCAGCTCTCCCAGCCGCTACCTTAACTCAGTGTTGAATTTAGAATAATGACAATCAATTTAATCACGACATCATCTTAAATCTGGTGGTGATGTATTACAGTATTCAATATAAATGGGTTAACGGAATTTCCCACTCTAATTCTAATATGATGTCTTGATAAGATTTGATAAAGGTTCCTGGTTTTCGTCAGCCGATCTCAACTAGTCGGCCTTGACACTTAATGTGCATTTTCCTGCCCTCCACAATAACAACAAATAACAAAGAATAATAAAGAATAAGGGAAAGGACGATGGGAGTTTAGGCCCAAAGTTGAGCGAGTACCTTCAAACGAAGGGAAATCCTCTCGCTTCAAACCGCAAACTGCCATCACAATTCCAATAAGACAGCAAAATGTCATTATATTCCCATTAAAACGGTCAAGAAACTGATTATCTGACCTGAGGGTTTGGAGAGTGATGAGCTAAAATAGCTTGGTATAATGCTATTGTGCCACTTTTTGAAGCAATTTTCTGACCCTGTGAATGTCACCGCCCCCCCCCCCCCCCAACACACCCCGGGGGTATATGAGGGTATTTATAAGACAAACACAGGGATTATAAAGGTCGATTATTGACCTTTAATTAACCCCTGGTGCCCTTCACTTGTGTGTCTATTTACCCTGATCCATGTCCACCTCACCCCTACTGCACCCTGCACAGGGCTGCCCGGGCTAGACTTGCTCACACCCAGATCAGTCAGGTTCAGAAGGCAGTTGTGGTCACCTAAGTTTCAGGGAGTCATTAACACTTTAGCCTTAGTCTTAGCCTTGCGGTTAAGCTTATCGCTGGATGTGGAATCGAGGAATGTGGGTGTCTGGACCTAACTGAGATCTGATTGTTACAGGCTTGTGGTGGTGTTTGTGCCGCTTAATAACATAGTACAAGTCCCGGGGAATCTAAGTGGGGGAACATGCCCCAAAATCACAAAGAAATGCACAAAATGGCCGTCGCTAGAAAGGTTGAAACTCCGCCAGTTGGGGTATTTGTATGATTTTATTTGGCCAAAACATTATATGGTACACATTATTCTCAGTTGAAGTTTCATTATTACTTTCATGTATTATTTTTGGCTTGTCCGTGGTGAGTAAGGACTGACAAAAGTCCGAAACGTTGCAAATAAAGCCCATCTCCCATCCCATCCCCCACCTCAACCCCTCTTCCCTCTTCCCCCTCTCATTACTTTTCACCCCCCTCTTACCCTCCCTCACCCCTCTTACCCTTCCTAATCCGAGACAATAAGAAATAGAGATTTACTTTACTTAAAATCTTCCTTATGTTTTAGGCATAGGGAGTCCAATGAAATATGAAAAAGGTCGATGTAGACAATATTGCATACCAAGAAAAAATGAACAAAAGATGCCGTCCCAAATGTACCAAAAGCAGGACATCCATTTCTAAAGTGGTTCATATATGTTTTGTGGCATTGTTTGGGAGGCGTCTGGCCGTTGTAGATATTTATAGTTTGTGTGTATAAACTGACAATCTTAATGTTTGTAATTGTTGCTATTAGCAACGGATTCCTGTAATTGTGTAAAATACCCCACGTGTGCCTTTCTGGTCTAGGTATAGATAACGTCATCATAGTGTGACCCTTTTGGGAAAAGTAATAAAGTTTATTGCTTTATCTCTAAGACTAAAGGCTTTATTTAGAAAATCATTATTTCCGTTTCTATAAAGTGTCAGGGTGGTTTTCCTCCCTGGATGTATTGCGATTTCCATGATTTTTATGTAAAGATATAGATTATAATAATGTTTGGAGAAATCTGAAGTTTTTTTTACCTGGCGTCTAATCATTAAAGAAACCAGTTATTTTTCTTAAATTCTATTACGAATATCATTTTTTTCTTCCTGCAAAAACTATTTCCATGTCCATTTAATATAAATGGCGAATGTTTGAATTTGTTTTTTAAAAATTGACATAGTGTGTGATTCGAGCTATACATGGCGGGAGAGGAAATTATGGGTAATAGACGCAGTTACGTCATAATGAGGGTATTCTCGTGCGCATGCGTTAAGAAGGGGAGCTACGGCTGAAATTAAATTGGTGAAATAATCAGATAATAACGCGATAAATAACCATGGTTATGCGTTATTATGTACTGAGTGGTGAATAGAGAGAGAGAAGCACATTATAGATCTACGTGAATTAAACAACTAGATAGCGACACTTATAATAGACCTTATCAAAGTATGGTTGAACGTAATCATGAAAGAAGATAATGATAAACAAAGCAGTTTTCCTTTACTCTGAGTGAGTGAGATTGGTTGCTTTACGCCCTTATCAACACGTTTAATATGGTTATATCAAGGGCGGGAGAGCTGAGAGGGAGTGAGTGAGATTGGTTGCTTTACGCCCTTATCAACACGTTTAATATGGTTATATCAAGGGCGGGAGAGCTGAGAGGGAGCCAGTTTATGATCATACCCAGGAAATAGAGATAGAGAAGAAGGGAGAGAGAGTGACAGAGAAAAGAGACAGAAAGGCACTTTATGGTCTTACCCAGGACCATTCTTTTACTCTGTATTAAAACTTCCTATATAATAATCTCGTTGATTAAAATAAGAAGGGAACACCTAAAATGCCATTAGAATCCCATTAAGATATCTACTCCAGCGCCGGGAAAGGCATTAGCGCAGTAGGCGTTCAATCACTGACTCAACTCTAAGCCTAGACTTCTTATGTGTGGGGGGGAGGGGGCGGGGGTATCCGTTAACCGCCCCCTTCCCCTAACCCCCAGATGAGTAAGGGCCCAATTAATGAGAGTATTTGGGTTTAATTAAGCCTAATAAAGTAATTAACCTATCAGTCATCATTCACCCCAACCACCCTATTATTACGCCCTATACACCCCATCTGCACTACCCCAGATATAGCCTGGTCAACCCCTAGACCAGATAAGCCAGCCCTAATGTTATACACCATTAAGTAACATTTATCCAGGGTTATTAACTCTAGAGCTTCAAGTTTATTGAGAAGTACCTAATGTTTGAACCTAGAGTAATATGCAGATTACTGTAAGGTTTGAAATAAACTTTATATCCTTAAAAATGTAATTGTACACATTGGGACAGTTAGCATTGCTGCTATTGTATCAGGAACAGGGTGAAGTTACACTCTAGGCCCAAACCCTCAGATCACACTCTGGGCCCAAACCCTCAGATCAGATAAGAATGGTATGTCAGTGATTGGACACCTACTTCGCTAATCAGTTTCCTGGCCTAGGACTAGGCATTTTAATGGGAATATAATGGCATTTTGCGGTCTTAATGGAATTATTTATACTGGCACTTTGCGGTTTGAGGCGAGAGGCTTTCCCTTCGTTTGAAGGGACTCAACTTTGGGCCTAGACTGGATAGGGTATCTACCCCACCCTGAAACATCAGGAGCATGCCATCCTCCCTAGGCAGGCCCTCTATTCCGCAATGAGTCACTCCATATAGTACGTATATAGGCCTGCCTAGGGAGGATAAGAGCATGCATGACATAAGCCTGATTCCTGCTCTAACTCTAATGACACCAGAATAAGTATAGGATTAAAAAAGAAAAAAATAGGATTAAAAAAGGAAAAAAAACTCTTGGCATGAAGCGAGTACAAAATATAAAAACATTAGAATAATGATAAATGTGGAGGCGTGGGGCAAGTCCAATAATTACAGGATCAGTAAATGGAGCCAAGTCTACCGCCACCTGTAGACAGGATTAACGGATAATCTCCGCTAATCCCGTCATGGGGGAACGCTTAGGGAACGCTACCCGGGTCATGTGACCAGCTCTAGGTCACCTGATCCTTTTATAATGAGAAAGTATTTCTTCTTTCAGTTCTATAAAAAGTATAATACAAGAATTGAGGCGTGAACATGTCAATGCGATCTATACATATGCATGCCCAAGTCAAATATTGCTTAACAGGACCTAATGGAATTCCTTCTGCCACACATTGACATCAGAGAGAAATCACCGTATTTTAATCATCCTGCCATAAACTATCGTCCTCCTGTTCTTCCTCCTCCTGCTCCCCTTTCTCCTCCTCTTCCTCCTCCTCTCCCTCCCCTCCTTCTCTTCCTCTTCCTCCCCTTCTCCTCTCCCCCTCCTTCTCCTCCTCCTCCTCTTCCTCCCCTTCTTCTCCTATCCTCCACCTCCTTTCCCTCTTTCCCATTCTTCGCTTCCAACGGCCTCGTCCTCCCCTCTCATCGTCCTTGTTCTTCTCCGAATAATTTGCTCTGAAAGAAAGAGAAATAAAATTAAATGATCAACAAGAAAGCAAACAATTTCTGAGAGACCCTGGTATGTGCGCCATGTGTACACTATTGGTGCCATTCTAACGACAGTTTTTATCAGCGAGGTTTTGTTTTAATGGAATCCAAAACAAGCCTGACACAGAAGCCTGTTGCAGCTGTTGTATGTGTGTAGTCCACACTCACTGTCGGTGCAGGGTAACGGACATATGGGTCAGATTCACAGAAAATGTACAATTTACTCTCAAATAACCCACATTTTAGGCGAAAATAAAGTTCAAAATACAGTTCAACCTAACCAAACAGATTGCTAAAATCAATGCAATGCCGAATATACTCGAATTTACCTAGTATTGATCAAATTGCAGCATCATTTTGCAGAATTTACTAAATGTGTAGAGCTGCCAATTGTACATTTTCTGACAATCTGACCCACATGTAGTACAATGTATTTGTGTAGAAATGTTGTGTACATTAGTGCGGCTTGTACTTGTCATCAGTTAGTTCGATCACATGTTTCTGCTGTGTGCAAGTAATCTATATAATTTTGCTTCATAAAATAATGTTTCTCTTCTTTTAAACTTGTTTTTAGACATGTGTATCTCAGTAGTACGTTTTCAAGAAGAAAAATATACCTTTTAAGGCTTTTCTGGTTAGGAAGACTTACTTTCCTGCTTTAATTAGCTTTTTTTTGTAAAACAAACAAAAACAGAAAAATAGGCACGGGGCTGTCGGGTGGGTGGGGTGGGGGGTAACTCTGAGACATAGATGTTGGTTTGCCTAATATTGATTTGTTAGACTTGTTTTCGCTATAAAAATGGCAAATAAAAGATCAATCAATCAGTGACTAAGACAGAAGGATGACATATAATGTAAACAAACAAACCATGTGAAGTCTATCTCTGTCACTAGACTAGATTTACTTGACAATGTGAGGCCCGTAGTTACTGTTTATGTCACCAGTGTTTATATGTGCTGCCAGGGGGCTCTGACTGTCCACATCTCCATTAGCCCCTTCCCCCCCCCCCCCGATACTCACACACACACAGTCATTTGTTACCAGGACTACCTAACTACCCAGTCCAGGCTCAGAGTTGAGAGAGTCCCTCCAAACTGAGGGAATTCCTCTCCAGTCTAGGCTCAGAGTTGGGGGAGTCCCTCCAAACTGAGGGAAACCTCTCCAGTCTAGGCTCAGAGTAGAGAGAGTCCCTCCAAACTGAGGGAAAGCCTCTCCAGTCTAGGCTCAGAGCTGAGAGAGTCCCTCCAAACTGAGGGAAAGCCTCTCCAGTCTAGGCTCAGAGCTGAGAGAGTCCCTCCAAACTGAGGGAAAGTCTCTCCAGTCTAGGCTCAGAGATGAGAGATTCCCTCAAACTGAGGGAAAGCCTCTCCAGTCTAGGCTCAGAGTTGAGGGAGTCCCTTCAAACTGAGAGAAACCCTCTCACTCCCCCCCCCCCCCCCAATCCCTTTGAAATTGCATTAGGCCAATGATGGTTGGCCTACTCCGGACAGAGGGATGCATTGACGTAGTAGGCGTCCAATCGCTGACAGTCTAGACTTAGATTTGGGAGTCCCTTTAGGTTGAGGAAAAACCTCTCTCCAAACCAAAATTGCCATTATAATCCCATTGGGACGCCTACTCCAGGCCCAGGAAAGCCATTTGCGCAGTAGGCTTCCAATCACTGACATTCCATTCTTATCTGAACTGAGAGGATGTGAGCCTACCATCAACTATACCATGTGTATGTCCTGACCTTGAACTATTATGGAATTAATAGATTTCATTTCCATATCACAGAAATTGGTTTAAAAAGGGGGAAAGGTAATTTGTTTGAAGGATTCGGTCCTTAAAAGCAAATAAAACTTGCATAATTTACATCAGACTATGGCAAAGATGAGAAGAATTTACACTAGATGCATTCACACATTTACTAAGGATTGAAAAATAATTGAATTGACTTTCGAATTCTATATTATAATTTTACTTTTTTTTCGTTTTTAGAAAGTTTAAATCTGTGTCGACCGTTTGGTCTGTACCCATATCAGCTGTTTTAATGCCCTATACGAACTCCCATAATTCCACCTTTTACTTCCGGTTGATTTTAACTGTTGCATGTGACATGAAATCTGGCACCAATTTCGTCTAACCCCCGCCCTCCCCACCCTCCTCCCCCCCCCCCTCCCTCCCTCAACTCGCTGCACCTGTCCCGGGACCTGTGACCGCCTCTTTCTCTTTTCTCGCTCCTGATCGTCCCCCCATGGCACTCACCTCCTGCTGCCGAACTACCACCTCCTACACTTTCCCTTTTGATATTTTCTCTCCTCTTCCCGCTCATGACCCCCTCACTCTCTCTCTTTGCCCATGATCCATCTCCATCCCTCTCCCCCCCCCCCTTCCCCCGCCTCTCACTCTCTCCTTATCTGGCCTTTCTCCTTCCCTTCTCCCCTCTCTCTCCTCATCTCTCTTTCCCTCCTCTCCTCTCCTCTCCTCTCTCTCTCCGGCTCCCTCCTCTTTCTTCTCTCTCTCCCTCCCATCTCTCTTTCTCTACTCCCCTCTCTCTCCCGGGTCTCTCTCCTGTACCTCTCACCCCCGCCCCCACCCCTGCACCCCCCTCCCCCTACAGGTAGCCCATACACCTGTCCCCTAGAACTCACTCACCCTCCCCTGCCCCTATTATCGCTCATTAGTGGCGACACCTGGGGGATACTCGGGAAACTTCTATAATTAGAAATTACACAAATATTTTGATTTCTCCACAATGACCCAATTACAGGACAGCACGAACTATAATTATTGGCATTTAGGGACGTGAAGGTCACTTCCCAAGGTCAAGTGGTATCGCTAATTTGTTATAGCCTAATTTGTTATAGTTTGTTATCATTGTTGTTGTTTTGGCATAATTCTAATATTTCTAGAGACCTCTATGATAATATAGTATTAGTTGTATGTTTACCAAGTGATACAGTGTAAAAATACTTATTAAATGTTGATGATATGATCATATAATATAAAAATTACAATAATTGTGGAAGTAAGTTTTGTAGTTTCGTATATTTCCAGTAATATGATAAAACAGGACCATATATACATAGATTTCACTGACGTCACGGCCCTGGCCATGTTTGGGGTCAAGATAGATGGCTATGTATGCTGCGATACTTGAAAATATCGTTTTCTGGCTGTTTTAACCTTTACCAGTTTTAATCTGACACAACAATACCTTCATGATAGGTTAGATAATCTGCCTTTAATGTAGAATTACCCAAGTATCTACTCTTGTGAGTTTTATCAACTTTGTTTTGATACCCCCGCCATAGACGGCCAGCGTAGCGATGCCCCTGAAAATGGCGGTCACTGTGATACCCCAGCCGACTGGGTGACGTCATGTGAAATCTATGTATAGGTTAACATGATAATATGTAATATTACTTATTGTGTTTCAATTGCAATATGATATAGGCAGGCTATCATAGTTTATATGATGTATAAATATCATAATTAATGATGTTATCTCATTATACACTAAACGTGTAAGATATACTATAATATAATATGCAGGTGTTATTTCTAAGTCAGTGAACTCACTCCGCACTGCGCATGTCCAGCTGGCTTCTACCGGAAGTAGGTGTCACATGCAATATGCTCCACCATGTGACGGGAAGGCGACGGTTACTGGGTGAGCTTCCGGGCCGCAATATAATACCTTCTGTACAAGAGAGTTCCACGGGGGCTGGAGCTGGTTTAGGGATCATGGTGTTATATTATATTTCCTTTTGTAGGATAAAGTACTGAGGGTTGGAATAACCTTGGCAACATTGCGCCAGACTGGATTATTGTAGAAATGTTACATTTAGGCTAACATTTACCCATGTGTCGGCCATGTGTACAGTCCTATAATGCTATATAGCAGATATACAGGGATTATAAATTAATTAGAGAAAGACGTTAATCAAGTAAAATTACTAAATAATAAAATCGGATTTCTAATACAATATTGACAAGAAATCTGATACCAATCCGATTTCTATGACTAGATAGTTGGGTGTATAATATCAATATTCAATTTGAAAAAGCTACAACAATTAATATGTCATTGCATAATTTGTGTAGTAGACCTAATATTGGGGGCAGAAGTAGTTTGACACGGTTAAGGAACTTAGTATAGGTCAGAGGGTATTGTTTCTGTAACGATTCCAGCCAATCATTTAGGTAATAACCATTTACCTCTCTTACACGCTTGTGGTTTATATTCACTTAATCACTCCACAATGCATAAACCCCCGACAATTTCACTTTGAAGTGTTTGCTGTAAACATACCCTGCTCTAACTCATTGTATGGGCGCTCTCCCCCAGAACGGCCTTGACCTTGTAATATTATCTTAGAGCAGACGACAATTAAACCTCAGCTAAACTCGCGCCAACAATGAGCCAAGATGGCGGCCGCCCTCAGAGCCACCAGATTAGGCAGCCTCAATAGAAAAGACAACAAAGCCGACAAGGCCAATCTAGGGTAGGCACGCGATACGTCGTCAGGCACGCCAAGGTCATGACCTCTCCATGGTTACCTGGTCACCATGGTTACTTGATCTCCATGGTTACATGGTCCCCCATAGATGGCACGTCGTGTGTGTGAAACAGGATTAGGCCAGGGTCGTGGATCTTCTCTTCTCTGTATTCAAGCTTGAGGGATTAGTGTATGAGGGTCAAATATTTAGAAAATGTACAATTCGCAGATAAACACATTTAGTAAATTTGGCTAAATTATACTGAGAAATGGTCAATAATAGAGTATAATGAGTATATTTGATACTACCTTGATTTAAACGGTGTGTTTCGTTAAATTGAACTGTGTTTTGAACCTTATTTTTGTCTTAAATTTGGGTTATTTGTGAGGATTGGTGAAGACGAATTGTAGATATTTTACGAGTTCATGCACCCATCAAAGCTGTGGCTAAACCTAAAGGGTAGGATTCCTGCCTTTCAGCTTTTTCCTTTATTACTTTTTGATATTTAGTGGAAGGCAGGTAGGAGAGGTCAGCCATGCAAATATATGGGTCAGTTTGCAAAAAAATACGAATCAGGTATACACTTTTTAAGTACATTTTAAGTATGTTTTTAGGGAACCACCAGGAACTGAACAAAATCTATTTTCTGTCTATTTCATAACAGTAGTTGTTTTAAACATGAGAACATGTACCTGAGAACATGTAAGGGTCAGATTTTCAGAAAATGTACAAGTGGCAGCTCTACAGATTCAGTAAATTCTGCTAAATCAGGCTGCAATTTGGCCAATACTAGGTAAATTCGAGTATATTCAGTATTGCATTGATACTAGCAATCTGTTTGGTTAGGCCAGGGAGGTATATACAGAGGGAGCGGAAGCCAGGTTCCAATAGTTAAGAGTAATTCCACTAGAGCTTGTGGCGCTAACTACAGTAATAGAAATAGACACATGTGTCTATTTCTATGCTACAGTGAATCAGGTCAACCCACTCCCACCCATATATACCCAATAGCCAGCAATTGTATAGCTATTTTTAAGTATGTGACTTATGGTGTTGCTTGGAAAAGGCAATCAAATTTAACTGGGCTACCAATGTGTCAAATATTATGTATGCTGATGGAACAACTTAGCTGTTGTTTACTGATTTATGATTATATGATATAGCTAAAAGTGTTAGCAGAATGCTTGGGTCTAATTTCAGGGTACAAAAAACAGCACCGCAACGCCACCTGGTATACAATAGTGAAAACACCAACCCAGACAGGCATAGTCCTGTGGAGTCCAACCTTGGCTTCTACTCCCTCTGTATATACCTCCCTGGTTAGGCTGAACTGTATTTTGAACTTTATTTTCGTCTGAAATTAGGGTTATTTGAGAAGATTGGTGAGGGTGAATTGTACATTTTCTGATAATCTGATCTGTATATCTTCAAGAGTTTTCTGGTTAGAAGACTTGTCCTGCGTTAATAAGCTTTGTTGTCAAAAAATCATTAAAAAAAATAGGGAAGGTTAAAAAACTTTTAGATGGGGTAAGTTTTTTAGGTAAGGGGGCTACAGTCTAGGCTCAAAGATTAGAGTCTCCCTTCAAACTGAGGGGAAACCACTCCCTCCAAACCGCAACGTTTATTCCCCGCAACCCCTTGCCTCGAAGATATCATAATTTTAATTCAACTTACTACCTAACGGGTAAGTCTCTCAAAATTCTAAAATCATAATTCCATTAGGGCCGCAAAATACCATTATAATCCCATTGGACGCTCAGTCCTGGGGTCAGGAAACAAATCAGTGCAGTAGCCTGATCTGAGGCTTTTGGTGAAAACTTGCGAGGTAGCACCGGCTGGCCGAATGAAGCCACACGCAGTGGGCGGGGCTTAGCAGGCTTTTACCAATCAAGTAATTACTTTTATTAGTGAGTTTTTAGTACAGACAGTCCACTATTACCTTTATTGACTTAGGACAACCAATTTAAGGTTAGGTTTAGGGTTATTTTAAGTATTGATCATTGTTCGATCACATTTTCTAAGATTGTGACAGCACCACTGTAGCCCCGCCTCCACGGCTACAACAGCCAATCAGAGATGCAAAGTCACAGAAGCCACTCTCAGTCAGCCGGTGCTGACCTCGCCAAGTTCTCCCTCCTTGCTGATCTGAGAGGCTTGGAGCCTAGACTGGGTAAATCGGAATTTACACCTATCTTTTTTGCCTGACGTGTGTATTGAGGGGCTAAATATGGCCACCTACATAGCGGTCTACTGAGAGATCAAATTACTACTTGGGTCAGATTTTCAGAAAAATGTACAATTCGCCTTCAACAATCCTCTGAAATAACCCACATTTAAGACAAAACTGCGCTTCAAAATGCAGTTTAACATAACATAACTGATACTTTTAAATATCAATGCGATCCCAAATATACTCAAAATATACCCGATATTCATCATTTTTCAGCCTAATTTAGCAGAATTTCATAAATGTGTAGAGCTACTAATTGTACATTTTCTGAAAATCTGACCCCACTTATCGAATAGGCGATTTGCATAGCCGTCATTTTGAATGTTAATTCACATTGAATTATGGGACTAATGGTACAGTCTAAAATGTAAAGAAAACATGCCATGTTCAGCATGTAATATTTATCAATGTTCTAATGTCAATATCCATGTGTTATACATGCTTCCCATAACATGAGCCTCCATCTTTCCCATCATGCATTTGGTTTTCATACATCATTTTATTGGTGAAAACATTCGTGCAATTTTTAATAAAATGTTGCCAAATATTTGCAAGTCAGATTTCATCAGAATCCATACCAAGATGCACTGCAATAGACATGCGCAGTGGCACATGCAAATCCCCCCATTGTCAGTTTATGGTGCTAAATATGGGCACCTACAAGATAGATGGGTAGAGAGATCCCTAGATAGAGATAGACTGATCCTAGATAGAGATAGACTGATCATAGATAGAGATAGACGAGAGATCAAGTTACAGCTTATCTAATTAATGCTATTGTCCGCCCGGGTCGTCCTCAAGCTCACGTGTTGTCTGCCCCTGACTTGTCTGCTAAGGCCCCCCAAAAAGAATGTGTGTTTCCGATTTATCTGGCTGAAACTAGGTAGGGGAAATGGTAACTTTTCTTTCTAAATCCTTTTTTTAGGAAACCACCCTCCCAGGAACTGAAAAAAAATGTCTTATTTTATAACAATAATTGTTTTAAACATGGAAAATGGGCTTTTTGACAGCAGTTCGCGGTTAGGAAAACCTGCTTTCCTGCTTCTGCTTTTATTACCTTTTTTTGTCAACCCCCCCCCCCCCCCCAAAAAAAAACCAAAAAAACAAACTAAGATATAGGGGGGGGGGGGGAAATGAGAGGTTTGGTCAAAATTTTTTTTAGATAGGGGAAGGTTTTTCTAGGTAGGGAGGGTAAATCGGAAACACACATGTATATTCTGTTTTTTGGCCTAATGGTGGCCAGACATGGTGTTGGTGGACATTAATATGGTTTATGTGGCCACCAGTATTATCCCCTCATTGTTGTACCTATAGACTTGTCTACACTCAGTATGAGAACATGTTGTAAAATTGACAGCACAAATTGTCTAATTTTTAAGTGAAAGTATTAGTCCAAAGGTACAGGTGAGAGTCCAGGGTCTGACCGTTATCTCAAAGTTGATCACATGGGAAGGGAGGGGAGGGGCTGACCGCTAGGTCAGGGGAGGGGGTATTGCACAGCAGATAGATGTCAGTGATTGGACGCCTACTGCGCTAAGAGTGTGTATGACAATGTATTTCTCTACATCAGATACGATTGTATGTCAGTGATTGGACGCCTACTGCGCTAAGAGTGTGTATGACAATGTATTTATGTACATCAGATACGATTGTATGTCAGTGATTGGACGCCTACTGCGCTAAGAGTGTGTATGACAATGTATTTATGTACATCAGATACGATTGTATGTCAGTGATTGGACGCCTACTGCGCTAAGAGTGTGTATGACAATGTATTTATGTACATCAGATACGATTGTATGTCAGTGATTGGACGCCTACTGCGCTAAGAGTCCTCATGAGAAAATGTATTTCTGTAATTCTTTCAGTTTCGATAATCATAATATTTACATTTTCGAATTATGGCATTGGAAATACACATTTAACAATCCGACACATCAGCAGTTGCCTGAATAAAGTTAGACAGAGGATTCGTCCTGGGTCCACTACCCGCGCAGAGAGAGAGGCCAGTCGCACAGGCTAGAATAAAGTAAGCTATTTCTGCTCTTCCAATATTAGGGGCAGAAGTAGTTAGGCCCTGCGAAATTTAGCTCTTTTAGATTTTGGTAACCCCCACCCCCTCACCCACCCGAGTAACAACATATGACTTAAGACCTCTATCTCTATCTCTTTCTCTATCTAAAGACTATACATGTATGAATAGAATGAGAATTTATACAGAACGATACTATCACTTTTGTTTAAAAAAGAGCCTTACTCAAACGTCTAAGACTTGGCCAACTGAAAAACCCTACCCGTGGATCTTGCAAGCACGGTACATGTACAAAAAAATACCCCGCCCCCTTGCCCCCCCCCCCCCCCCCCCCCCCCCCCCGCCCTTCAAGGTCTATGCAGGTCTAGGTAGAAGATGGTGAATCCTGTGAATGGCCATATTTTGCCGGTAATGAATGCTACAGGGGGCACACAGTGATCTCTCCCCTTTTAGCCATGTGTAGATGTGAGGGTAGATAAGTGGCTCAGTGGTTAGTTAGTCACATTTATGGCTGGCCTTAATGATGGGCTATATAGCGGGGGGGGGGGGGCTGATTAGGCCAACACAAATAAAGGTGCCTTTCTGTCTCTTTTTCTCTGTCTCTCCCTTCTTCTCTATCTCTGTTTCCTGGGTATGACCATTCTACTCTCGTTGGTATGATCATAAACTGCCTTCCTCTCAGCTCTCCTGCCCTTGATATAACCATCTAAAATGTGTTGATAAGGGCATAAATCTCACTCACTCACTAGGCTTGTTTCCCATTTATAGTAGCGGAAAACTAGGTAGAGAGTTGGGTGGTAACCTCTTTTCACCATTTTTGTTTTAGGAAACCACTATTCCAGAATCTTAAAAAGGTCAAATTGTAACACTACAAACAAGAGTAATGTAGACTTTTAAGGTTGTTCTGGGCAGGAAGGCTGGCTTGTTTGTTTTCCTGCTTTAATTATATTTTTAAAACTTTTTGGTAACTCAATAAAGTCCCCCCTCCTATTTCTCAGCTGTATGAATAAGAAACGTACCAATTTTATTTGGCCTAATGATCGCGCCATGAAAGAATAAATGAGCCCATGCAGATCCAGGCGACCAGGGTTAATAAGTATAATCGTAACAAAGGGTTAATGGGGTACAAGTGCCTTCGGCACTTGGATTGTAGAGGCAGTTGTGTTTCTACTTCTTATATGTAGGTCGGAAAAAAAGCTGGTAAAAAAAAAGTAGTTTCAGTTGGTAAAAAACAGTTGGTCAGAAAAATAGTTGGTAAAAAAAGGCCATAAAAAAAGCTGTGTAAAAACAAATGGGTTGTAAAAGAAAATTTGGTCGGAAAAATAGTTGGTTGTAAAAAAAGTTGGTCGGAAAAAAATGGGTTGTAAAAACAGTTGGTCTGAAAAAAAATAGTTGGTAAAAAAAAAGTTGGTCGAAAGGTTGAAAAAAAGTGGGGGCGTAAAAAAAAAAGGTGGGTCGAAAAAAAGTTAGTCGGAAAAATAGCTGGTCGAAAAAAAGTTGGGTCGGAAAAATAGTTGGCCAGGAAAAAAATTTGGTCGGAAAAAAAGTTAGTTGGAAAAAATTGGTTGTAAAAAAAGTTGGGTCGGAAAAAAGCGGAAAAAAAGTTGGCCGTAAAAGAAAGTTAGGTAAAAAAAAATTTGGTCATGAACTGCTGCTTCAATCCCTCCCTTCTTCCTCCTCCCATTCCTACCTTCCTATCTTCATCCTCTTTGCCCCTCCCCCCCCCCCCCCACCCCCCACCCCAAACACACACACACCTGTACCTCTTCTTCCTCCTGCGCTCCTCTTCCTCCTCCCCTTGATATAACCATATTAAATGCAAACCAATCTCTCCTCACTCTGCCCTCCCCCAGGCAGGAGGAGGAGGAGAGAAAGACAGAGAGAGAGACAGACAGACAGACAGAGGGAGAGAGAGTGGAGTGGTGGCCGGAGAATCTGGGTGGATTTCTATATATTATATGAGTAATTCTCCCAAACGGGCAGCATTTGATTTCAGAAGGTCATTTTTTTTTACAAAAAAATAGAATTCGTTGAATCTCTACAATCTTTGGTGTACATATAGCAGGGAATATCAGTATAATGCAGGTGAAGTTTGGGAAGGCTGGGGCGAATATTTCGATTCCTACACCTATGATTCAGATACCTATATTTTCCCTATATTTTTGCCTTATTTCGGCATCATTATGCCCAATTTATCAAATGATTTTCATTGATTAAAATCCATTTTTTGTCAGGGGGCTTACAGCGCCCCCAAACCCCCAGCTGGGTGGGTGGCTTGCTCCGCTCTGGGTGACAGAGGTGCACACTGAACCTACCCGAATGCAACCACTAATGGTCTGGGTAGTGAGTTACGTAATCCTCTAAACGGTGTGACGTCATAGGTTGTTTACAAACACTCTCGCCACTCTCGCACTCCCGGGAGTGGAGGGTTCACCGAGCCGTAACGAATCTCGTATGCTGCGAGTTTCCACGAGTACGCAAAACTCGAGGAAAGGACGATTTCATTGTATAGGCTATAACTGTAGCAAACTGATGGAAGAGATTGGACCCAACACATGAACAAGTAATCTGCTTGACCCAGTATCTGGCTTGTATCTTGGTAGTGCCCCCCCCCCCCCCCCGCGCCCGACCCTTCCTCAATAGGGAGTGCCCCCCCCCCCCCCCGCCCGACCCTTCCTCAATAGCATGGCAACAAGTGACGTAACGTCATGATCTGGGAGGATCTACAGGAGTCATATTTTGCCTGTAATGAATGCTACAGGGGCACAACAAGGGGTTGCAGCAGTGAGTGTGTGTGTGTGTCGGGGGGGGGGGGGGTGCAGGGACACGATCGTTGCAGCAATTTAGCAACTCATCTTCAAGAGCCCCATTCCCATTCCCCATCATAAAGGTCCCGGATATTCCTGGCATTAATTTACCACATCCCGGATATTGCTACCGGATGTGACGTTCATGTTAATTATTAGGACCTCGTACTTCGGTTTACTCCGAGAAAATCTAATGATGAATGAAGAATGGATGAGATTCGGATGTCCTTTTGTATCAACACCAACTCAACTCAATTAAATTTAATTCAGAAGCCACGGAAGACCTGCCCCAGTCTAGTTTGGGGGAGTATGGATGATGTGGGTTTTTTTGTTTTTTTTTAAATTCCACATATTTACACCTCGTTGCTTAGGCCAAAACAAAAATAGATGTGTTTCCTCTTGATAGTAGCGTAGCTGTATGTGTAACTTTTCTGTTTTATTCTTGCCAGAAATAAGGCAAAACAATTTAATTAGTTGGTGGGTCAAGTTTTCTCTAGGCGGGGATCGAGGGTAAATCCATCCTCCCTAGGCAGGCCCTCTATTCCGCACTGAGTTACTCCATACTATAGTACGTAGAAACTGGTTGCGGAATATAGGGCCTGCCTAGGGAGGATGGGGTAAATCGGGAATGGCTATTTGTGTTGGCCTAATACTATAATAGTGGTGGCCTGGATGTTGGCTGAGGTGCAGAGATGATTATCAGTCGATGACAGTGTTGCAGCATCTCCTCATTCCCTTCATGTAATCACCGCTCCAAGAACATAGAGATTGCCCTATGTGGGTCAGATTTTTAGAAAATGTACAATTCAACTTCGCCAATCTTCTCAAATAACCCTTATTTTAGACGAAAATAAAGTTCAAAATACAGTTCAACCTAGCCTAACAGATTGCTAGAATCAATGCAATGCCGAATATACTCGAATTTAATAATATTGGCCAAATTGCAGCCAAATTTTAAAGAATTTACTGAATTTGTACAGCTGCCAATTGTATATTTTCTGAAAACCTGACCCATGTAGATGCCCCATCCCGCCCGCCTGCCCCCCCCCCCCCCCCCCAACCACCACACACCACTACGTACACACCTTGATGTTGTTATGAGTCTGGTTACATGGTTACATCAACGTTTATCTGCCCTTTGTAGTTATGCCACTCACCGCACCGTGGCGCTCTGTGGTCAACCTACCGGAAATAGCCTCACAATGGTCGCGCTAGTGTGGCACAGGATCACCGGGGGCGCTTTGATCGTTAGATCCCGGGGGGCGGGGGGGGATGTGTGGGTGTGTGGCGTTGGGGGGGGGGGAGGTGTGTGTGGGGGGGGGGGCGGTGTGAAAGGCAGGAGTTTGTTAATTAAATTAGCTGCGGTGGGAACGCCAGCCTTTATTAACATTTAGAGGTCAAATGAAGGTCGAGTTGAAGAGGATCGTCCCAGGGGGAGCCACTGGTATTTATACCCCTGAGTTGCCAGCGTTTGTTCAGCGTCTCTTGGGAGCACACCATCTGACAGGAAATGTTGCAGTAGAAACTTAGTTTACTTGGTAAAACTTATTTTTAGCTTAGAAGTATTCCTCTTTCTCTAAGCTCAGAGTAAGTTTACTCAAACTTACGAAATTACTATGTTAAAATCATTGTCGTTTTTTATCCAACCTTACGATAAGCCAGTTCATGGTCTCAGCCGCGCATTGCATCTTGGGATCGCCGCGTGATAAACAAGAGCTGGCTGACCAACGGCTACCCATATTATCGCCCGCGCACCAATCATGTTTTGTGGCAATCATTAAAGTTCTAAGCAGAATAAAATTCTTGAAAATGTTAATCACCACTGGCTAGTCAATTTTCTTCCAAACATGTAAGAATTGAGAGCTGTCATGCATTGAAACAGCTGTTTTCACGTTATTTTCCCGAGCGTGGGTAGGTCTAGCCTTGCCGCCTGGCCTATAGGCACCAAGCATGTTTTGTAACGATCATTTAAATAGTATCCTCATTGAAATATAATTCTATTAGATGGTTATGATTACCTCTTATTTCCTTTCCAAGACTGATATCTAACCATTAACCCCTGTCATGCTTTCAAACCACTGTTTTCACGTTATTTTGGTGAGTGGAGAGGTCGGTAATGTCTGACAGACATTCACATTGACATCTGCGTACGGATACGCACACAAGATTTTAAGTCTAATCAATAATAATAAAGAAAAAGAGCCACTTGATATATCATGGGGATGGAAGGAATACATGTGTCCATGGTAAGGGCCACGTAAAACATGAAAGTTAGAAGGGAAATTGGGAGAAAATGTCTTTATTTGTATAGCTCTGCTACAGCAGTCTGTAGGCCGAGTGGGACACATGTCTGCCTACGGCGCTCCCTCACACGAATGCAAGCCACCATCCCCCGGGTCCACCCGGTCTCATACTCGGTCATAGATAATCATAAAATACTCCTTTTGTATCATGAGAGAATTACTTCTCACTTGCAATATGGCTTTTAAATGAAGTTTTCTTTTAAATTATTATGGTTTTCTTTATTTCCCCGAGAGGATTTGGCTAGTTTTTACCATGTGAATTGGACTTGGCTTCATGTGGAAAGCTCGCCGAAAGGTAAACAAAGTGTGTGGCTACTGTAATTCAAGAATTTCTACCAAATTATAACAATGCAAGTATCAGATATGGTCTGATTCCATCTTCCTATGTTAGAACACTATTGTTATACCCTCCTTTCAAAGAAATCCCCATTTTAACTTAGTTTAAACATCGATTTTAACAACTTGTAGGCATCGCTCTATGGTAGGCGTCCATTCTCAGGCCTTTGTTTATCCCGCGTTGGCCGATCGGAAGTGCTTTTGAGACATGCGCAGTCGGAACCGTGAATTGGCTTATTGCCCCCCCCCCCCCACACACACACAAAAAAAAAGGGAGGGGGGGGGCAGGAGCCTCTGCGAACAGATCTTCCTGGTCAGCCCATCAAATGATCAATGATCCTATAAACAAGATAAAGGTATTTTATTATCACTTCTGATATGTTTTTTACACCAGAAAATGTCTGCTAGAGGTAAAGTAAGGTATGAGCGACCCTAAGTAGGTGTGTGTTTGTGGGGAGGGAGGGGGGGGCAGGGTTCTTAGATTTCCGATAGTAGATACACTTCAAATGTGTAAATTAATGTTCAGCTGTGATATCTGGTTTGTCTCTTACTAACCTCACCCTAGCCTCACCCTAATGAGGGGCAATGGGGGAAACATATGCTGGATTAGGGAAGGGATACCACTCACTCACCCACCATACATAGCCCTTATAGTTAAAAGTCAAAATCCATTTCATCATCTCACCTCATTTTCATTACTACCATCGATCCTAGGATGGGGGAAACATATGCTGGATCAGGGAGAGGATCCGCCCACAGGGGGGGGGGGCTTTATAATCGCTGCTCTCAGTTTTATACATTTTTCCCTGATTAAAGCTGTATTTTCTGCTAATATCGCCCATTAGAAGAAGTTTCTTTGTTCTTTTCATTCTCTACCCCGTTTGACCCTTGAAGTGCTTTTGTTATTGTTTTAGTGCAGATTTAGTGAAATAAGATAGTATCAACATAACGAGAATTTTCATATTGATGGTTGGAAATATAGTCTGTGAGCCAGACCCAGCCATAACCTTTGCCACACAACTCCAGGGAGAAACTCTGTGCCTTTGCTAGGAAAGTCCATAGCGTCACTGGGTTTTTTTTTTTTAAAGTGAATTTTGTAAGAATTTATCGTTGAGTTTAGGCTTACAGCCTCTATCAAGCCAGATAAAAATGGCATTGTACCTACAATTGAAATTCTAAAAGCATTTGCAGTTAAACTGATTGGAGCGAGATGGTTTTCCCTCAGTTTGAAGGGACTCTCTCATCTCTGGGCCTAGACTGGAGAGACTTTCCCTCAGTTTGGAGGGACTCTCTCATCTCTGAGCCTAGACTGGAGAGACTTTCCCTCAGTTTGGAGGGATTCTGTCAGCTCTGAGCCTAGACTGGAGAGACTTTCCCTCAGTTTGAAGGGACTCTCTCATCTCTGATCCTAGACTGGAGAGACTTTCCCTCAGTTTGAAGGGACTCTCTCAACTCTGATCCTAGACTGGAGAGGCTTTCCCTCAGTTTGAAGGGACTCTCTCAACTCTGATCCTAGACTGGAGAGGCTTTCCCTCAGTTTGGAGGGACTCTCTCAACTCTGATCCTAGATTGGAGAGGCTTTCCCTCAGTTTGGAGGGACTCTCTCATCTCTGAGCCTAGACTGGAGAGGCTTTCCCTCAGTTTGGAGGTTCTCTCTCATCTCTGAGCCTAGACTGGAGAGGCTTTCCCTCAGTTTGGAGGTTCTCTCTCATCTCTGAGCCTAGACTGGAGAGGCTTTCCCTCAGTTCGGAGGGATTCTGTCATCTCTGAGCCTAGACTGGAGAGGCTTTCCCTCAGTTTGAAGGGACTCTCTCATCTCTGATCCTAGACTGGAGAGACTTTCCCTCAGTTTGAAGGGACTCTCTCAACTCTGATCCTAGACTGGAGAGGCTTTCCCTCAGTTTGAAGGGACTCTCTCAACTCTGATCCTAGACTGGAGAGGCTTTCCCTCAGTTTGGAGGGACTCTCTCATCTCTGAGTGTCTCTGGAGAGACTTTCCCTCAGTTTGGAGGGACTCGTCAGCTCTGACCTTAGACTGCGTGGTTATAGCTGGGAATGCTGATCCTCCAACAGGTTGTATATTCAACCTTAGATTATGATGTCACGGCGTTCCGTGATGTCAACAAGCCATGACGTTCCGTGACGTTGCATGACGTCGTGACGTAAACAAACAGGACGTGGACGAGTGACTGACGTCCTGTGCCGGTCCCCCGTGTATGTATGTGTACCTGTGTTGGCATGGTAACGCTAGACTTGCTACCACGTGACCTGGATGTGTGACGTCACGCATGAGGAGACAGGAATGAGGCGCGCGCGGTGCATCGTGGGAACGTCTTGTGTGACTTGGTGTCCGCCGCAGACGGTGGGAGAGGTTAGAGTGTATGGCCACAGTGATGGTGGGGGGGGGGGGGGATTTTTTAAAAATATCATTGGTAGTATTTATTTTGACAGCTGTATCGCAGGTCTTTCCAAAACCTCAGATTAGATCAAAATGGTTTGTCAGTGATTGGCTGATCACTTTCCTGGCTTAGTACTCTCCGTTTTAATGGGAATATAATGACATTTTACGGTCTCAATGGAATTGTAATTGCAGTTTGAGGCGAGAGGTTTCCCTTCGTTTTAAGGGACTCTGTCAACTTTGGGCCTATATTTGAATTCCCTCACAGAAATGAATGCTACTAAGTCCACCTAGACGTGATAAGCTAAGACTAGGCCTATTTCAGGATGAATGTAGTCAGTATTATACTGAATTTAGTATTTTTGAAAACATCGCCCGAATTGTTCCCAAATACCATTATTTTTATCTTAAAAATTATAAAAACAAATCATCAAATTCTCAGAAACATTTCACAAACTTGTATTACCCAACCTCTTCTAAACTTTCAAAGATAAGAAATTTCATTCAATACTACCCCATCATCCGAACCCCTCTTTTCCTCTTGCCAGAAATAGTTCAGTATTTTTGCCATGTCCACACTCTCAGCCCTGCCAATTACTAATAATAGTAGATAGTATTTTGTACTGAGGACCAGATGTGTGTGTTTTAGTTTATCTACCTGTTTCCCCCTCCCCCAGGTAATATCAACCCCACCTCCCCCAGGTAATATCAACCCCACTTCCCCCAGGTAATATCAACCCCACCTCCCCCAGGTAATATCAACCCCACTTCCCCCAGGTAATATCAACCCCACCTCCCCCAGGTAATATCAACCCCACTTCCCCCAGGTAATATCAACCCCCTCCCAGCCTCCCCCAGGTAATATCAACCCCCTCCCAGCCTACCCCAGGTAATATCAACCCCCTCCCAGCCTACCCCAGGTAATATCAACCCCCTCCCAGCCTACCCCAGGTAATATCAACCCCCTCCCAGCCTACCCCAGGTAATATCAACCCCCTCCCAGCCTACCCCAGGTAATATCAACCCCCTCCCAGCCTACCCCAGGTAATATCAACCCCCTCCCAGCCTACCCCAGGTAATATCAACCCCACCTCCCCCAGGTAATATCAACCCCCTCCCAGCCTACCCCAGGTAATATCAACCCCCTCCCAGCCTACCCCAGGTAAAATCAACCCCCTCCCAGCCTCCCCCAGGTAAAATCCCCTCGCCTCCCTGGTTGTACAGCCTGACTGGTCCTGTACGAGTACATCTCTGTGCAAACATACCATAAGGGCAGGAGGAGGAGGTGGGGACGCTACCAGTTACAGTAGGTAGCAGGAGCTGCAGGAGGAGGTACTGGAGGACATCACATACAGGTAGGTACCCCACTCCTGGGTGTAGCCATGGTTACACACCTGGACAAGGTGTGCGGGGTGGGGGGCGAGGTGTGAAGGTGAAGGAGAGGTGAGGGCTTTGTGGTTGCATGCTGGTGTATATTAGTACTGGGGGGCGGGGGGTAGTGGGGGGGGGGGCGGGGGGCTGGGATCTTTAAATGACATGACATACCTTGCTATACATAGAGTAGTTTGTTGCAATGCTTCATTCTAGTCTGCCACATCCTCAGATCAGATAACAGTGGTATGTCAGTGATTGGACACCTACTGCGCTAATGGCTTTCTTATCTGGTCCTAAAGTTGGCGTCCTAATGGGATTCTAATGGCATTTTGCGGTTTGGAGCGAGAGGCTTTCCTTCAGATTAGAGGGACCCTCTCAACTCTAGTCTTGTCAATTCTGTCCTTCACAATCAGTAAACTTGTCCTCCATCTAAACCCCGAGTGGATGATATTCTATAAGGTATAAGGGGGTCATTAACACTTTAGCCTTAGTCTTAGCCTTGTGGCTAAGCTTATCGCTGGATGTGGAATCGAGGAATGTGGGTGTCTGGACCTGACTGTCATGAGAAGTATTTAAAGATCTTGAGAATACTACACGTGATGGACAGGTCACTTGTGCTGTGAATGGGTAGGACAGGGGCCGGGGGACCGATAGGGACAGGGCTAGGGGGGTGGGGTGGGGTGGGGGTGGGGGGGGGGGGGGGGGGAGGATCATAAGGAATTTAAATGACATGCGATCGGATGTTATGTTTTTTGCAATACTCAGCCAAGGATTTTTCTCAGCCTCTAAACTCTGGTACCTACCAATAAGAATATTTATACTCGTTGGTGCATTCTACAATGTATTCCGCTGTATTTAATCATATTTTGTTTTTGTCAATTTTTACCAGGTTTAGTTCACCTCACGGTGGTCTGCCCCTAGTACCTGAGGGTGACTTACTGTCAGGCCGTGACTCTATGTTGTTCTGTGGTGGCCTATGGTGGTGTGTGTGGTGGTGGGGGGGGGGGGTAGTCCTAGTGCTAGAGGGTGGGTAGGTAGTGTAGTGCCCTATCAATATTTAATATAGGAGTATATGTGTTTGGCTGTCCATGTTTGTTTCCATCTCTCCCCCCCCCCCCCGCTATACATGCCTATACACACACTGGTGTACCACTGTAGGCCCCAGTCACAATATCTGATCCATTCAAACCTTAAAAGGCGATAAATGAATATTTCAAATTAGAATAGAATAGAATAGAACAATCTTTTATTCGTCAAGGGTTTACACATATTTAACGAAGAGGTCGACAGGCTGGAATTAAGGATTTATACCCAGATCTTCCAGCCATTCCCTTGACCACTACTGCGACGAAGTAATACAAATTAAATTAAAGAACATTTTGTTATAACTCATTGTGTCACATCAGTAATTTTTAATAATTTGAGTGTTTGGGAATGCCACCAAAACTTGTATGATGGGAGCTGATGTGTGTTGAATTGTTAAAGTTGCCTTCTCCAGTCACGGATGACAGCCTTTCAGGTTAGATAAGGATGGTATGTCAGTGATTGGACGCCTACTGCGCTAATGGCTTTCCCAGCTCTGGAGTGGGTATTTTTATGGGATTCTAATGGCATATTGAAGTTTGGAGCGATTATTATACCTAGACAGAAATCCATTGGCAATAAAGCAGAAGAAATTACTTCAGTTTCTTGGATGCTAATTTTGTACATAATTTCTTTATCCTCAACATTTATTATTCAGAAATCATAAATCCATATAATCCTACTCTATGCCATTAAAATCCCATTAGGATGCCTAACCTGGGCCAGAAAAGCTATTGGCGCAGTAGGCGTCCAATCACTTACATACCAATGTCCATGCTTATCTGACCTGAGAGACTAATGCCTTAACTGTTGGTTAGATCATCATAGCGTGCTGAGAACTCCGCTATAGACAGTACATGTCCTGCATAGGTTGACATGGTATATCTACATGTATATATGCGCATGCATGTATGTATACATGGAAGCATGGAAGCGCAGCATGCTGTGTCATGTGTAACCATGGTCACATGACCTACATATTGCCCCGCCCCCGGCGTCTCTCCCTACCTGTGGAACACCTGAGCTTGTACATCATGACAGGTTCTTATAGAAACTTTACATTAATTATGTATAGGTAATTAAAATTCTGGTACTATCCTAGACTCAGTCAGGTCCAGACGGCCACATTCCTCGATTTCTCATCCAGCGATAAGCTTAACCACAAGGCTAAGAGTTTAGACTAAGGCTAAACGTGTTAATGACCCCAAAAACTTAGGGGTCCAAAACTGCCTTCTGAACCTGACCCGACTGAAGAAAATGTAAACTGCACAATGTCTTTGCGGAATAAAAATCTGTTAATACAAAATAATAATAGTACATTCTAATCTGTACCAGGAGGAGGGGGGAGTGAGACAAAAGAGATGGAGGAAGAGAGAGAGGAGAGGACAGGGCGAGAGGAGAGAGGTCTGACACACTGAGGGGAGATATAGGAGAGACAGGGAGAGAGGAGAGAAAGAAATCAGAGGGAGAGTGGGGAGGGAGAAAGAAGAGAAAGAACGAAGAGGGAGAGGAGAGAGACACTAAGCAAGGAGACATGGCGGGGTGAGTGGGGGTACAGAAAGGGAGATAAGTGGAGAGTGGATTGGGGGTGGTGGGGGGGGGGGGAGTTAGCGAAGAGAAAGTTGGAGAGGGAAGACAGGGAGAGAGGGATAAAGTCGGAGAGAGAAGCTCCATCGAGGAAATCAGGAGAGAGAGTAAAGATTGGGTTTACTATCTTTAGCTATTAGGGTCGTCACGTCATTAGGGTGCAGGAAAATGAGTCACAAGTCACAAAAAAATGATTTTGAGATATCATCATATTTGAAAAGATGAGATCAAGTCGATTCCAATGATAGTAAACATTAGGACATCTAAAAACGTATTTCTATATTAAGAGTTTGATATTTTATTTTTGAGAAAAAAACTTGCAATGTTTCTGGGTGGGTAATTACCATTAAAGTAACAAAATATACCCCATACGAAGTCCTTCAAAACGCAAGAATATATTTAATACAATGTCCTGAAATTTCGTACATAGATTTATATGACGACAAGTGCTACACCCTCTAAATATCAGAACATTTCAATAGAGAGATCTTATGAAAAAAACACTTTAAAAAATATACATTTTGCGACTTATGACTCATTTTCATGGAACACATCACCTGTAATCATGTTGCCACTCGGAGTTTTCTGTTTGTTTTAATTTTATTCTAAGCTCTCATACATGTATGATATTTTCAGCCTATGTCTATGTTTACAAAAACGTTACGTTGATATACACATTAATTACAACATCAATTAGAAGCAGATCTTACAAAATTAAGAGTCTATATGTCCATAACGAACATCATGATGATGATCTACCAATGATCTTTATTTACCTTTAAAATAATCACTGGTACACCCTTATTGTTACGTAAGGACCATATTAATATACGGCATGTTTATGGGATTTTACATGTAATAAGATAAGAACATGGTGACGACAAATTGGTGACTGAAATATTTTATCAGTTTAAACATAACAGTGTACCCTTTTCGTCAATGACGACTGGGGAATTGTTCACTGTACATGAATAATGTAAACCCATCAGAGAACATGGACACTTCCCTTAGTTGGAGAACCGTCCTCTGTCAGCGACAAGATATCGACAATAAAAGTTTCTAATCTAAATCTAAATCAGTTATGGGAGAGTGTCTAAAGCACTTGTACACTTTTCTCCTTTCAGACCCATATTCACACGTTCCCATGCTCCTCCCCCCCACCCCACCCCACCATGGTCATGCACTCTAGGTCCAAACCCTCAGATCAGATAAGATTGGTATGTCAGCCTTCTTTGCTAATAGGTATCCCTGCCTAGAACTCGGCGTTTTAATAGGAACATAATGACATTTTGCGGCGGTCTTATAATGGAATTATAATGGCAGTTTGCCGTTCGAGGCGAGAGGCTTTCCCTTCGCTGGAAGGGAGTTTCTCAACTTTGGGCCTAGACTGCATGTTGCCTCTCAGAATCTCTAAAGCACTTGTACACCTCTCTCTCTTCAGACCCATCTATACATAGATTTCACATGACGTCACCCAGTAGGCTGGGGTATCACAGTGGCTACCATGTCTGGGGTCACCGCTACGCTGGCCGTCTATGGCGGGGGTATCAAAACAAAGTTGATAAACCTCACAAGAGTAGATACTTGGGTAATTCTACACTAAAGGCAGATTATCTAACCTATCATGAAGGTATTGTTGTGGCAGATTAAAACTGGTAAAGGTTAAAACAGCCAGAAAACGATATTTTCAAGTATCGCAGCATACATAGCCATCTAACTTGACCCCAAACATGGCCAGGGCCATGACGTCAGTGAAATCCATCTATATTCGCATGTTCCCACTTCCATGCCCCCCTCCCCCATGCTCCCCCCCCCCCCCCCCACCACCGGGTCAAATCTCATCAGGCTTCTCCTTCCTTTTGTCCTTAATTCTCTCCTCCTCCAAGCGTCCCTTCAATTTAATCCCAGTTCTATTCATCATCGTGCTTTCATGTACTCGTCTTCTGCTTGTCTTTTCTCCGAACTTCTCCGTTTTTTGCCTTTCATTTCCTCCATTTTGTATGTGGACAGAGGTTACCAGGCCATCATATCAGGGTGAAATCACCAGAAAATGTACAATTCACCTTCGCCAATTCTCTCAAATAACGCAAATTTAAGACAAAAATGACGCTCAAAATACAGTTCAACCTAACCAAACAGATTGCTAGAATCAATGCAATGCCGAATATACTCGAATTTACCTAGTATTTACCAAATTTCAGTAGATCTAATTTAGCAGAATTTATTAAATGTATAGAGCTGACAATTGTACATTTTCTGAAGATCTGACCCATATGTATCTATGAATTTATTTCCGGAAATGTGTACAACTATATAACAATAATACTGGAATTTTACACCGGAAATCCATACAAATTCATAAGGTTTAATTCTTGAAACATACTTGTTAAGGACTTATGTGTATAAGAAAACATTAACAATGTACAATTTTAGCATGGTAGAAGTTCACTTAGATGCACATAGAAGGATATAGGAATAGGAAGAGAACAGGAAGAGAGAACATAGCAGTTCCATGTGTGGAATACAAAGGATATTTAACCAGATTTGTTTAAGATAAGATTAGAAACTACTTTATTCATCCAACTCGTCTAGTACATAGGGTACATATAATATAATAATAAAACATGAAATATAGTTAGAATAGTAAACAAACCTCTAGATTAGATCCAGATCTCCCAACCGTTACCTTGGCCAAAAACAAAAGAGACTAAGAATTGTTCGTTATATCCTACTTATACATTTCGTGTAGTCAAAATAAAATCGAATAAAACAATAAATAACATATATAATTATGAATCAAGTACACATCGTACTTCATTTTTACATGGGTAAGTTTACAAGTGCCTCATGCAGTGGTACCGATATTTTTATATTTGTAACTTGACAAGAGAACGAACCCTAATATAACTAAATATTCTCATCAGTTCAAATTTATATCCTAAATGAAGTGAAATGTTATAGAGTTGTGTGAACCACCAGTGTATAATAATGTGTAATAATGTGTATGTCCACAATAGCTTACACAGTGACACACACATACCTACAGCCCCCCCCCCCCCCCACACACACACACACACCTTCCCCACCTCCCCCACATTATGAGTTCACATTATGACATATAGTGACGTGGGAGTAAAGGGTTGTAGTGAGGGGTTGTGTGCCCCCCCCCCCCACCTCCCCCACATTATGACATATAGTGACGTGGGAGTAAAGGGTTGTAGTGAGGGGTTGTGTGCCCCCCCCCCCCCACCTCCCCCACATTATGAGTGCACATATGACATTTAGTGACGTGGGAGTAAAGGGTTGTAGTGAGGGGTTGTGTGCCCCCCCCCCCCCACACACACACCTTCCCCACCTCCCCCACATTATGAGTTCACATTATGACATATAGTGACGTGGGAGTAAAGGGTTGTAGTGAGGGGTTGTGTGCCCCCCCCCCCCACCTCCCCCACATTATGACATATAGTGACGTGGGAGTAAAGGGTTGTAGTGAGGGGTTGTGTGCCCCCCCCCCCCCCACCTCCCCCACATTATGAGTGCACATATGACATTTAGTGACGTGGGAGTAAAGGGTTGTAGTGAGGGGTTGTGTGCCCCCCCCCCCCCCACCTCCCCCACATTATGAGTGCACATATGACATTTAGTGACGTGGGAGTAAAGGGTTGTAGTGAGGGGTTGTGTGCCCCCCCCCCCCACCTCCCCCACATTATGAGTGCACATATGACATTTAGTGACGTGGGAGTAAAGGGTTGTAGTGAGGGGTTGTGTGCCCCCCCCCCCCCCCACCTCCCCCACATTATGAGTGCACATATGACATTTAGTGACGTGGGAGTAAAGGGTTGTAGTGAGGGGTTGTGTGCCCCCCCCCCCCCCCACCTCCCCCACATTATGAGTGCACATATGACATTTAGTGACGTGGGAGTAAAGGGTTGTAGTGAGGGGTTGTGTGCCCCCCCCCCCCCCACACACACACACCTTCCCCACCTCCCCCACATTATGAGTGCACATTATGACATATAGTGACGTGGGAGTAAAGGGTTGTAGTGAGGGGTTGTGACTGGCTACACTCACCATCCTCCCTTTATTACATGTCTCTCCTTGTACACCTCAGGCAACAACTCTTTAATATTAAAAAGAGCAGCAGATCAAACGCTATTTTACGCTGAAATTCTCAGATTCCATTATTATCTATATTGTAATGTTGTTCTTGACGAAAGGAAATGATTTTAAAAACCCTTAAAAACGAAGAAATCTGCGTATTTTCATATTCAATTCAAGACTAGATAAGAGAACCTTTGTTAATGATCGAATATATTGTCGTATCCCATTACCATGTTGCCTCTCGCCCTGACGATATACATGTACACATTTTATGTTGATATATGCTACTCTACCTTGGATATTAATGCTATACATCACCCCCTCCCCCCCCCCCCCTGGTAGGGGTAGAGTGTGGGTGGTTATGGGGAGGTGTGTGCTATAGGCCCATTAGCCTCTTACAGCATCTAGTCACCTTAGGCCCAGGTATGTGACATGACACTTCACAAACATGCCAGAATTATTTGAAATATGAGAGAAATGTTGTGAGATGAATCATAGGTGCATGTATTATCCACTTGTGTGGGGTTTAGTATTAGATTACTCCTTCATAACAGGAGGTGGTGACAGCAGAGCGGAGGTGAGTAACCATCAATAAGTCTTCTGTTACACCAACGAGATTATACTATAATATGATATAATATAATATAGTATAATCTCGTTGGTTACACTTATACAAGTTATAGAATGGGAGAGAGAAAAGGGAGAGGAAGGGGGAAGGGGAGAGGAAGGGGGAAGGGGAGAGGAAGGGGGAAGGGGAGAGGAAGGGGGAAGGGGAGGGAGGGGAGAAGGAGATATAGGGGAGAACAGGAGAGAAAGAATGGGAGGGAGAAGGAAGAGAAGGTAACGAGAGGGGCAGAAAGAAAAGGGAGAGGGGACAGAATGGTAGGTAGAGGGGAGGAGAGAAAGGGAGGGGAAGATAGAGGGAGAGATAGAATGTGAGAGAGGGATTCTTCCACTCTCGTTGGGGAGGGCAAAGGCAGATCAAGATTGGAAGATTTAATTTGACTGATTTGAGATAAATGGGTCAGATTTTCAGAAAATGTACAGTTGGCAGCTCAACATATTTTGTAAATTCTGCAAAATTGGACAGACAAATCATCAATACTAGGTATATATATATATGAATGTATTTGGTATTGCCTTGATTCAAACAGTCGGTTTGGTTATAAAATATTTTTAACCTTATTTTTGTCTTAAATTTGGGTTATTTGAGAGAATTGGTGAAGGCGAATTGTACATTTTCTGAAAATTTGGCCCAGATGTGGCTAGAGACAAACACAACTGCTCAATATAGTCTAGTGTTGTACAGGTGATGTTATAGCGAGGTACAGGATGAATACGGTATAGTGCTGTACAGGTGGTGCTATAGCGGGGTACATGATGAATACGGTATAGTGTTGTACAGGTGGTGTTATAGCGAGGTACAGGATGAATACGGTATAGTGTTGTACAGGTGGTGTTATAGCGAGGTACAGGATGAATACGGTATAGTGTTGTACAGGTGGTGTTATAGCGAGGTACAGGATGAATACGGTATAGTGTTGTACAGGTGGTGTTATAGCGAGGTACAGGATGAATACGGTATAGTGTTGTACAGGTGGTGTTATAGCGAGGTACAGGATGAATACGGTATAGTGTTGTACAGGTGGTGTTATAGCGAGGTACATGATGAATACGGTATAGTGTTGTACAGGTGGTGTTATAGCGAGGTACAGGATGAATACGGTATAGTGCTGTACAGGTGGTGTTATAGCGAGGTACAGGATGAATATGGTCTAGTGTTGTACAGGTGGTGTTATAGCGAGGTACATGATGAATACGGTATAGTGTTGTACAGGTGGTGTTATAGCGAGGTACAGGATGAATATGGTCTAGTGTTGTACAGGTGGTGTTATAGCGAGGTACAGGATGAATACGGTATAGTGCTGTACAGGTGGTGTTATAGCGAGGTACAGGATGAATACGGTATAGTGTTGTACAGGTGGTGTTATAGCGAGGTACAGGATGAATACGGTATAGTGTTGTACAGGTGGTGTTATAGCGAGGTACATGATGAATACGGTATAGTGCTGTACAGGTGGTGTTATAGCGAGGTACAGGATGAATACGGTATAGTGTTGTACAGGTGATGTTATAGCGAGGTACAGGATGAATACGGTCTAGTGTTGTACAGGTGGTGCTATAGCGAGGTACAGGATGAATATGGTCTAGTGCTGTACAGGTGTTATAGCAAGGTACAGGATGAATACAGTATAGTGCTGTACAGGTGGTGTTATAGCGAGGTACAGGATGAATACGGTATAGTGCTGTACAGGTGGTATAGCAAGGTACAGGATGAATACGGTATAGTGCTGTACAGGTGGTGTTATAGCGAGGTACAGGATGAATACGGTATAGTGCTGTACAGGTGGTATAGCAAGGTACAGGATGAATATGGTCTAGTGCTGTACAGGTGGTGTTATAGCGCGGTACAGGATGAATATGGTATAGTGTTGTACAGGTGGTGTTATAGCGCGGTACAGGATGAATACGGTCTAGTGTTGTACAGGTGGTGTTATAGCGAGGTACAGGATGAATACGGTCTAGTGTTGTACAGGTGGTGTTATAGCGAGGTACAGGATGAATACGGTATAGTGCTGTACAGGTGGTGTTATAGCGAGGTACATGATGAATACAGTATAGTGTTGTACAGGTGGTGTTATAGCGAGGTACAGGATGAATACGGTCTAGTGTTGTACAGGTGGTGTTATAGCGAGGTACAGGATGAATACGGTATAGTGCTGTACAGGTGGTGTTATAGCGAGGTACATGATGAATACAGTATAGTGCTGTACAGGTGGTGTTATAGCGAGGTACAGGATGAATACAGTATAGTGCTGTACAGGTGGTGTTATAGCGCGGTACAGGATGAATACAGTATAGTGTTGTACAGGTGGTGTTATAGCGAGGTACAGGATGAATACGGTATAGTGTTGTACAGGTGGTGTTATAGCGAGGTACAGGATGAATACGGTATAGTGTTGTACAGGTGGTGTTATAGCGAGGTACATGATGAATACGGTATAGTGCTGTACAGGTGGTGTTATAGCGAGGTACAGGATGAATACGGTATAGTGTTGTACAGGTGATGTTATAGCGAGGTACAGGATGAATACGGTCTAGTGTTGTACAGGTGGTGCTATAGCGAGGTACAGGATGAATATGGTCTAGTGCTGTACAGGTGTTATAGCAAGGTACAGGATGAATACAGTATAGTGCTGTACAGGTGGTGTTATAGCGAGGTACAGGATGAATACGGTATAGTGCTGTACAGGTGGTATAGCAAGGTACAGGATGAATACGGTATAGTGCTGTACAGGTGGTGTTATAGCGAGGTACATGATGAATACGGTATAGTGCTGTACAGGTGGTATAGCAAGGTACAGGATGAATATGGTCTAGTGCTGTACAGGTGGTGTTATAGCGCGGTACAGGATGAATATGGTATAGTGTTGTACAGGTGGTGTTATAGCGCGGTACAGGATGAATACGGTCTAGTGTTGTACAGGTGGTGTTATAGCGAGGTACAGGATGAATACGGTCTAGTGTTGTACAGGTGGTGTTATAGCGAGGTACAGGATGAATACGGTATAGTGCTGTACAGGTGGTGTTATAGCGAGGTACAGGATGAATACGGTCTAGTGTTGTACAGGTGGTGTTATAGCGAGGTACAGGATGAATACAGTATAGTGCTGTACAGGTGGTGTTATAGCGAGGTACATGATGAATACAGTATAGTGCTGTACAGGTGGTGTTATAGCGAGGTACATGATGAATATGGTCTAGTGCTGTACAGGTGGTGTTATAGCGAGGTACAGGATGAATACAGTATAGTGCTGTACAGGTGGTGTTATAGCGCGGTACAGGATGAATACAGTATAGTGTTGTACAGGTGGTGTTATAGCGAGGTACAGGATGAATACGGTATAGTGTTGTACAGGTGGTGTTATAGCGAGGTACAGGATGAATACGGTATAGTGCTGTACAGGTGGTGTTATAGCGAGGTACAGGATGAATACGGTATAGTGCTGTACAGGTGGTGTTATAGCGAGGTACAGGATGAATACGGTATAGTGCTGTACAGGTGGTATAGCAAGGTACAGGATGAATATGGTCTAGTGTTGTACAGGTGGTGTTATAGCGAGGTACAGGATGAATACTGTATAGTGTTGTACAGGTGGTGTTATAGCGAGGTACAGGATGAATACGGTATAGTGTTGTACAGGTGGTATAGCAAGGTACAGGATGAATACGGTATAGTGCTGTACAGGTGGTGTTATAGCGGGGTACATGATGAATACGGTATAGTGTTGTACAGGTGGTGTTATAGCGAGGTACAGGATGAATACGGTATAGTGTTGTACAGGTGGTGTTATAGCGAGGTACAGGATGAATACGGTATAGTGTTGTACAGGTGGTGTTATAGCGAGGTACATGATGAATACGGTATAGTGCTGTACAGGTGGTGTTATAGCGAGGTACAGGATGAATACGGTATAGTGCTGTACAGGTGGTGTTATAGCGCGGTACAGGATGAATATGGTCTAGTGTTGTACAGGTGGTGTTATAGCGAGGTACAGGATGAATACGGTATAGTGCTGTACAGGTGGTATAGCGAGGTACAGGATGAATACAGTATAGTGCTGTACAGGTGGTGCTATAGCGGGGTACATGATGAATACGGTATAGTGTTGTACAGGTGGTGTTATAGCGAGGTACAGGATGAATACGGTATAGTGTTGTACAGGTGGTGTTATAGCGAGGTACAGGATGAATATGGTCTAGTGTTGTACAGGTGGTGTTATAGCGAGGTACAGGATGAATACAGTATAGTGCTGTACAGGTGGTGTTATAGCGAGGTACAGGATGAATGTGGTATAGTGTTGTACAGGTGGTGTTATAGCGAGGTACATGATGAATACGGTATAGTGCTGTACAGGTGGTGTTATAGCGAGGTACAGGATGAATACAGTATAGTGCTGTACAGGTGGTGTTATAGCGAGGTACAGGATGAATACGGTATAGTGCTGTACAGGTGGTGTTATAGCAAGGTACATGATGAATACGGTCTAGTGTTGTACAGGTGGTGTTATAGCGAGGTACAGGATGAATATGGTATAGTGTTGTACAGGTGATGTTATAGCGAGGTACAGGATGAATACGGTATAGTGTTGTACAGGTGGTGTTATAGCGAGGTACATGATGAATACGGTATAGTGTTGTACAGGTGGTGTTATAGCGAGGTACAGGATGAATATGGTATAGTGTTGTACAGGTGGTGTTATAGCGAGGTACATGATGAATACGGTATAGTGTTGTACAGGTGGTGTTATACAGGATGAATATGGTCTAGTGCTGTACAGGTGGTGTTATAGCGAGGTACAGGATGAATACGGTATAGTGTTGTACAGGTGGTGTTATAGCGAGGTACAGGATGAATACGGTATAGTGTTGTACAGGTGGTGGCATAGCAAGGTACAGGATGAATATGGTCTAGTGCTGTACAGGTGGTATAGCAAGGTACAGGATGAATACGGTATAGTGCTGTACAGGTGGTGGCATAGCGAGGTACATGATGAATATGGTCTAGTGCTGTACAGGTGTTATAGCGAGGTACATGATGAATATGGTCTAGTGTTGTACAGGTGATGTTATAGCGAGGTACAGGATGAATACGGTATAGTGTTGTACAGGTGGTGTTATAGCGAGGTACAGGATGAATACGGTATAGTGTTGTACAGGTGGTGTTATAGCGGGGTACAGGATGAATACGGTATAGTGTTGTACAGGTGGTGTTATAGCGGGGTACAGGATGAATACGGTATAGTGTTGTACAGGTGGTGTTATAGCGAGGTACAGGATGAATATGGTCTAGTGCTGTACAGGTGGTGTTATAGCGAGGTACAGGATGAATACGGTATAGTGCTGTACAGGTGGTGTTATAGCGAGGTACAGGATGAATACAGTATAGTGTTGTACAGGTGGTGGTGTTATAGGGAGGTACATGATGAATACGGTATAGTGTTGTACAGGTGGTGTTATAGCGAGGTACAGGATGAATATGGTCTAGTGCTGTACAGGTGGTGTTATAGCGAGGTACATGATGAATACGGTATAGTGCTGTACAGGTGGTGTTATAGCGAGGTACATGATGAATACGGTATAGTGCTGTACAGGTGGTGTTATAGCGAGGTACAGGATGAATACGGTATAGTGCTGTACAGGTGGTGTTATAGCGGGGTACAGGATGAATATGGTCTAGTGTTGTACAGGTGATGTTATAGCGAGGTACAGGATGAATACGGTCTAGTGTTGTACAGGTGGTGTTATAGCGAGGTACAGGATGAATATGGTCTAGTGTTGTACAGGTGGTGTTATAGCGAGGTACAGGATGAATATGGTCTAGTGTTGTACAGGTGGTGTTATAGCAAGGTACAGGATGAATACAGTATAGTGTTGTACAGGTGGTGCTATAGCGGGGTACAGGATGAATATGGTCTAGTGTTGTACAGGTGATGTTATAGCGAGGTACAGGATGAATACGGTCTAGTGTTGTACAGGTGGTGTTATAGCGAGGTACAGGATGAATATGGTCTAGTGTTGTACAGGTGGTGTTATAGCGAGGTACAGGATGAATACAGTATAGTGTTGTACAGGTGGTGTTATAGCGAGGTACAGGATGAATACGGTATAGTGCTGTACAGGTGGTGTTATAGCGAGGTACATGATGAATATGGTCTAGTGCTGTACAGGTGTTATAGCGAGGTACAGGATGAATACGGTATAGTGTTGTACAGGTGGTGTTATAGCGAGGTACAGGATGAATATGGTCTAGTGCTGTACAGGTGTTATAGCGAGGTACAGGATGAATACGGTATAGTGTTGTACAGGTGATGTTATAGCGAGGTACAGGATGAATACGGTATAGTGTTGTACAGGTGGTGTTATAGCGAGGTACAGGATGAATATGGTCTAGTGCTGTACAGGTGTTATAGCGAGGTACAGGATGAATACGGTATAGTGTTGTACAGGTGGTGTTATAGCGAGGTACAGGATGAATACGGTATAGTGCTGTACAGGTGGTATAGCAAGGTACAGGATGAATACGGTATAGTGTTGTACAGGTGGTGGTGTTATAGGGAGGTACAGGATGAATACAGTATAGTGCTGTACAGGTGGTGTTATAGGGAGGTACAGGATGAATACGGTATAGTGTTGTACAGGTGGTGGCATAGCGAGGTACATGATGAATATGGTCTAGTGCTGTACAGGTGTTATAGCGAGGTACAGGATGAATACGGTATAGTGTTGTACAGGTGGTGTTATAGCGAGGTACAGGATGAATACGGTATAGTGTTGTACAGGTGGTGTTATAGCGAGGTACATGATGAATACGGTATAGTGCTGTACAGGTGGTGTTATAGCGAGGTACATGATGAATACGGTATAGTGCTGTACAGGTGGTATAGCAAGGTACAGGATGAATATGGTCTAGTGTTGTACAGGTGGTGTTATAGCAAGGTACAGGATGAATACGGTATAGTGCTGTACAGGTGGTGGCATAGCGAGGTACATGATGAATATGGTCTAGTGCTGTACAGGTGTTATAGCGAGGTACAGGATGAATACGGTATAGTGTTGTACAGGTGGTGTTATAGCGAGGTACAGGATGAATATGGTCTAGTGTTGTACAGGTGGTGTTATAGCGAGGTACAGGATGAATACGGTATAGTGTTGTACAGGTGGTGTTATAGCGAGGTACATGATGAATACGGTATAGTGCTGTACAGGTGGTGTTATAGCGAGGTACAGGATGAATACGGTCTAGTGTTGTACAGGTGGTGTTATAGCGAGGTACATGATGAATATGGTCTAGTGCTGTACAGGTGGTGTTATAGCGAGGTACAGGATGAATACAGTATAGTGCTGTACAGGTGGTGTTATAGGGAGGTACAGGATGAATACGGTATAGTGCTGTACAGGTGGTGTTATAGCGAGGTACATGATGAATACGGTATAGTGCTGTACAGGTGGTGTTATAGGGAGGTACAGGATGAATACGGTATAGTGTTGTACAGGTGGTGTTATAGCGAGGTACAGGATGAATATGGTCTAGTGTTGTACAGGTGATGTTATAGCGAGGTACAGGATGAATACGGTATAGTGTTGTACAGGTGGTGTTATAGCGAGGTACATGATGAATATGGTCTAGTGCTGTACAGGTGGTGTTATAGCGAGGTACAGGATGAATACGGTATAGTGTTGTACAGGTGGTGTTATAGCGAGGTACAGGATGAATACGGTATAGTGTTGTACAGGTGGTATAGCAAGGTACAGGATGAATATGGTCTAGTGCTGTACAGGTGGTGTTATAGCGCGGTACAGGATGAATATGGTCTAGTGTTGTACAGGTGGTGTTATAGCGAGGTACAGGATGAATACAGTATAGTGTTGTACAGGTGGTGTTATAGCGAGGTACAGGATGAATACGGTATAGTGTTGTACAGGTGGTGTTATAGCGAGGTACAGGATGAATACGGTCTAGTGTTGTACAGGTGGTGTTATAGCGAGGTACAGGATGAATATGGTCTAGTGCTGTACAGGTGGTGGCATAGCGAGGTACATGATGAATATGGTCTAGTGTTGTACAGGTGGTGTTATAGCGAGGTACAGGATGAATACGGTATAGTGCTGTACAGGTGGTGTTATAGCGAGGTACAGGATGAATATGGTCTAGTGTTGTACAGGTGGTGTTATAGCGAGGTACAGGATGAATATGGTCTAGTGTTGTACAGGTGGTGTTATAGCGAGGTACAGGATGAATATGGTCTAGTGTTGTACAGGTGGTGTTATAGCGAGGTACAGGATGAATACGGTATAGTGTTGTACAGGTGGTGTTATAGCGAGGTACAGGATGAATACGGTATAGTGTTGTACAGGTGGTGTTATAGCGAGGTACAGGATGAATATGGTATAGTGCTGTACAGGTGGTGTTATAGCGCGGTACAGGATGAATATGGTCTAGTGTTGTACAGGTGGTGTTATAGCGAGGTACAGGATGAATACGGTATAGTGTTGTACAGGTGGTGTTATAGCGAGGTACAGGATGAATACGGTATAGTGTTGTACAGGTGGTGTTATAGCGAGGTACAGGATGAATATGGTCTAGTGTTGTACAGGTGGTGTTATAGCGAGGTACAGGATGAATATGGTCTAGTGTTGTACAGGTGGTGTTATAGCGAGGTACATGATGAATATGGTCTAGTGTTGTACAGGTGGTGTTATAGCGAGGTACATGATGAATACGGTATAGTGTTGTACAGGTGGTGTTATAGCGAGGTACAGGATGAATACGGTATAGTGCTGTACAGGTGGTGTTATAGCGAGGTACAGGATGAATATGGTATAGTGCTGTACAGGTGGTGTTATAGCGAGGTACAGGATGAATATGGTCTAGTGTTGTACAGGTGGTGTTATAGCGAGGTACAGGATGAATACGGTATAGTGTTGTACAGGTGGTGTTATAGCGAGGTACAGGATGAATACGGTATAGTGTTGTACAGGTGGTGTTATAGCGCGGTACAGGATGAATACGGTATAGTGTTGTACAGGTGGTGTTATAGCGAGGTACATGATGAATACGGTATAGTGCTGTACAGGTGGTATAGCAAGGTACAGGATGAATATGGTATAGTGCTGTACAGGTGGTGTTATAGCGGGGTACAGGATGAATATGGTCTAGTGTTGTACAGGTGATGTTATAGCGAGGTACATGATGAATACGGTATAGTGCTGTACAGGTGGTATAGCAAGGTACAGGATGAATACGGTATAGTGTTGTACAGGTGGTGGTGTTATAGGGAGGTACAGGATGAATACGGTATAGTGTTGTACAGGTGATGTTATAGGGAGGTACAGGATGAATACGGTATAGTGTTGTACAGGTGGTGTTATAGCGAGGTACAGGATGAATACGGTATAGTGTTGTACAGGTGATGTTATAGCGAGGTACAGGATGAATACGGTATAGTGTTGTACAGGTGGTGTTATAGCGAGGTACAGGATGAATATGGTCTAGTGTTGTACAGGTGGTGTTATAGCGCGGTACAGGATGAATATGGTATAGTGTTGTACAGGTGGTGTTATAGCGAGGTACAGGATGAATATGGTCTAGTGCTGTACAGGTGGTGTTATAGCGAGGTACAGGATGAATACGGTATAGTGCTGTACAGGTGGTGTTATAGCGGGGTACAGGATGAATATAGTCTAGTGTTGTACAGGTGGTGGTGTTATAGGGAGGTACATGATGAATACGGTATAGTGTTGTACAGGTGGTGTTATACAGGATGAATACGGTATAGTGCTGTACAGGTGGTGTTATAGCGAGGTACAGGATGAATACAGTATAGTGTTGTACAGGTGGTGTTATAGCGAGGTACAGGATGAATATGGTCTAGTGTTGTACAGGTGGTGTTATAGCGAGGTACAGGATGAATACGGTATAGTGCTGTACAGGTGGTGTTATAGCGAGGTACAGGATGAATACAGTATAGTGCTGTACAGGTGGTGTTATAGCGAGGTACAGGATGAATATGGTCTAGTGTTGTACAGGTGGTGTTATAGCGAGGTACAGGATGAATACGGTATAGTGCTGTACAGGTGGTGTTATAGCGAGGTACAGGATGAATACAGTATAGTGCTGTACAGGTGGTGTTATAGCGAGGTACATGATGAATACGGTATAGTGTTGTACAGGTGGTGTTATAGCGAGGTACATGATGAATACGGTATAGTGCTGTACAGGTGTTATAGCGAGGTACAGGATGAATATGGTATAGTGTTGTACAGGTGGTGTTATAGCGCGGTACAGGATGAATACGGTATAGTGCTGTACAGGTGGTGTTATAGCGAGGTACATGATGAATACGGTATAGTGTTGTACAGGTGGTGTTATACAGGATGAATACGGTATAGTGCTGTACAGGTGGTGTTATAGGGAGGTACAGGATGAATACGGTATAGTGTTGTACAGGTGGTGGCATAGCGAGGTACATGATGAATATGGTCTAGTGCTGTACAGGTGGTATAGCAAGGTACAGGATGAATACGGTATAGTGCTGTACAGGTGGTGTTATAGCGAGGTACAGGATGAATATGGTCTAGTGCTGTACAGGTGGTATAGCAAGGTACAGGATGAATACGGTATAGTGCTGTACAGGTGGTGTTATAGCGAGGTACAGGATGAATATGGTCTAGTGCTGTACAGGTGGTGTTATAGCGAGGTACAGGATGAATACGGTATAGTGTTGTACAGGTGGTGTTATAGCGGGGTACATGATGAATACTGTATAGTGTTGTACAGGTGGTGTTATAGCGAGGTACAGGATGAATATGGTCTAGTGCTGTACAGGTGGTGTTATAGCGAGGTACAGGATGAATACGGTATAGTGTTGTACAGGTGGTGTTATAGCGAGGTACATGATGAATACGGTATAGTGTTGTACAGGTGGTGTTATAGCGAGGTACAGGATGAATACTGTATAGTGTTGTACAGGTGGTGTTATAGCGAGGTACAGGATGAATATGGTCTAGTGCTGTACAGGTGGTGTTATAGCGAGGTACAGGATGAATACGGTATAGTGTTGTACAGGTGGTGTTATAGCGAGGTACATGATGAATACGGTATAGTGCTGTACAGGTGGTGTTATAGCGAGGTACATGATGAATACGGTATAGTGTTGTACAGGTGGTGTTATAGCGAGGTACATGATGAATATGGTCTAGTGCTGTACAGGTGGTGTTATAGCGGGGTACAGGATGAATACGGTATAGTGTTGTACAGGTGGTGTTATAGCGAGGTACAGGATGAATACGGTATAGTGCTGTACAGGTGGTGTTATAGCGAGGTACAGGATGAATACGGTATAGTGTTGTACAGGTGGTGTTATAGCGAGGTACAGGATGAATATGGTCTAGTGCTGTACAGGTGGTGTTATAGCGGGGTACAGGATGAATACGGTATAGTGTTGTACAGGTGGTGTTATAGCGAGGTACAGGATGAATACGGTATAGTGCTGTACAGGTGGTGTTATAGCGAGGTACAGGATGAATACGGTATAGTGTTGTACAGGTGGTGTTATAGCGAGGTACAGGATGAATATGGTCTAGTGCTGTACAGGTGGTGTTATAGCGGGGTACAGGATGAATACGGTATAGTGTTGTACAGGTGGTGTTATAGCGAGGTACAGGATGAATACGGTATAGTGCTGTACAGGTGGTGTTATAGCGAGGTACAGGATGAATACGGTATAGTGTTGTACAGGTGGTGTTATAGCGAGGTACAGGATGAATATGGTATAGTGTTGTACAGGTGGTGTTATAGCGAGGTACATGTCAACATGATGATAAATGGCACCTCCTCCCCCTGTACCGTTACACGCCAGTCAACCAAGCCTCACCAATAACCACAATTTACAGCTAATAATTGTTGTTTATTGGTGGCCATAGTAACTCAACCATGTGACCTGTTTAGGTCGGACGTATAATACTATTGATGGGTTTTTGTCGCAGGAGTGGAACTATGGACATGGATTGTGTGTGTGTGGGGGGGGGGGGAGAGAGGGAGTACATAGATTGGGGAGGAGAGGGGAGGGGAGGGGAGGAGGAGTACAAATGAATATAATATTTACCTTTCCCTCCACACTCTCTAAACCGTGGACCATGTAAACCAAGTTTAAATAAAATATGTTTTAAAAAAATAAAATAAAATGGTAATTTAAGTAGGAAGGAATTAAAAAGCTACATTTCAATTCAATTTAAAAAAACTTTATTGTTGATGTTGTTACAGGTGGTCGATCATCACTGTCAACGGTGTCAGCTCTTCTAATGTGTGCCATTTTATAGAGCACAGAGTTGAGTTGCAAATAGATTAAACTATTAGACTAAATAACAACTAGTAGAGTACATGTGAATGATAGAATGGTTAATTATAGTGAAAGTATGGTAATATGATAACGAGTGCTTCCTTTCCTGAATAGGTCATCATTTAATTTCTATTTGTGTAATTGACATAAAAGACTAACATTGAGGGGGATTCTTGCATGGGCAGAAACGGACAAGTCCATTATTTATATTGGCATATTAAGAGCGTGAGAAAATCTTTCAAAGTTTTGGTCGGATGGTTTTCAGATTGAAAAGGAACAAAAAGTCGAATTATTTTTATCGCCATTAGCTGTTAATGGGTCGCTAAACCTGGTCCTAAACTTACATTATATTCATAAATAAATACATATAAATAAACACTTTGTTGGCCCTCCTGAACCCAACCCAGGTCCTAATATCCATTGTCTTGACTTCCTACACTCTGTTTGAGTCTTGTTGGGAGGAAACATCAAAGCGGGTGGTCGCTCCCAACAGGTCTCAAACAGAGTGTACCTCCTCTCCTCCTCCTCCTCCTCCTCCTCCTCCTGGCCACTACATCCTGCACCTCCCCCTCCTCCTCCTCCTCCTCCTCCTGCCCTCCCCCCCCCCCATTCCACTCCCCTCCTCCTCCTCCTCCTCCCCCTCCCCCCCTTTCTCCTCCTCCTCTCTATTCTCCACCACCACCCTTCCTCCTCTTCTCCTCTCCCTCCTGCACCCCCTCATTCTACTCCCCCTGCTCCTCCTCTTCCTCCCCCTCCTCCCTCTCTTCTCCTCCCCCTCCTCCTCCACCTCCACCACCTCCTCCTCCTCCTGCACCCCCTCATTCCATTCCCCCTTCCCCCGCTTTCTTCTCCTCGTGCACCCCTCCGCCTCCCCCTCCACATGAGGTGTACGGCCGGGTGGTTGGTGTGATAGACCTATTGTAGCACTTCCGCCCCCCTCCCCCCCTCCCCCCCCCCCTGCCCCTCCATATATGAGGTGTACGGCCGGGTGGTTGGTGTGATAGACCTATTGTAGGCTAACAGTGCAGAACCTGCCTTTGTCATCTTGTAATTTATGCCACTTTATTACTTCTAAGACTTGCAATCTTTATTGGAATCTATGGAAATATCGACCGTGAGAATGTAGTCAACAAGTTGGTATATTATATATTATTGTTCCTATATTGGATGGTCTGTCTTAACCTCACGCTCAATGCAATGAGTCCCTTCAAACGGAGGGAAAGCCTCTCGCCTGAAACCGCAAAGTGCCATTATAATTCCATTAAGACCGCAAAATGTCATTATATTTCCATTACAACGCCGAGTCCTAGGCCAGGAAACTGATTAGCAAACCTACTTACATACCATTCTTATCTGATCTGAGGGTTTGGGCCTAGACTGTAACTCTGTGACGAGACTGAGTGAAGAGGAGATGGAGAGGTGTGGGGGGTTGTTAGTGGATGGGGGGAGGGGGGAGGGAAGAGGAAGAAATGAGAAGACAGAATAAGAAAGACAAGTGGCAGAAAGAAAAAATACTGAGAGGTAGCTTGAGTAGAGAAGTGAAAAGGAGAGCAGAGCGTGGGGAGAGAGAGAAGAGAGAGGGGGAGAGGAGAAGGGGAAGGAAGGCAGAGGAAGAGAGACGGTGAGGGAGAGAGTAGGAGAGGAGAGAGAGAAGAGGGGGAGGAGAGAGGGTGGGGTGGGGTGAGAGGAGAGGGAGAAGAGTTAAGAGGGAGGAGAGGCGAGAGAGATCAGGGGTCAGAGAGAGAAGAGGGGAGAGGCTCAGAGGAAGAGAGAGGAGGGGAGAGTGGGGATGGTGAGGGGCTGAGATAGAGAGCGTAAGGAGAGTGAGGGATGTTGAGGGAGAGAGAGAGAGAGGGGTGGAGATGGCAAGGGGTAGAGATAGACAGACAGGGTGGGGGATGGTGATGGGGAGAGAGAGGGAGAGAGGTGCGGGGGATGGCGAGGGGGAGAGATGGAGAGTAAGGAGAGGGAGGGATGGTGAGGAAGAGAGGGAGGGGAGGGAGGGATAGTGAGGATAGAGAGAGTAAGGAGAGAGAGAGATAGTGATGGGGAGAGAGTGGGGGGGGGGGGGGGTGTCGACAGGGAGAGATAGAGAGAGGCACACCTGAACCCGAGCCTACAGGTATGTACGTATATCTGCTAGTGAAGGAGATGAGAGAGAAATAAACATGGAACCAGTGTGTACATTTCACGGTCCGGGGACCAGCAGGAATGTTGTACTATATATAGTAACGTGGCTGCGGGCACAGTTGTCATGGTGATGGCGGCGTCCTCTACATTCCTGTGTGACGGGCGGTGTTGTGATTATTGTTATTAGTTTTATTAGTTTCGTCAGGACAGTAATCATTCCCTCTGTTGGTCTACACTTCAGCCTGCTCTACTCTTTCATTCTTCCTTATTTCCTCCTCTTGTTCTTTTTCATTCTCCTCTTCTCTTTCTCCTCCTCCTCCTCTTCTTCCTCCTCTTCCTCCTCTTCTTCCTCCTCCTCTGCTTCCTCTTCTTCTTCGTCTTCCTCCTCCTCCTCTTCTTCTCCTCCTCCTCCTCTTCTTCTTCTTCTTCTTCTTCTTCTTCTTCTTCTCCTCTTCCTCCTTCTCCTCTTATTCCTCCTCTTCTTGCTCCTCCTCCTCTTCTTCGTCTTCCTCCTCTTCTTCCTCCTCTTCTTCCTCCTCCTCCTCTTATTCCTCCTCTTCCTGCTCCTCCTCCTCTTCTTCGTCTTCCTCCTCTTCTTCCTCCTCCTCTTCCTCCTCATCTTCTTCCTCCTCCTCTTCCTCCTCTTCTTCTTCCTCCTCCTCCTCCTCCCCCTCTTCTTCTTCTTCTTCTCCTCATTCCTCTTTTTCCTTCTTGTTGTTCTTCCTTCTCTTCTTATTCCTTCTCTTCCTCCTCCTCCTCCTCGTCTTCTTCTCCTTATTCTTCTTCCTTCTCCTCCTGTTCTTGTTCTTGTTGTTCTTCTTTTTCATCACCTCCTCCCCCTTCTCCTCATTCTTCCTCCTCCTCCTCCTCCTTCTTCGCATTGTTACATGACGACCCTTGTATTGTGACACAAGACCCATGTGTAACATGTATACATCATGTGAGAGAGTCCACAGTATCGACCAAGCTCTACTCATGCTAAATTAAGCACAATTTGTTCTGACAAAGTAGTCTTCACTGGCCAAGTTAATAGGTTTACTTTTAATTATCACTAATGAATCTTTATTCACTCTATGGGGAAATTCTCAGGACGAATGGGTTTTATTGGCAGGTGGTGTATTCCTTTAGTCATATTAACTAGACACAAATAAACAAATGTTAAAGAATTCGATTAGAAAGTTGTTAGAATGTGTCAAAGCATGTTTCAAAGCAAGAGGTTTGTGATGTTTGAAGTAGTTTGGGAAACAGGCATATTGTGATTGATTGGATTCTAAAATGAAGCATGTTAGAGAGGGTCTGAGAGAATAAAAGCAATATTAAACTCTATCAGTCCATAACCACAGTACTAAGCATAGTACTACTGAGTACTAAGCATAGTACTACTGAGTACTAACCGTAGTACTACTGCGTTGTAATGTTGTCACCATGCTTACATAAGTAATTACTTCCATGCTAGAGTGGGGCAGGTAAGAGAGCAGCGATACACTTAATGTGGCCAGAGGTTGGCTCTCTACCAAGTGTGGGTCTGTGGGTCTCTCCTTGCTCACTTTAATGCTCAAACTTCTTTCTCATGTCTCCCTATCTCTACTCTCTTTCTCCCTCACCCTCTGCTCTATCCGTTCTTTCTGTCTCTCCCTCTCTCTCTCTCTCCCCCCCTTTCTTTTCCCTCCACTCTCTTCCTCTCTGTGTTCATTCTCTCTCACTCTTTTCTGTCTCCCCCCTCTCTCCCTCTCTTTTCCCTCCGCTTTATGCACTCTCTCCCTCTTCTCTCTCTCTCTCTCTCCCTTCTTTCTCTCTCTCCCACTGTCTCCCTTCTATCTGCCCTCTATCTCCTCGAGCTCTCCTTCCCCATCTCTCCTGTTCCTCTCTTTTCTGTCATCACACTCCCTTCTCTCTCAGCACTCATGTACTTAATGTACATGTACTTAATCATCATTCATGATATGCCTTCTATATCTATTGTTCATTGTGTAGTGCTGTCAGTACTGTTATGTTCATCTATTGTGTATCACCAGTTGCTCCTAGTTTTACTTCATCCTTAGCATCCATGAGACTGAACCTGGCTAGAAGCCTTATACATAACATAAGTCCCAAGAAAAATAGGTGTTTTTGAGAAGTAGGTTCACAATAGTATAGGATGGTAATATTTTTGTAAGGAAAATGTACCTTTTAAGGGGATTTTTTTTATTAAGAAGAACCGTTTCCCTTATTTAATTAGCTTTTGGGAGCAAACAATCTCTACTCCCTCTCCCTCTCTCTCCTCTCTCTAAGTTTCCTCTCTCACACCTCCTTCTCTCCTCCCTCTCCCTCTCCTCCCCCTCTCTACTCCTTCTCTCTTATCTCACCCTCTCGCTCCTTTCTCTCTCTCTCTCCTCTCTTTCTCTCTCTCTTTCTCCTCTTTCTCTCCTGTCCCTCAACATATATACACATGTCTACATGTTAATCTATGGGTATGTCTACGGTATATGAATATATCCATCTCTCTATATGTAATATCATCGATATGTGGAAAGCTAAGCCAAACGCTGATCTCACTCTTGGATCCTCCTCCTCTTGTTAGTCACTAATGCGCATGTCTGATCTGTAACGGAAGTACATATATTATGGAACCTTTAGACAAAACGTAAGATGTTCCTGGGTAAGACCATAAAGTGCCTTTCTGTTTCTTTTTCTGTGTCTCTCCTCCCATCTTCTCTATATCTATTTCCTGGGTAAGATCATAAACTGCCCCCCTCTCAGCTCTCCCACCCTTGATATAACCTTCAATGTGTTGATAAGGGCGTAAAGCAACCAATCTCACTCACTCACTCACAAAACTTAACAAAAAGTAACGGTTGTAGTACCAATATAACAAGATGAACATATATTCTCTATGGAAAGAAAATAAGATTTTTAGAAAAATAAACTATACAGTTGGGGTGAGGAGGCTACATTTTAACTTGAACTTCTGCATGTAAGAGAAGTGAGAGATTTATGTATAGGACTAATGGTAAAGGACTAATGTTAATGAGGGAAGGTTAGGAGTTGCCTGGGGATGTGTTTACTGGTTGTGATGTATGTACTTATTAGACTCTATGTGTGTCTGCATGTATACAGTGGGTCAGATTTTCAGAAATTGTACAATAAGCAGCTGTACACATTTAGTAAATTCTGCTAAATTAGGTTCCAATTGGTCAATACTAGATAAATTCGAGGATATTCAGCATTGCATTGATTCTAGCAATCTGTTTGGTTAGGTTGAACTGTATTTTGAACTTTATTTTCGTCTGAAATTTGGGTTATTTGAGAAGATTGGCAAAGTTGAATTGTACATTAACTGACAATCTGACCCATGTGTGATATATGGTGTATTGTTGTCTGATGCCTCCAGCCTTACTCTACCTATGTCTCAACACCCAGACTTCATAAGCCATTTATTAACTCTCAGTAATGTAGTATAATCAATCATTTCGTTTTCACTTTTGCTATCTCTAACATAGCCACCAACATGCAGGAATGCCAGTCCTTAGTATTGGCACTAAAATCGGTATTTTTGAAAACTTTCAACAATCATCCAATCTTCCCAAATTCCCCAATTCATGAACAAATAATTTTGTCAACCTTTTTAAAGTTAAAATTCTCCCCCCCCCCCCCCCCCCCATCAAAATGCCTCCTTTGCATCCATGTCCACAAGTTCTTGTTCCTTCCTCCTGTCTACGCCTCCCTCTTCCTCCCCCTTCCAGTCCAGAATTTCTTCCTCCTCCAAAACCTCTTCCTCCCCCTTCCAAAACCTCTTCCTCCCCCTCTTCTCGCTGTTCCTCCTCCTCTTTCTCCTAGCTACTCCCCCCCCCCCCTACACCTCCCCACCATCGCCTCCTTCACAATCTATTCTGCTTTCAGCCTTCTAATCACCTTCTACCCAGTCCCTTCTACTCTATCCACTGTCACCTCCCCCAATCTAATTATTCCTCACATTCTCCCCACTTCATGCCCTCATATATCACCTTGCATGCTTGTGTCTCTTACACAGTTTTACCTGGGTGAAATCGCCAGAAAATGTACAATTCAACTTCACCAATCCTATCAAACAACTCAAATATAATGATGAAGGTCACACCATAGCCAGAAAGCTAGTGATTAAATAAAAATACCTAAACTAATAATAAGGATTTTCCAATCCATTATCACATCTCTGACACATCGACCCGGGCATAAGATATACATGCGACCTACCTTACTTCGATACAACTCAAATTTAAGACAAAAATAATAACTTTCAAAAAAAGTTCAACCTAACCAAACAGATTGCCTGAATCAATGCAATGCCGAATATACTCGAATTTACCTAGCATCGACCAAATTTCAGTCTAATTTAGTAGAATTTATTAAATGTATAGAGCTGCCAATTGTACATTTTGTGAAAATCTGACCCACCGTGTACTAATGCACGCTACATAGTGAAAAGACTATTCTGAGAATATAAAAACTTGGCTAGAACTGGGGCGAGCTAATGCAAACTTCATTTATCCCCCGGCTGGAAACCTCTCTATTCAATCTCCTGATCCCACGTATAAAAGCTGGCTGGAAGACCTAGATGTGGAGGTTGTACAAGTGTGGCCATTAGTTTATATCAAATGTGGCCATCTTGTGTTTTTATTCACGGATTGTGTTATATGAGGAACTGGAGAAACAGGCTGTGGATAGAGTGGAGGGGAGGAGAGGGATTAGATAGTGATATGGTGTAGGGAAGGGGAGAGGGAGGAGGAGGGGATAGAGGAAAAAGAGGAGGGGGAAGGATTGAGGGAAAAGAAGGGAGGAAGGGATAGAGGGAGAAAAAGAGGGGTGAAGGGATAAAGGGAGAAAAGGGGGGGAGGAAGGATAGAGGGGAAAAAAGCAGGGAGGGATAGAACGAGAAGAGGGGGCGGAAGGGATAGAGAGGGAAAGGAGGAGGAGGAGGAAGGGATACAGGGAAGAAAAGGGGGAGGAAGGGATAGAGAGAAAAGGGAGAGAGAGAGAGATCAGGGTAAGGAAAGTGAACATATTAAGTGAGAGGAGAAACAAGAAAGAACTGAGGAAAAGGGAAACAGAGTGGAGAGAGGAGTAATCTTTGATGAGAGAGGGCAGAAATGGGGGAGATGGTTGTCACAGGGGGGAGTGATGTGGAGGATAGCGAGGGGGTGAGACTGAGAGAGAAATTGAGAGGGCGACGAGAAAGAGAGGGAGGAGGAGAGAGACAGGGGGAGAGAGAGGAGAGGAGAGGGAGGAGAGAGAGAGAGAGGGGGGGAGAGAGGAGAGAGACAGGGGGAGAGAGAGGAGAGGGGGGGAGGAGAGAGAGACGGGGGGAGACAGAGAGAGAAATTGAGAGGGCGACGAGAAAGAGAGGGAGGGGGAGAGAGAGAGAGAGAAGAGTAGAGGCAAGAGCTGACATGCCAGTGAAAGAGTATCTAAACGGTGAAAGGTGACAAGGTGTGTTGGCAAAGTTCCAGCTGTAAAATGCTTTTTTCATCCTTCATGTATTTCTGCTACACTGGTTCCCACTTATACCTACATGCTGTAAACACTGGTTTTATAGCTGAACACACTGCATTATCACCACTTTAGTCAATTATTTAGATGTGACAGAACAAGGGAAAACGAAAAGGGTGCTGTTCCTGAGGTGAACTTTAGAACGTGCACTTGACATTTTTAATGTCTAATTTCCATAAATTCTTTTAAATCTTTCCTACTGTGTATGATTAAAAAGGAAAAGATGTTATTACAAACATTTTACCTCCGTTGAAATGCTTAGATACTAAACTACTGAAATAAAGGGTCTGGTCCACTAAGCCGATTCTCATGCGATTTTCACAGAATTTAGTGGAAAAGAGTCCTCTGTGGCGCAAAATCGCATGAATCAGCTTAGTGGACTAGGGCCTTAAGGCTAATGAAATAACTCCGCATGTCATCATAGTATATTGAGCATTGCCTGTTACTCTAAATCACACCTAGGCACTCATGTTATTACCCAACAAACCAAAACATGTCGGAAACATTACCACAACTGCAAATAAATAAATCCAAAAATTAAATTTGTTGATTGTCATATTGTGGTTTTCCTCTAATTAAGGTGTAATTGCAAGTATATAATTATATTGTGAAATATCTCCTTTATTTTCTGAATTATTGTTGCCATGAACATCTAGGTGCAGCATTTTATTGCCATTTATTATTTAGCAAATACAAAATTTGGAGATAAAAGCAGTAAAGATGACTCTATCTCATTTCGTGACTGTTTATGATATTTACAAAATATTTCTTGTGTTTTTCAGATGCTGGTGTTTGGGCGATAGAACTGCTGTGGATTACCTGGAATTTACCTGTAAACTCACCTGGATCTTACCTTCACCCACCACACCTGGATCTTACCTTCACCCATCACACCTGGAATTTACCTTTAGTGATTGGATTCCGAATTTATACTTTGCATCTAACACCATTGATTTTATATAAAAGGATATTAGAAAGTGAATGTTCTGTGAAGGATCTTACGTTACCACCAATTATTTATTTTCATAGCAAATTCCTGCAGTTGATGTGCAGGAATCTGCAGGATTCTATTCCTCCCTGAGCCCTGACCAGTTGCCGTGTATGCCCTGCCCAGTTGTATGGATGATTAGTGCTGTGTGTACTGTATAGAGCAGTCAGTATGGAGGCCAATGGCTAGGTCTTACTCTAGTGTTACTGTGTGTGTAGAGGTGTCGCCACTGTTCCAGGATGAGTATATATGAGAGGCAGAACAACATGTATGCTGCTGCACCCAAGCCCAACGGTACCCTGCCGTACCGTGCCGCCCCCAAGGCCACCTACCTCAACGAGAACTACCTCAACTCTAGTGAGCCTGCCAACCAAAAGGGGGCAGCAGTGGTGAAGCCCCTCACGACACCTGGTGGTAGAGACAGGAGGGAGATGTTCAGGTTTGAGTCAGGGGTCATCGAGGGTCGTGATGTGCAGCATCTGCATGCTGATAAAGACTTGTCACCGGGCGGGTACAACCCCAGTCTGTCCCCACCCAACGGCCGGGACTGGTCAACCCCTTCAGACAATCACAACCGCTCTGTGTCCACCACCAGTAATAACAATGGTTACCATAGCAACCCAGAAGGCCATGACAACCACAGGGTGAATGGAGGCAGTGTGTCCACTAACTATGATACACTGGAGCGTAGTGTCTTCTCTAGTCCCACCCACCTGCCCAACAGTAGCTTGCTCAATGGCAGCCTGCTCAATGGCAGCCAGTTGCCCAACGGTAGCTTACTCAACAGTAGTCACATGGTGGGTGGAGGAGGGTTGTTGAACAGGAGCAAGGTGTTTAACTCCACCAGTGTGGACCAGAGTGTGTTGTCACAGCGCAGCATGAATGATCTCAACAAGAGCATCTCCTCACACAACTACAATGAGTTCAACCGCAGCAACCTGCGGCACACCGACCACAACCGCAGCATCATCACCTACAAGGAGCCTCTGAATAACGGGGACTACACCCCGGGGGAGGTGACCAAGGTGCCCACCCACCAGCAGAATGGGTTTGTGCACACAGATGGTGGGGCACCTACCAAGCCTGAACCCACGCAGTCTCTACACAACCTGTCCCGGGCGTCGCTAGCGGGCGTGCGGGTCATCTCCCCCTCCAGTGTACAGTCAGCTCTTGTTAACATGGCCTTCCTCTGCCTCATGTCCCTCGTGGTGGCCGTCATCGCTCTACAGGTAACAACAAATATCTAAAGCATTCATTGGTAGAAAATTTTGCAAAGATTAATACATTTTGTTCTACTTAACCTGAATTTGGGAGAATCAGAAAAAGATCATTGACAGTGAAATTTTAAATTATACAGTTGTATTTGTATTGCTTGTAAAGTATTTTTTAATCTATTATGATATGAATATTATGTGAATCAACCTTTATACCTAATCTCTGGTGGCTCCGCCTACAGGTGATGTTCAGACTAAGTGCCCGCTCCACTATGGATGGTGCTGTTCCTGGTGGCCTCCTCTCAGACGAGTCCTACTCCAGTACTGGGGAGGTTGCCGTGGCGACGGGAAGTGTTGTCATCATGCTGGACCTGTGCTGCCTGCTGGTGGGGGCCATGCAAGCTGTGTTTGCTGCTAAACTACTCCGCTGTAGTGACGGACAACAGCGGTGAGTCATTATTTTGTTTCTAAATCATTCTTTTAATGCTTTAGAAAGATCAATATTTGTTTGGTGAAGTTTCAGTGGACCCTGAACAGAAGTATCCCATGCAAAGATGAATGAGGGTGGGTGATAATAGGTGCATGTGAATAATCCTGATTGGGTGTCTAATTTCAGCAGTAAATAGAAAGCCTCAAACTTCATAGGGCTGTAATGGCATTTAGTGATCATTCGGAACAGCTACAGTAACATCAAAAGTAGAGATTCTGCTCTGTTTTTCTCTTTGAACAATGACCAACCAAAAACATATTCAAAGACTTTCTTCCCTGATAAAGGGCATCATAGTCCAAAACGTTGGTAAATAAAAATGTAAGATGTCATTCATCAGATCTTAATGAAAAGTGAAAACAAAAGAGATCAGTACAATTTTCCTCTCCTTTTTTTAATTTAACATTTTAAAGATAGTCATCCCACTTAATTACAAAATTGGCCTAGCCTTTATTTCATTCTGTTATTACAATATCTTGTTTGATAACTTAATAGCTTGTACTGAATGTATACCATGCTGATAGTCTCTTGTACTGAATGTATACCATGCTGATAGTCCCTTGTACTGAATGTATACCATGCTGATAGTCCCTTGTACTGAATGTATACCATGCTGATAGTCCCTTGTACTGAATGTATACCATGCTGATAGTCCCTTGTACTGAATGTATACCATGCTGATAGTCCCTTGTACTGAATGTATACCATGCTGATAGTCTCTTGTACTGAATGTATACCATGCTGATAGTCTCTTGTACTGAATGTATACCATGCTGATAGTCTCTTGTACTGAATGTATACCATGCTGATAGTCTCTTGTACTGAATGTATACCATGCTGATAGTCCCTTGTACTGAATGTATACCATGCTGATAGTCCCTTGTACTGAATGTATACCATGCTGATAGTCCCTTGTACTGAATGTATACCATGCTGATAGTCCCTTGTACTGAATGTATACCATGCTGATAGTCTCTTGTACTGAATATACCATGTTGATGTTGCAGGGCGTTCAAGTACCTGAAGGAGTGCGCCAGTACCAGGTTCATCGCTGTCACCGGCTTCTTCATCTCCATACCCTTCCTGCTGCTCAGTGAGTATACAGTGGCATCCATTGTTGATCCCTTTCACAGTTGTTTCATCTGATTTGTTTTTAAAATACTTCATTTGTCAATATTTTAAATGGGAAGAAATTGACAAAAGTTTTGATATGATATAAGATTGAAAATATTATTACAAGAGAATTTAGACTAGTGTGTGTTACCAGTTATTGACATTTATGTTCCTCTCATGTTGCTCAAATTTCTCACATGTGACGACCTTGTTGAGTCCTGCCTTTTATGTTCAGTAAAATCATGTAGATCACAATCATCATATTTATGTGAAAGTATCAGGGCAGATTTTACCTGAGACTTTGCAATCCTCCATTGCCCTTTTCTCCTTGAATCCATTAATTATCAACAACCTAAGATGATGTGTATGTTTGGTCAGCTTTTGTGTCAACATCCATTTGCATTAGTCAGTGATTTAATTCATTATTACCTGGACTTATTTTATGCAGACTTTTTCCTCCCTGTTTCATGAACTTATTCCTCTTCTTTCAGCCATTATGCTCTACTTACTGATGGAGTTTCGCACAACGGCGGCCATTATCTCTGCGGTTGTCATGGGAACAGGCCTGGTCTTCCTCCTCCTGGCAGTCTGCCATAGTGCCATCTACTGGCGCCGGGAAAAACTACGTGCTGACCTTCAACTTCCTGTTTACGACAGTCACGTGATGATGCAGGGCATCTCTGAGGGAACGTCACCATTAGAACTCTCCACCCTGGTTTAGAAGGAGGGGAGAATATGTACATATAGACAATGGCTTCCGGGGAAAGGACCTTTGGTGTCACCTAGAACTCTCCATATGTGGAGGAGAATAAAAACTTGTAAGCCCACCTCCTTCCAGCTTCAGGAATCCTGGGAGAGGAGATGGAACGTGTCCATATTGGGCCTGAAGCAAAAAAGTATTTAAACAATTTTTAAGGCATTTTACAGATTTCCAAACTGACCTGCCAGGGGCAGTAGGGTTAAAGGTTAAACTTGGGTTTTTAAAGTCAAGGAGAGCGCATTGTATAGTTTGTATATAAGATGTACGTATAGACCCAGCACCTCACAATGGTTAATAGCGGTGTGTACAATGAGAGATATAAAGCACTGAGTGCTCTGTGATGGTGTGACATGTCTTCCATGTTAATAACTAAACCAGTACAGTATGTATAGTATTCTACACATCATGGGATGTTACTTCAGTACATTATGGGTGTATATAGTATTTTACACACACAGGGGTTTTTACTTCAAAATGCAGCAACAATTACTATATAATGTGTGAAACAGGTCACCAAGATATAAACAATGAAATGTTTCTTATTTTCTTGGATTTTTTTTCACGAAATTCTGAGAATATTATAGATAAAATGTAGTAGGTGTTATATTCTTATTCCCAAATTCATCTTCATTGGGGTTGGGAAACAAATTGTTCAAGTCTTGTGGACATCAGACATGTGTAAGTCATGGTATCTTATAGACATATCTACACATTGTACAATTATGCAAGTGTCTTACATGGGTCAGATTTTCAGAAAATGTACAATTGGCAGCTGCAAACATTTAGTAAATTCTGCTAAATCAAAGCTGAAATTTGGTCAATACTAGGTAAATTCGAGTATATTCGGCATTGCATTGATTCTAGCAATCTGTTTGGTTAGGTTGAATTGTATTTTGAACTTTATTTTCGTCTGAAATTTGGGTTATTTGAGAGGATTGGTGGAGGTGAATTGTACATTTTCTGAAAATCTGACCCACATGTATAACGGTCACATACCACCACATACTACCCCCAGAATGCATTTATTTCTACAGGGTCCAACTGTTAACCTGGCACTTCTGGAAAGTCTTGTTTCACATGCTGCTGATTGCATGATGTCACAACGTCCCTGTCACTCTTCACAAGGCACTGTCACTTTCGCTTTTGTTACTGTCTGTCACATGAGACATCTCTGTCACTGTCACAAGGATGCAGGTTTTAGTTTCGTTTATAAAAGTGTGTGAAGTGACAAATATGGGAATAAGTTGTTGGATATGAATTTAAGGTCCTCACAAGTTTGTCAATTATACATTATTAACTCAAGGTTATTGAAAGTCCCTTGACAGATGTCCCTTAAAGTGCTGAAAATTGCTTATGATAGGGAACTATTTAATGGTTCAATTATAATGTGTTTTTACAATGTTGGTCAGCAAAGATTTTTAGAATGGTTTATTGAATTGATTCTATGCACAAACATTCTCTCACAAATTCCCTGCTTATGCCAGCTATTATGTTTGGCTGGTAACCTTACATGGATGACACTCGTCCAATATCGTTGAATGCATTTATTGTATACATAGTATTCACTGACGTCACCGCGCTGGCCGCGGCTCGCCATACTGTGGGTCAAGCTTTGTAAACGTTAGCTGGACATGTGTGCTCCAAGCTTTGAAAATGCTGTTTTCCAGCTGTTTCACCCCCAAAAGTTTTAGCGAATGTGATATAAAGTATGCTGATAGGTTTGATCGTCATTTTTTAGTGTGTCATGATGGAATAATGAGTATAATCGCTGTTATCAAACATTGAAATGGGAAAGCCTGTCAATCTGGTGCTTCCAGCTCTGTCTGTAGCCACACAATATGGCTGCTAGTGAGAATAGCCGCTGACTGGGGTGACGTCATGTGAATACTATGTATTGTCTATGTATGGTAATGTTAAACATTACACAACTCTTACCCTGGCACTTATGAAAAGTCTTGAATCAGATGCATGATGTCACAACATTCCTCATGCTCACAAGGCACTGTCACTTTTGCTTTTGTTACTGTCTGTCACATGAGACGTTTCTGTCACTGTCACAAGGATGCAGGTTTTAGTTTCGTTTATAAAAGTATGTAAAGTGACAAATATGGGAATAAGTTGCTTGATATGAATTTAAGGTCCCCACAAGTTATTATATATTATAAATTCAGGGCTATTGAAGATCCCTTGGCCCTGTAAGTGATGGAAATTGCTTATCAGAGGGAATTGTTTTAAAGGGTCGCTATGTTTTTTTTAAAAAAAACATTGGTCTTTTACATACATGCACAAATGTTCTCTCAGAAACTGCTTGCTTAATACTGTTTGCCATATTTTTGGCATGATTTATACATGGTAACGTTGTACACCTTATCACTTCATGGTTCTGGAAATCTTGCTTAGCATGTATGACGTCGCAGCTTCCTGAGCACTTTTCACAATCCTTTGCTTTCACTTTCGTTTCTGTCACGGATACAGGTTTTACATTTGTATCTACAAAGGTGAGTGAAGTGTGCAATTGTAGGATACAATATTGGCTGTGAAACTAAGGCCAGGAAAATTAGTCGCAGGTCGCTAAATTGATATTTTTCAAAATGTTTCATTCATAAGATCTCTTTGTATCAAATTTCAAGACAGTGTATTAAATATATACAATAAATATATATAAAGCTAAAGTCATATGTAGCTACTTTACTAGTAATTTTCCACCCAAAAATAAAATATTTTTTAGATATCCTAATGTTTGCTATCATTGGAATCGGCTTGGATTTCATCTTTTCAAATATGATAGTATCTCAAAAATTGCGACTTGTGACTTATTTTCCTGTAACACATCACAAATTATTAATTTTGCATAATATATTTCAGTCAGGAAACCCAGTCCAGAAAATCTGACCATTATTCTTTAAATGCTGTGTTTATAATAGAGTGAACAAAAAGAATTATGCAAGAATTGTCCTGAGAGATTTTTCCTCATGAAATAATTTATGTAAAGTACCTTTTCGTGCATGTTTTTCTATGAAAAGTAAGAGAGGCCTAAATCGTGTCTGACCCCACGATATGCAGCCAGGCATTTAGGAAGGCCATGGGTAAAGCTTTGGATCAATATAATTGGATGAATATAACTGGTCCGTTATAATCGTCCAGTCTAAAGAAAGGCCTGCTTTGAAAACATATGCTAAATTGTCAATGGTGTGTAATTCATCTTTTTCATTGTCCGTTTGGTCGTTACAAAATGTGGATATTTCCCTTTCCTTTATTCTATCTAAAAGTAATATTTATTAGGGGCTACAAAGACATTCTATTTCCCGTTCCTTTATTCTGTCTAAAAATCATATTTATTAGGGACCTGGAAATTCTATTTGTGATTAAGAATATTTCCGATTGTAAACTATTTCTGTATAGGAATACAATCCATATTTTTAATCCTTTTAAGATCTAATTTATTTTTCATCCTTTTAGGATATAATTTATAAGCATTATAGATGTATAACCTATTCATCACGCAGACAACCTTTTGTACACAGTTTTAAGTACAGGCGACAGGAAATATCGTTTCCTCACCTCTTTTTGTGGAGAGTGTCCTTTGATCATTTGTTATACGTTTTTTTGCCCTTCCGGTAAGGTGTATTATGGGTAAACACATCGCAGCACTTGTAAACGTTCCTGTGAGCACCAGTATATGGGTCCGATGTTCAGAAAATGTACAATTCACCTTCACCAATCCTCTCAAATAACCCACATTTAAGACAAAAATGAACTTCAAAATGCAGTTTAACATAACAGAACTGATACTTTGAATAAATGCGATACCAGATATACCCAAAATTTATAATTTTTTTATCAGAACTTAGCAGATATTACTAAATATGTGGAGCTGCCAATTGTACATTTTCTGAAAATCTGACCCACACACAGAGTCTATAAATAACCTAGTATTCTAACTCAAGCACAAAATGTGGCATTATTATATATTACGCTAACAAGACTACTTCTTAAAGGGATTATAAAAGATTTCCAAGGTTACATTCACAGGAATTGTTCTGTGATGTACGGTATATATTTTGTAACTATTTTCGGTACATATTTACAAATATATTAGTGTATGTGTGGCTGTAAGCATGTGTGCAAGTGTGAGTGAGTGAACACATACCTGTAAGTATGTGTGGTGTATATGTATACCTGGATATGGGTCAGATTTTCAGAAACATTTTCATGAACTTATTTTGTAAATTCTGCTAGATTAGACTGAAAAATCATCAACACTAGGTTATATATGGGTATATTTGGTATTGCCTTGATTCAAACAGTCTGTTTGTTTATGTTGAACAGTATTTTGAACCAGATTTTTGTGTTCAATTTGGCACTCTAGGGTGGATCCGATTTTCGACGACAAAATTGTGTTGTTAGATGAGTCTGCGGTAACAGGGGACCGGTCCCCTCGCCCGGTCTTAACCACAAACAGATGTGTGGAGCATGAGGCTCTCTATGAGGGACTAGACAGGCAACATTGAATTTGAATAAATCCTGTCTCAGAATGTGCTGGTATTGATGTAAAACTTCAAATAGGATTCATGAATTATTATGAATCATTATGGATGTCAATATCAAGAACATCTGTTCACATTGAATTGATATAAGGCAGTTTCTCTTAACAATTTATTAACCCAGTAAGTAGAGTGAAACTTCAAGAGCCCCATTCACTGAAATGCTACCCAAATGTGGTAGACCCTAATAGCTGTTACAGGGAAATCGCCGAGCAAAATCGCAGGGGGCATTTGAGATGGTATCTTGGTCCACGGATCCACCCTAGAGTGTTGGGTTATTTCAGAAGATTGGTGAAGGTGAATTGTACATTTTCTGCAAATCTGACCCATATGGGTAAATCCAATATGTATTTTTGTACCATGGGTATAGGAGTAAACCTCACCACCTTGTATGATGCATGAAATTATGAAACGTGCATGACTGAAAAGAAACGGTAAAATTTATATCATATATATAATTTATATCATTTAGACAAGCAGAAATATTGATAAACATTTTCTGCCTATTTTTTTTTATATAAGTGTTGCTTTTAATATTATGTCAGATATGAACTGGAATCTATCCCAGAATGCATTGTACGTGTAACATACATCGGCAGTAGCACATGCAAATCTTTTTTTCCAAATTAATGAATTGCAAAAAAGTACAAACATATCATTCGTATTGCTACTGGTTGCAGACCCCTTTATACCCTACCGTGTGTATGTGAGGTTGGGTGCTGGGGGGGGGGGGGGGGGGGGGTAAGTGTGTGTGATTATGAATGCACCTACGACATATCTCTATACTAGTGTATGTATAAACCCACGGCCCCACCTGACCTAGTTCTCACCACCAACCTTGTTTACACTGGCGCTTCTTTTTTATATCCCCCCCCCCCATCCCAATAATGTACCTGACCCAGGGACAACCCCACCACCCCCTATACCAATAATGTACCTGACCCATTGCCAGGTTGCCTTCTATACACTGACGTTCCGTCTGAAGGGCCCGGGGTGGGGGGTGGGGGTGCTGAGGGGGGAGGGGCCGGTCTTTACTCTGGTCTCTTTCATCCCTCATCTCTCTCACTACAGATCTCCTCAATCTTGCATTATTTTCACTTTAACTTTACAAGATTTCTTGCTGATTGTATCTACATACCTTAACCATCTTATTCCTATTCACCTATCTATCTTCCTATTATCTATCTATCTATCTATCCATCTTCACCAATCAGGCAATCTATCTATCGATCTTACAATTTTTCTATCTACCTACCTAACTGTTAAAGTCTATATACCTATCTAGCTAGCTTATTGTTACAATCTCTCTATCCAAAAATGTTTTTATTGACATGATATTTGAGTTATCAAGTTATGTATTGATGAATAACTTGGTTCCTCCATTGTTCTCAGCCCCGCCAGGATCTCTCAACTATTTGATCTCTGTCCCCTTCTCTTCCCAGTCTCCTATACCGATCTCTTCTCTCTCCCAGTCTCCTATACCGATCTCTCTTCTCTCTCCCCGTCTCCTATACCGATCTCTTCTCTCTCCCCGTCTCCTATACCGATCTCTTCTCTCTCCCAGTCTCCTATACCGATCTCTTCTCTCTCCTCGTCTCCTATACCGATCTCTTCTCTCTCCCAGTCTCCTATACCGATCTCTCTTCCCTAGGTATTTAATCATTTTATTGTAATCCTTCAAGTCCAATACTAGGTCTTCCTACCTTGATGCAGCTATAAATAACACGGCAAGAAGCTCAACAAAGGCGCAAAAATTGTTGTTTCTGCTCCTCCCTCCTCCCAATATTTCATTGTTTGGCCTGATATTGCTGCACGTGTATTTCGTCGTGTAATAACGTGTCCTCTTACAACTTGTCCTGCCCCAGTGCATTGAGAAGTTGACATTCATTCATTCACTGATTCCTCAGCTGTGTATTTCTGTTAGGTAGACCAGCTTGGGTGTGAATCCCCCCCCCCCTCCCGTCCTAGTGTGATGACATACAGGATGGGTGGGCGGGTTAACCTCTTAAAAACTATCAATTGCTTACCTTTGGTGCCTCGAGTATTAATTCAATTTATTGCCACCATTTGTATAGCATCCACATGTCTGTGCACAAAGCTAACATGAGCATCTTTTTCAATGCATTTTGAAATGTCTGGTGACCATAACTTGATATTTGAATTAATATACGGGTCAGATTTTTAGAAAATGGACAATTTGCCTTCACCAATCCTCTCAAATAACCCAAATTTGAGACAAAAATCAGGTTCAAAATATAGTTTAACATAACACGACGGATTGTTTGAATCAAGGCCTAAACTAAATATACTCAGATAAACCTAGTATTGACGATTTTTCGGTCTAATTTAGCAACATTTCCTAAATGTGTAGAGCTGCCAATTGTACATTTTCTGAAAATCTGACCCACACACAACTGGACATGTCTACAGTTGGAAGTCCCCAGGAGTAAATATTCCAGTGGTTCATACCCGTGGCTAAGACATGTAAATGTATATAATATTTATTTATTTTTCTACTTGTACTTGTACATAAAGTTTATATATATAGGAACACTTGGAAATGTTATATTTTTATATGTATATATTCTTACACACAATAAAGATGTATATATGAGTCTAATGTTTGCTGTTTATTTTGTGGCTAATAGTAACGGAATTGAATGTCATGAGTACGTACTGTAAACGTATTAATGTTCGCGCGGTATTTATTTTCGCGCACCCACCTCTGTGCGTGAAAATAAATCCTGCGCGAAAGGTATAATTATTGCATAAACAAGGTGTGAGACGTCCTTGCTGCGTGAATTTAAATCCGCGCGAAACGGTGACAAAGTGCTTAGTGCGCGAATATTTATCTGCGCGAAAATAAATACGTTTACAGTATCTCAGGTTCTATATAATAACGAGTTTAGAATCGCATTCCAGAAACTTATCACTCCACTAGTTACCAACCTTAGGCCACAAAAATGAAGAGGTGTTTCCGATTTAACCCCCCCCCCCCCGCCCCTAGAAAAACCTTCCCCTACCTAAAAATCTTTTTACCATACCTAATTTTTTTTTACCATATTTTACTTTTGGGGTTTTTTGACAAAAAAATGCTAATAAAAGCAGGAAAACAGGTTTTCCTAACCTGGAACTGTCAAAAAGCATATTTCCCTTGTTTAAAACAACTATAGGTTTCCTAATGAAAAAAAAAATTAAAAAAAAGTTACCACCCCCTACCTAGTTTTCAGCCAGATAATCGGAAACTCACCTATTTTTTTGGCCTTAGAGAGCCTAGCAGCAATAACCACCATACCTCTTTATTATATTCCATAATTATAAAATTTCAATTGAATTTAACACTTTTGCAAGATTTAATACAGTTATTCCTACCAAATGCTAGTACTTCAAGAAATTCGAAAATAATTTTGCCATTCATTCAATCCAAACATAGGGCTCTTGGATAGATGTCCGAATCCACATTAAATATCGAGGACTTTTCATCTTGATAGCAATTAATCGCTGGAGTACAGCTGTCCGATTTTTATGACCAGTTTTTTGTTATCTTAGTGTAAAAGGTTAGAAACAGCAGAGCTATACATATACAATAATATGTATGTATAGCTCTGGAAACTGAGCTCCGTCCATTGAATGACGCCCGCGCCGCGCTCTTATAAGACTACTACCGCTGGTGCTGCCACCTGTCTGAACGTACCTATACTACATTAGCAACGTTAAATCTCGGGAGGCTTCTCGTCGTTGTTCAGTCAATTAATCCCGGGAGAAAGCTACCAGAGACAATAAGGGCTACATTATCGTATGGTCCCTGAAGTTACTTTGATAATATATCAAACTTAAAATATAGAAATACTTATTAGGTGTCCTAGTGTTTACTCTCATTGGAATTTGGCTTGATCTCCTCTTTTCAAATATGATGATATCTCAACATCCATATTTTGCGACTTATGACTAATTTTCCTAAAACGGATCACATATTGAACTCTGATATAATATATCTTTGCCAGATCACTATATTCTCATAAGGCTATGAGCATTTACCTAGAATAGGTACAAAATATAAGAAAATAAGAAACACATTTATGTACATTACATTTAAAAAAGATTTATTAATGTCACATCATGTCATATTATGGTGATACTAATATTTTGTTTTTGTTTTTTAAAAAATCTTTATTTCTTTATCCTGCCATCTCGGCTTTTACAATTCTAAAGCTTTTGATTCCTCGTGATGTTGTCTCTGTTGCTGAAAGGGAAGGACACGATTAAAAGAAGTGATACTGATATTATTTGGCAGTAAACTTTAGTCCCCCTTTGCGATAGGGGCAGAAGCGGAGGTGGTAGCCAAAGGATTGGTTGAACTGCATCTCAGTCATTTCCGGCCTAGCCATGAGTACCGCCTCTGAAAAGCACATAAAAACAATAATTTTTAATAAACGAATAAATCGATCTATCAGTTGCTCTGCAATGCAGAAGAAATAGCAAAAGATATATCTAAATAAATTGTATATTCCTCGTTCAAGAATCTGATATAGTTGGTATATATATATGTAATACCCTTGTTTAAAAGTTTGAATTTTAAAACCAAAACCAAAAACACCGTTCCTTGTACAAAAGCCCCAAAGCAGGTGGTATCATCATTACCAGTTTTTTATCGACATGTTACTTTTAAAATCCCATACAGGGACAGGGGGAGGACTAGGATTTTTTTCATGGCCTAAAAATATAAAAACAAAGACATTTGATGTTATTAGTCCCTTTTTAAATACTGATAAAATATGAAAAGTAATTGCTCAAAGGACAACCTACGTTTAATTGCCTTATACAGTTCCAAAGTGTCAAAGACTCTCTTGTCCCCCTTGGTATGCAAACCGGTGCGGTTGAATTGTGAAGCCAGGCCATTGGTCATGAGCATCTGGATGCTATTCAATACCACTTGACTCGCATCCTTCCCCCCTACTCTGCTGAGCCTCTCAACCTGAAAATAAGCAAAGCTCAAAATAAAACAAAATTAATAATTGATAAGTAATACGGTTTTGAAGGAAACTGTATTTAATAACATGATGAATTTAGAACCCGCGGTTTTGTATGAAACAGCGGAATCAAATAATAAATGTTTCATTGGGGAACTACATTGGGGTTATGGGTGGGTTATGTACTAACACCATGAAAAATATATAATTATGTAATATCATGTAACATTATAATTGAATTTTAAGAAATATATAAAGAATCAAATGAAGACTGTATAATAATTAATACCTCAGATAATATATTTACCCTTATATGTTCCCATTATATAATGTATATATACTCATTGTCCCGACACCTGAATGTTTGTCTGTATCTATGCAACCAACATATTCCCGCGTCCGCACCACTCTCATCCTAGGTGCCGGACGAGCAGGACGATTTTTTTTCTTTTTTTGTTAATAAACTTGGGGCTTTTTTTCCTTTTTCGTTAATAAACTTGGGGCAAATGATTAGGTATGGAAAGAGGGATAATACATGGTTCAGTAATATTTGGTTCTTAGTGCATATGAATGAGTGATTTATGATTCCAGATAAGAAATAGGTTAATCTATCTATATTTATCTGTTTATATTCATTATGTGCGTATATGGGGAAACCCAGGTTAGAAGACAAAAGATAAAACAAAATAAAAATTGTTTGAACATTGTAGAGGCCAAAGGCAGGTTTTGAATTGAAAAAAAAGGCAACAAAAATATTAACATTGCTGTATGGTTACCAAGAAGAAGAAAAGGAGATATTACTATGTTTTTTATATCATGCAATTGTTGTTTCAATTGAGCTCGATGTAACCTGGTTCAAATGTTTTCTAAGTTCAGTAATAAAGTCGTTTTGCAAAAATAAAAAAAAAAATAAACTTGGGGCGGCCACTCGGTTGTCACTTACTAGTGCCACACTCGTGTTTGATTATTGTGTCTGCTATTATTATATATCACATTATATGATATATATTTATTAATGCGTTGATATCTAACGCTACTATATCTTGTATAAATAGTAACTTATACAAATCTTCTGCAATGTAACGAAAAGCAACATTAGTTAAGATTCACCAAGGATACAAACGAAAATCAATGGCCACATTGAGATGTACCTATAAGATCAATAAAAACGTTACAACAACAACAAAATAGTTTCAGGTAATGAAGCGTCCACAGACACTAAATTCAACGTCTTGATAAAGGAGAGGCTGGTCATTACTTGTGCCTTCAGTAACGAGGGAGTCTAACATAAAACACTCCCTCCTTAATAACTATAATACTGTTTAAGATAAGATAAGATAAGAAAATCTTTTATTTGTCTCATGGCTCACAGTTACATATTCAGTAAAATGACAAATAGGTTGACATGTCTGTATGAAAAGTAATATTCCATTTCTGCTGACAGTTACCTTTAATTTCGAAGATATTTGATTAGGGAGTCTTGTACTAGACTGAGCAGAGAAAATATAATAAAATAAAAGCAGGTAAGGGAGGGAGATGGTAAATAGATCAGAGGGATCATCCCAGGGGCGGTACCAGAAGGCAGGTCTAGGGGGGGGCACACTTGAGGTCAAAATCTTCAGAATTTGCCTGTTTGGAATGTCATTGCAATGCATATCAGTTAATTTGCCTAATGACAATGAAATAAAGCCCCCACAACTCTAATTTGTCTAACAAAAATTATAACCCAATTTTCTTGCATCACAAATAAACTTTTTGAGAAAATAAAATTAACAAAATGAATTGTCTCTATTGAGACCCTCTTGAGTCCGCACATTTGAGGCATATGTATTGTTTTATTTTGCCAAGAATTTAGATTTTACTGGACCCTGTCATGTTCCCTTTGGGAAAAGGAAATAACTGAAAACCCCGAGTTGTCCAAATGATGAACAAATCATAACTGTAAACTGTTCACCCACACTGATTCTTGTTTGAATACCAATTTTGAGACCATCTGAAATTTCAACTTTTGAAAAGAGGCCCTGAAACTAAAATTATAGAAATAAAGTTTAATGTTAAAAGAATTATTAAGCTAAAATAAAATATGGGGTTATTGGGAGTGTTGTTCTTGTAGAGTCAGCAGTTTGAAGGAAAGTGCAAATTCTGGCAGTGCTTTAGGGGCCCTTTGCCCCTCTGAGTTAGGGGGGGGGCACAGGGACCATTTTAGGGAGTCTAGGGGGGGCCGGTGCCCCCCAGGCCCCTCCCCCTGGTACCGCCACTGGGATCCTAAGGCTACACAAATATTTAGTGACACTGTATCATAAGATGTACCTCTTATATTCACATGAGATTTGATCAAATGTTATTAATAATGCTGTATTAATTACTAGAATACAGAGTAGAAAACTACTGCAGATAGGATGGAAAACTTTTTTCCCTGTATTATCTATGGCATTATGTACTAGAATATATTTTTAAAAGACCACTAAACCCCTCATATTGAGCTACAGAATTTCTTTTAATTTTTAATATTGAATTTTTTAAAATCAACTTTACTCAAAAACTCCAGGATATTGGATGGAGAACTTTTAATCCTGAGTTATTAAGCTTATTGTCTACCAAAATATGTAAAAATTTGGTAGCCCCCCGACATGGGAACGAAAACTCATTTCTAGCCTACTTTTACTGTATTGGCTCACGGCCTAGGCTATTTCTAGCGACTAGCTGTTTCAAAAGGCCTCGAGAGCTATAGATGGATAGATAGATAGATAGATAGATAGATATGAACAAATCAAATACAAACCAATGAATTGAAGTGGGCTGGTGAATCGGTTATTTTGGCCTCCAACTGGTCCAGGTCTGCCATAGAGGTAAGAGGATGTTCCAGTATTGTAGGTTTACATCTCCCCAGGTTGGGTGGGGGAGGATTGGGAGGAGGAGCCCTGTCCTGGAGACGCTGGTTAGTCTGGCGAACCTCACCCCTAATATCCTCCAGCATATAGAACATCTGCTGTCTAAACTCTGGATCAGAAATATTTGAGTATATTAATGTTTAGCATTAGCATCTGTAAATAACTAGACACAGCAGTGGGCAGATAACCATGGCAATTCGTATCTGAATTAAACCTGTGACCCTACATCAGAATTATGTTTCACTGTGTTGTTTGACTTGCTGTATAAACATTCTAAACAAAAAAAATGTATTTAAATATTTAAAAAAAGTATTTGCAATCAAGGTTTTCACCAGCATTGTTTAAAATGGTCAATATGAAAAATTATAGTAACTTTTCTTTCCATTTAGCTTCATTCTAGAAAATGAAAACTTGAGTTAATCTTTGCTTTTTAATTTCTGGTTGTTGTATTATAGTTTGAAGCATCAAACCAGAAAAGGTATTTGAAAGCAACCAAACAACCAACATTATTTTTACACCATAAGTGGAGTATTGTTTGTTTGTTTCTTTCTTTATTGACAGCATTTCATTACTTTACAAATGATCATTCTCAGCATGTCTAAAATATTACAGAAAAATTAGTGGAATACATTCAATATGATTATTAATTAATTTTAGACTAAATACAACATTTTAACATTTAAGTATATTGATCATAGAGTTCGACACTTTATCGCTTTATACACATAATCTCCCCCCGTCGTTTCAATAGCGAACTACATGTGCCCATATGATATGCTAGCATTGAGCGTCGCCACCTACCGGCTCACGTCAACAATCATTGGAGCCTGTGATAGAGATAGGTTAATTCCTCTTACAGATATGTAAATCACCTTTATAAAAAATAAAAGATGATAAAATGCACAAGTGTTTTTTGTATTTCTTCATATAGGTAAAAATCGCATAAAAACATAGGTTCGGGTTCTGGGTCCACAAAATAAGCTAGCATCCCTAATATATTTCTTCGTTCTCTCTAAAGTTGTGAAGTTGTGTACTACTTACTCTGCTCCTCTGTGATGTACCTGGGGAGTCCCTGCATGTGATCGTTGGCATTCACCTGCAGCAGCAACATGGAAAGCAATATTAGAGTATTAGATATTTACATCACATCAGTGCGGGGAGGTTTCAACTGACATATTTGCCAAATGTGATGTGTTTCCGGAAAATGAGTCACAAGTCGCAAAATTGATATTTTTCAGTGTTTTTTTCACAAGATTTCTTTATTGAAATGTTCTATTTTTTTTAGGGTTTAGTACTTACAGTCATATTAATCCATGTAACAAATTTCAGGACATTGTATTAAATATGTCCCTGCGTTTTGAAGGCCTTCGTATGGAGTATATTTAGTTACTTTACACGTAATTACCCATCCAGAAACATTGCAAACTTTTTTTTTTTAAAATAAAAATATCAAACATAAAATATAGAAACACTTCTTAAATGCCCTTCATGTTTACTATCATTGGAATCAGCTTGATCTCATCTTTTCAAATATGATGATATCTCAAAATCGATATTTTGCGACTTATGACTCATTTTCTTAAAACGGATCACATATGACTGTAAGTACTAAACCCTAAAAAAATCAGAACATTTCAATAAAGAGATCTTGTGAAAAAACACTATGAAAAATATCAATTTTGCGACTTGTGACTCATTTTCTTAAAACACATCACAAATGAACTCCATTGATTGCAACATTGATTGTAGGCCTACAATGTGCATGCCTGTCCTTGATTGCATTGTCATGTTACAGTAGATTGGCTGTATACAGATTTTAAATAAAGAAGACATAAATACATTTCTCAGAATCCCTCCGAGCAAAAAGGTTGTATCTAGCAGATGATTGCTCTGTACATGCATATAAAGGTTGTATCTACAGGGTTGCTATGGGAAGAAGGGTAAATTCTCTCTCAGGTAATCAATGCCCATCTGTAGTGTGTTGCCTGTGCCAAACACCACTCTTTATATACTACACCGGCTCATATTACAGCCTAGGGTTGTTCATGGTTTCCACTAGGTGGACCTGTTCTCAACATTACATCTTATCCAATATATTTACTGTATACTTATAGTATTTACAGTGTGTCTTTATTATTTAACACTGTGTGAACTGTGTTTAGACACCACTTCGTGTGACTTCTATATTTCATGTGTATCATCCAAAGCTGCTTAATAAATCAGAGTAATAATATTAAGGCTCTTGTCTTTTATGCTATACAAACTCTCCTCCTCTAAAAACACTGGGTCACTACACATCAAGCAGAGGATTATCCTTAGTTATCCCAAAGAAACCAGGGCTAGGAAATAATGTTACTAATGTTAAATAAGCTAATGTTGTATATGTCTCCACCTATCGAGATGTAGCCTAACTACTGTCTACACTGTGTAGTGTTAGTTAATAAATCATGACCTGAGTTACTACAAGTTGTCCATACTTTACCAAGCATATAATGAGACCTGAGTCACTACAAGTTGTCCATACTTTACCAAGCATATAATGAGACCTGAGTCACTACAAGTTGTCCATACTTTACCAAGCATATAATGAGACCTGAGTCACTACAAGTTGTCCATACTTTACCAAGCATATAATGAGACCTGAGTCACTACAAGTTGTCCATACTTTACAAAGCATATAATGAGACCTGAGTCACTACAAGTTGTCCATACTTTACCAAGCATATAATGATACCTGAGTCACTACAAGTTGTCCATACTTTACCAAGCATATAATGAGACCTGAGTCACTACAAGTTGTCCATACTTTACCAAGCATATAATGAGACCTGAGTGACTACAAGTTGTCCATACTTTACAAAGCATATAATGAGACCTGAGTCACTACAAGTTGTCCATACTTTACAAAGCATATAATGAGACCTGAGTTACTACAAGTTGTCCATACTTTACCAAGCATATAATGAGACCTGAGTCACTACAAGTTGTCCATACTTTACCAAGCATATAATGAGACCTGAGTCACTACAAGTTGTCCATACTTTACCAAGCATATAATAAGACCTGAGTCACTACAAGTTGTCCATACTTTACAAAGCATATAATAAGCATAAACCAACAAAGGTGATAATTATGTAAAGCTGCATTCTCAGTTATTACGAAAAAAGAAATCTTACAAACCTACTCGTATTATGACTAAATTCATATGATATTATGATAACCAGACTATAGTAAGAGACACACCAGGAACTTTAGTCCAGGGGAGTATCCGCGTGAGAATTCGTGTACGATAACTGCTTGGCTGGTTAGTTTAGTAAGATTATTGTCATCTCTCTCTATTTGTTATATCGATAGGAATAATCAAAGCTTTTAAAATTATGGTTTCGGCAACTGCAGAGCCGGGGGGGGGGGACCCGGCTAAACTGAAACAAGGGTTGCCTGGACTCGGTGTTTTTGACGAGGTCTGCAGGCGTCTTCATGGCAGCGCCATGATACACCTGCACACATTAATATTTTAGCAAAAGAATATATATTTCATTACCTTTTTAATGGAATAAATGATAATCCCGGAGTTTCTAGCTTTGTTTATCTGATTAGAGCTAGGGCTTCCCCGACCTGCCTCTATATATGACGTCATTGTGCCCATGGTCATGTGATCGTATCTGATGATCTGATTGGCTTAGAGTCGCAGTGGCTCTTTCTTCCATCAACCTTCTGTTTTGGCGGCCATTTTGAATTCTCCGGCTCCGCTTCAAGTACGCGGTTAGCGAGAACTTTTTAATTATCGCTCAAATCAAAAATGTTTTCAATAACACTCGTATCTAATTTTTGCAAGCCAGCTTTTGAGAGTACTTTAAGAGGTTCAACCTATGATGAAAAGTCGAGTTTTAAGGCAGCAGGTAGGGGAGCGTTAGATATAAGGTTCGACCTTTAATGGCGGCGTGACAGACCTTAGATTTCGTATAAGCCTTTGGCTTTTTTTCCAAAAAAGCGCGGGGGTCACATTTCGTCCAGATTCGGAGGACCTCAATTCATCTGGTTCCAAATGGGTACCAAATTAGTACATATTAATTGGTTATGATAAATCATACCATGAATATTTTCTTTTCTGAATATTTTATATTGAAAACTTAATGTGTCCATGTGTGTATACTATATGCATTTCATTATTGGATTTAGAGTAAAGAAAGAAGGTAAGTTTAGAACATTTAAGTTTATTCTCCTTAAATGAAGAGGTGTGCACATGAGGCTATAGTATGTAATGTGGATATATGATGTGTGTGCAGACAGTGTGGCATAAGAGGTTGAATCAAGTTTGAATGCTTATCAAAATCAGGGTCTGATGTTGACTGGTATGTTGAAGACAAAGATGCTCAGAGTAATAACAGCCAACACAATCCAAGTCTGCTCTATTGCTTAACAGATTGAATTTTGAATCTAGATTCGCATGGAATTATGGGACTAATGGTACAATCTAAAATCTATAGAAAACATGTCATGTTCAGCATAGGGTATTTATTAATGCTCTAATGTCAATATTCATGTGTAATACATGTTTCCATAACACAAGCCTCCATCTTTCCCTGGGTCCTGGGTATGACCAAAAAGTGCCTTTCTCTCTCTTTTTCTCTGTCTCTCTCTCCCTTCTCTATCTCTATTTCCTGGGTATGATCATAAACTGCCTGCCTCTCAGCTCTCCTGCCCTTGATATAACCATATTAAATGTGTTGATAAGGGCGTAAAGCTACCAATCTCACTCACTCACCATCTTTCCCATCATGCATTTGGTTAACATAGATCATTTATACAAGCCCTGATATTGGTAAAAACATTCTTCTAATTTTCGATAAAAATATTGCTAAATATTTGTATGTCAGATCTTAACAGAATCCATCCCAGCGTGCACTGCAGTAGACATGCGCAGTGAGACATGCAAATCCCCTATTGGGTCGAAGTTGTGGTCCTGAATGTAAATTCCAAAGCCTTATTCACAAAAGATTTTGGACATTGGGCAGTTATGATGCCAGGCGTAATTATGTGAAGATGTGCTTGGGCCTTTTTAACGCTACCATCGATTGTACTTCCTCCGTCAACCTCTCAATGGTTCCCCCTCTCACTGTGATAACTCTTATCGCGACTCCTGAGTGTGTTATTCTAAGCTTGTTTTCTATGCCGTCTCCCCTTGTCACTAGGAAGGAGACCACACATATGATCAACATTCATCCACCCAGTCTGCCAACATAGGTTAGTTCTTACACAGATGATCAACAGCAATACAGACAAATGAGAAAATGTTGGTATGTATTAGTGTTGGGGGACATTTGGCAATTTTTTCATTCATCCAAATCTTAATTCAGAGAATAATTTAAGAAATTGCATCCCTGATGACATACAAATATGTTGTTACAGTATTTTAAACTCAACAGGCAAAATTATGAATGTCGATGTATGTTTATTCAGTTGCTTAAATACAGATACATGTGTAGTAATCCCTGTCCATTCTCAGTACCACCAGTGCCCTACTTAAGGACCAGTGTAGCCTGCTGAGCTGCTCTTGTCTCATGACTTGGCCAGCCACTGATGGCATGTGTCAACATGGGCCCATTTGCACTTCCATTTTTTTTAAACCCAAAAGAACCTTTGTATCTTTGAATAGACGTCTATCTAATGAATTGTAAATTATTTGTAAGTAATTACTCTTTTTATTTTAACAAATTTGTGGTTGAAGCAGGTCATGGCTGCCATTTTGAAGCCCATACTAACAGGGAGGCAGGGAGGTTTATTTATTCGTAGATTTTATTCATTGAATACATAACAGAATTATTTATTTGTTCTCTAAAAAATGAAACACACAAATACATTTATTTACATACATGTATATTTATTTAAATACATACATTTAGTTGATAAATACATACATTTACAAACACACACACACATACAAGTAATAATAATAAAAAACTATAAAAGTATTGTACATTCACTACACAGTACATTATCAATAAATCTTACAGACATTTTTTAAATATCATGATCATGAAATAGTTAAAAAAATTAAATTGCCTATTTCAGCAATGCTATAGTCTCACCATACAAATGTGCACATATTAAGAGATTAGATTGATCCATGTTTTGCCCCAGAGGGGACTGTAAGCGAGGAGATCCAACGGCGACTAAACACATATTTATAAATAGCACATTTCATCATTGGCATGGTGAGATTCTCATATCATAGCTCACCATGTTACTGCAGTCCATCAAATGTTTGCTGGATTTTGCCCAGACAAGATTGCTTGACAAGCTTCACTATATGATGTCAGGCTGGTGATACGTGCACATCTGTTGGTGTATTTGTAGGAGAGATCAGCCATACGGGAGATGCCGGGCATAAAGTGGCTAATAGCATTTATGCCCACAGGTTGGGGGTGATACCACAATTCATCAGATGGGAAACATTTTTCTTTTGGTCGCTGAAAGAAATGAGGACACTCTGGAGATAATTTAGATAAATATAATTTGAGACTTTTAAGTGGGCAATGTTGGTTGCCTGTAGCAAACATATACCATTTCTTCTCAGGGTCATTGGGGTCATCACCTTGGTTGTTTTTATCTAGAACAGTTCTATTAAGATAAGCATACTCCCTCCCCTCATCATCAAAAGCAAAGGAAATGTCTGACTTTAGTAGTTTGCGTAAAGCCTCCTTGCCTCTTCTGCACCAATGCACAGCAATTTCAAAATAGGTTTTGCATTGAAGAGCATGGGGATTCTCATTTGAGAGAGCCTTGCTCTCATACATTTTCATAATATCATCCACAGATACAGGTTTGATTGATTTGTCTTCTCCCTGTTCTTGTCTAATCTTTCTCTTGCCAGATATAACATTGTTTGCTGCAAGGAAGTGGGGACCATAAGTAATATTGATAACCCGGGAATATGGGGGAAGAATGAGGTGTCTTTGTATGGCAGCCCTCACACTATACAGTGTCTTAGTGTTGTATTCTCCACCATCCTTTGTCCGTACATCCGCAAAGAATTGAGTGAGGTGTCTCCCCAATGTAGCCTCATCCATTGTCTCAAATGACACGGGTAGACCCATTTCTTCCAGCCAATCTGCAACATAATTACAACCAAACTTTAGGTCAAAACCACGGGAAAATCTACAGGTTATGAATTTAGATGAAAGTAAGTAGCCTAATCCATGTTACAGAGTGTGTAAACAGGCCGCATTCGGGCAAAATGCAAAGTGAAGACCCACCTCTAAAGATTTTCACTCCATACTTGGTGCTCTCCTTGGTCCTCTTTGATACAGATAGCATCTGGAGGGCTTCCATATTCATGGCAGAGGTATTGTTGAACCTGGGTTTGATGGGTGGGTTGGGGGCAGGTGGGGCTGCCATCGGACTTGGATCAACACTATCTTGATTGTACCAGGGCCAGGAGTCTTCCTTATATCCATATGTGTTCCCATCTATAGAAATAGATTCTGGATTGTTAGTGACCGTGGAAGATGCACTGGGACCTTTCCTTGATGTTGCTACCTGCACAAAGAAATATAGAAATATTTAGCAATAGTAGATTGTATTAAGTTATGCTGAAATTGAAGTGCATAACGTTAGAGAAGAATGTTGGATTCTTCTCAGGGTTATTCAAGTTACCTCATTATTGTATAAGAAAACAAGGATCACATAGCATCCTGAGAAGACTGAATATAACTTATTATGAAGAAGAGATGAAACTACCCAAGCGTCTGGAAATGTTTCATCAGATACCAGGTTGACATCATGAGTGTTAGTTAGAAGAGAACTAACTGGGGCATATGAGCAACATCAGTTTTAACAACCATAAGTTGTAGTTCTCTATTTACATTATGATGCAAATAAGAGAAGAATGTACAATTCACTAGAATTATGGTTGTCCTGTCTAATCATCAACTAAGTACTAACCTAAACCCTGCTTTGACAGTTCCCAGGCCAAGTAATATCCTCACAGTAATCGACATTACAGAAACAATGCTTGCCTCATTCGTTTATTCTTGTACTAGCAATAATACTAAGTGCTTGCTGTTATTAATGATAATTATGTGTAAAACATTATAAGGATATACCATGCCGACCCACCCGCCGTCCCTTTAAAATTTTGCATAAAGCTGCGAGACCAGGCTGAGGCTTGAGCATGCAACCCTTCACTCTGTAGGCCAGTGTCATACCGATTGAGCTATGTCCCATGGTCGGGAGTGCAAGGCCTAAAAAGCAATTACAAACACGGCCTAGCTCACACGGCAGAGGAAGGAAAAACGTTCATTACTCCCTTATTCACCCTATGAATACACTGATACTACTAAAACATCCATCTAGAGATATTGAGAGGGCGTTCTGTGGCAACGGAAATGAGCAAATATATGAGTTCACGGTTAAAATGTGGAGTTCACGTTTGGGTGCCGTTCAGTGGCCACAACTGAGTCGCGCTCCGTCAAGTGTAAAGGTTTTCCTTTATATGCTTGACACATTTGGAGAACTTTTTTCAGACAATCTACAAAATTTTAAATCCATATAGCGGATGTGTGTAAGTACTATGTGTTTAGGGGCTCACCAGGGAGTAGGAAAAGTGGTCACTCCTGTTATGGGGAAGTATTGAAGCAAAAATATTTAGTCTGAAATACTTTTATCATAATCATTATGACAATGCATGCAATGTTTAATAGAAACAAATAGTAAGCATACATTTATGTATTCATCAGTTGTCTAGTAGCTGCTGCTTCATTATTTGAATTACTGCATTTATTTATATAAATCATGTTTTCACTCAAAACCAAGTGTACAATGATGTTCCAATATTAACAAATGTTATCAATCCTTGCCAAAGGGTAATTGCTTGGCCCCGAAGGACCAGATTGTGGCATTATACTATGTTTAATTAAATGTGCAGGGTGCAACAAGATTGCCTCCCGAACGCCTGAGATGTGTTGATTTTGGCGTCGGGCAGGTAGATTTTTAATCTACACATCTTTTGGACGGATAGAGTTTTGGACTAACCTTAGTGTACCGTTTCTTATTTGCAAAGTATAGAATTTGCCCCAGACCAGCAATAAAAACTATAACATTGATCATCATTTCTTCGAATCTCACCTTGTATAGTAGCCGTTTACAAGGCATTTCCAGGCCTTGAATTCATTTATTTTCTCAACTTCAAGGCTTTCAATGTCCCACACAGACCCTGCAGTATAAGCTACTGAAAGTCCCCACCCTGCATTCTATACCTCTTTCCCCTTCTCCCTCCCTACCCCTCTCTCTTTCTTCCCTCTCCTACCACCATGGAGGCCCAAGGTATGTAACTAATTTTTCCAAGTATTCTTGGAGTAAATTTCCCGCTTTCCCTTCTCCCTCCCTACCCCTCTCTCTTTCTTCCCTCTCCTACCACCATGGAGGCCCAAGGTATGTAACTAATTTTTCCAAGTATTCTTGGAGTAAATTTCCCAATCCTATTTGTATTCCTCCATTACGAATATTGAAGAGATAATTCACATTTTGTTAATGCCTTCTTTGGATTTAATGTCCTTAATTGCATTTATCATTGAGCATGTTTTTATTAATTTTGTTTATGTATTACTTGAATACACCTAATGCTTTTGGGCTTACTTCAAGATTAAAATACTAAAGAAAGTAATTATTCAACAGATTTATTATTAATCAATATTGATGACATATATAGGGAGTCTCAGATATTATAAAGATGTCAATGTAAATGTTTAGGCTAAAGGGGGTCTGAAACTACTGGGCAGGCGGAATTTTGAGGTGGGCAGGTTGATAATTTGGATCTTGTCGCACCCTGAATGTGTATGAATCACTATTAATAACAGAAATATGAACTGTGAACTAAAAATAAAAATGTACTTAACTTGACAGTGACATGTTCAAAACTGGATTTCTGGCTTGATAAGAATATCCGGCTTGTTAAGAATATCTTGAATAATGAATAATATAGTCACAATACATTTATAAGTATGAGGCAAAATAGCTGCCCGATGAGTTTCACTTACAACTGCTCAAATGAAATAAATCTGAAGTACAAAGAGAAAAGTATACCAATGAGACTCAAATGACATTTCACAGCATGTCACTTAGAATGACTATGGCTATACTCGGTCTCTCTGCTTTTGTCAAAAGAATTTCCAGGCCCATTTCAGTGATATATCAGGGCCATAATAATGGGACAAGTGGGTTGTGGTGGAACATATGTCAATAATGTATTTATGTAGTGATTCACTCTCTTAATGCTAATAAACAAAGGGACAAGTACCAGCTACCTGTTTCTCTCAGTAACTGTTTGTGGATATATGATGTGTGTGATTGGTATCAGTCACTGTTTATTAAGTCTGTCCAATGGAAGTTGAAGGATATAGAAAGAAGGTCTTGCTCCTCTGGAAGCAGTGGTATAGAAAATACGAAAATACAAAAAAATTATAAAACGCGAGTTAACAAGGTCCTCCTAGAATAAAAACAAAAGTAAACTAAATACAGAAGGTTGTTGCGCGAGAGCGTTAGAAATGTAGATACCTAGATGGCAGGTTTGACGAAATAAAGTTGCTATGTTTTTTAAAAAAAAGAAAAAAAAATGTCTGTCCAATGGCCCTGAAGCACGCCTACCCTGAAGGATCAGGCTATATAAGGTCAGGTAAAACCAGCTGTTGTAAACACAAAGGGATCCAATGGATCCAAGACAAAAACATCAAAAGGGTATAGATCAATACATAAGTTCCAAGGCATTAAAGATGCATAATACAAATAATCTATGCGGAAAGTCTAGTTTGGCACTAGAACATAATGAAAAGGTATAGTAGAGATTTAAATGTAAGAAGTAAATGAAACAAGCACACTGGGGGATTGTATAACTACTACATTTATATGTATAACTACTACTACATTTATATGTATCATTCAAGACTGCCTTTATATCAATCACAGTTATTTAACTTTTACTTTGTAAGTCACTCAGTGTAGGTGTGAGTGATCGGTTAGGGAAATATGTACAAGAAACTGAACTTCGAAAATGTCAAGGCCATTTAATAGACTCTAACAGGATTCAAGGCCCACATGATTTCCCAGGCCCTTGCCAAAATTTTCCAGGCCTTGAATTCACTTTTCCAAATTGAAGGCTTTCCCAGGCCCCATGGACACCCTGCTATAGATACTGGTAGCAGTTGCTGAATGCGGTGAGTAATAGCAATATTTCTAGTCTCAAACTGGGGAAAATGACAAGAGTTGACTCAAGCCAGGATGTTCATCAAGTTCTCCACCAAATCTGTTAGGACTGGTTTAACACATAAGGAAAGCATGATGTAGATTTGTAGATGCTTTATTGTCATGACAGGTTTCACAGGTTCTTGAGATGCACCAGTGCTATATATTGGAGATCAATCACAGAAACTGGAGGTAAAAATATGATAAACACATCGTAGCAATGGCTATTTTGGAATATTTAGAACACTCCAACAAATTATTTGATCATAGGGAAACCTATGTTAAGTCACAGAAGGACAAAAAAATCCATTTTCCATTGTATTATACAAATGAAACTGTATATCAAATGTGAAATAAAACTATTACATACATATTACATATTAGGGATTCTGACCTTGGAAATCAGCAAAAAAAATCAATAAAACCAGTTTCTGTCAGTCAACCAATCGGATATCAGGTAATTTTAAGGGAGAATATTTCATAACACTTTTGGAATATCGGGCAAGAAACGGATTTCCTTTGTAAACCAGATAAACAATCAAATGTCTGCAGGATTTTGCCCAGACAAGATTGCTTGACAAGCTTCACTATATGATGTCAGGCTGGTAATATTTGCACATCTGTTGGTGTATTTGTAGGAGAGTTCAGCCATACGGGAGATGCCAGGCATAAATAAGCTGATAGCATTTACACCCACAGGTTGGGGATGATACCACACTTCATCAGACTGCAAACATTCCTTTTTGGGTTGCTGAAAAAAATCTGGGCACTCTTGGGACAATTTAGATAAATATAATTTGAGACTTTTAAGTGGACAATGTTGGTTGCCAGTTCCAAAAATGTACCGCTTCTTTCCAGGGTCATAGGGGTCATCACCTTGTTTTCTTTTATATAGGTTATGTTCAGGTAGGTAAGCATACTCCCTCCCTTTCTTATCAAAAGCAAAGGAAATGTCTGACTTGAGCAGTTTGCGTAAAGCCTCCTTGCCTCTACTGCACCAGTGTACAGAAATTTCGAAGTAGATTTTGCATTGAAGAGCCACAGGATTATCATTTGAGAGAGCTTTGCTCTCATACATTTTTATAATATCGTCCACAGATACTGGTTTGGTTGATTTAACTTCTCCCTGTTCCAGACTCATCTTTCTCTTGCCCAATATAACATTATTTGCTGCAAGGAAGTGTGGACCCTTACTTATGTTAATAAACCTGGAATATGGTGGCTGAGTGAGGTGTCTCTGTATGGCACCCTTCACACTATGCAGGGTCTGGGCACTGTATTCTCTTCCATCCTTGGCTCGTATATTCATATAAAATTGAGTGAGGTGCCTCCCCAATGTAGCCTCATCCATCGTCTCAAATGACATGGGTAGACCCATTTCTTCCAGCCAATCTGCAACATAAATATAACCAAACTTTAGGGAAAATCTAGATTATGTATTCAGATGACAGTAAGTCTAATTTCCATTGTTACAATATATAGATCACAGTTCAGTCTAATTTCCATTGATAGAGATTGTGTAAACTGGTTGCATTCAGGTGCCAAAATGAAAACAGAAAACTCACCCCGAAAAATGTTCACTCCCCATTTGGTGGCTCCTTCAGTCTTCTTTGAGACAGCTGATACAGCTGCCTCCTGGAGGGGTTCCTCCATCCCAACATCAGTATGGGTGAACCTGGGTATTGATGGTGGTTTGGAGGCTGTTGGGGGCTCTATTGGGACGTGATCATCCTGATTGTTCCACGACCAAGGCTCTTCCTTATACCCATAATTGTACCCCTCCATAGAGACTGACTCAGGGTGGTTAGTGACTGTTGATGATGTACTTGAAGATTCTTCAACTGCTTCCTGCATGAAGAAACATACTGATAGGTATGAAGACTAGTTGATGATTCTCTAGTTTATTGTAGAATGAGTTAATGAACATGGGTACATGTGAACTATATATACTGTTGCATGCAAGGAATGTTCATGCAACGTTTAGAATGTTCTAGTTAGATCTAGATCTATCATGTGGATCTTTCCAGAGGGAAAGAAGAATTCGGATCAGTGATGATGCAATGTACATGAAGGTTCTAGATCATGGAAGAAGTAAGTCAGAAAAGTCAATCGTAAAGTCACAAAAGTTAATCATTAAGTCGAAAACGTCAATTGTATAGTTGAAATAATGATGGTAAACTTCTCTGGGCCCAAACATACCAGGGCCCAAACATCCCTAATGTCCCAGGGCCCTAAACTCCCTAGGCCCTCTGAGCCCTAACACCCCTAAGGAAAGGTCCCAGGGCCCTAACATCCCCGGGCCCTTATGTCCCCAACATTGCCGAGTCCAAACACCTCTAAAGTTCCCAGGCCCAAACATCCCTAGGCCCTAAAGTCCCTGGGAAAAACATACCTAACGATCCTGGGGCCTAATATCCCCTGGCCCAAACGTCCCAGGGCCCTAACATCCAGTGAAAGAGGGAGAGAGGGACAGAGAGGGAGTGAAAGAAAGAGAAGGGGAGAGGGAGAGGAGAGAGTGAGCAAAGGAGAAGATGAGAGACGAAGAAACAGAAAGAGAGCAAGAGAGAGAGAGTATTTATATTTCTAACATATATGGTTTTGGTTTGATTAGAATTCCTGTCATTCTATCTTTATCATTAGCTAGTTATTCAATGTCAATCCACCAGCCATGGTTAATGTGTGGATCAATAGCACCCCGCTCCCCCTCGCCCACATATCATGGCTCTTATTTGGGAAGAGGAAGCAGTATGGGTGAACCTGGGTTTGCATCTGAATGCTGATAATTGAAACGATTGAAATGAATTGATGAACCCTAATGCTACCCCTAACCTTAGGGATAAGCCCTAATGTTTCTATGCAAACTCTAGAGCCATTATATAGGTCAACATAGCCAAGCAGTAAATGACCAAAGTCCCAGGATTTCCTATTACATGGAATAAAGTGTATTTAAAGCATTGTGTATCAAAGATCCAGTAAGCTTCTGAGACATGTATAGATCAATAAGCTGTCCAATTATACTCTGTCCAAGTACTGTTGGCATCAAACATGAACCCAGATAATGGTTAAGTTTCACCTCTACTCCCCATTTTTTTTTTTTTAAAACAAATTTTATTTAGGTTGATAAGAGTGACGCTGGTCACAAATTATTGCGGCTCGGGTAAAGATAAGATCAGGTTCTTGCCGCTGCCAACTGGAGACAGGGTCTCAGTGCTTTTGGTAAAGCAAAATTCCAGGATTCCAGGAATTTCTAGACTGATTACAGGTATTATTCTTCAGAAGCCAAATGAAGCCCTAACTTTAACAAGCTTCATATTCAGATTTTACATCAATCACTGGATTAACCTTTCCTTTGTGAGTCACTCAGTCAGAGGATTGCATACACATGAAAAATAATCACATTTGCTGGTTATGAATATTTTCTAATTATCCTGTTAAATGTCTGGCCAATAAAAATATTTAAAAAAAAAAAATAACAAGTCAGAAGTCGACAGTCATAACTCTAACAGTTTTAGTGGACCTCACGATCCTATCGGGACAGATTTATGCCAGCAGCTACAGTTTAACAGTTTAATTATTTAGCAGAAGGGCAGTTGGGACGTATCTACAGCTGTGCTAAGTCTATATAGTCTCGCCCATTGGCCTGTCTAACTGGGATAGTACATGTGGTGTTATTTTTTTGTAGAATCATGAAATCAATGGAAAATACTAAAATGATGATTTTATTATAACATTTTAACAGTCTAACAGTTGCGGTGGATAAGTTGGCTTAGAGGAATACTATTGGTTGTCTCTAATTACTCTTGGTATCATGAAATATTAACTATTTTGACTTTTCTGACTTTTTTATTGACTATTCTGACTTTTTGATTAACTATTTTGACTTTTTGATTGACTTTTCTACTGACTATTTTGACTTTCTGACTATTTTGACTTTCTGATTACTTTCTGGACTTACAATTGACTAATCTGACTTAACAATTGACTTTTCGACTGGTTACTTGTGTTGTATAAGTACCAATTAGCGAAAATGGTAATAAATGTGGAGACAGTGCCACTGGAATGAAGGAAAGTCCATCCAAGTCCCAGTCCCAATCTCTCGCTCTCTGTTTGACTATTTGACTTTCCAATTGACTATTTGACTTTTCAAAAAGTCAAAATGGTCAATCGTAAAGTCGGAGTTGTAAGTCACAATAGTCAATTGTTAAGTCAGAACAGTCAATCGTAAAGTCAGAAAACTCAATCGAAAAGTGGAAAGTGTCTGGAATCTGTGAATAATTTTGATGACCTACTGCTATTTACAGCTAATCAGGATTATTTTTAACAGATATTATCAAATTCTACCAAACTTATGAATGAAATTTCTCTGAATCTCATAGAGAAAAACATTTTTCACTCTTGATATTTCAGACAAACAATCTCAATATACTTATGTATCGTACTGACTAGTTGCTGAACAATAATATCAAGGTTATAATATAGAAATAAATAATTTTGAAAAATGTAATGCAGCCATGATGTTCGTCGCTATAGCCTAGGCCTATGTGAATCGAACCTTGCAATAATTACACAATATCACAGATTCTAAGTTCATGTATAGACAAATCAACATGACATATCATTCAACGAGGCTCATAAGAGTTTATATTGAGTGATACTAGCCTATAATATAAGCAGATTTCTCATGATTCCACCCATATTTGTTCATTTTTTAACATGATGTTCCTAACAGAATTACGTACGGTAGTTGATTTGAAGCACGCACACACACAAGCCTGTTGATGTTAGTTCAACAGAATGTGTAATGATTAACCATCGGCTGAAAATAAATATATGAACGTCTAATCTAAGCTTGTCGAATTAAATCTAACCAACATTTTTATTACGATTTCACCGATCGCACATGCTGCGCCATGTTTCCGATCTGTTTCTGGTCGCTGACACAATAATATCCGTATAATCTGCGTAAATGAGCCATGTCGACTTCAAATACCATCCCAACAATAGTTTATGAACATATTAACGTGTGGCGATATTCCTTTGGTGGAAATATCCTGGGAAACATCCCGATTTCACTCCTCCACCTTGCCGGAAGCCATGCTTTCTGCCGCCTCATGCGCATGTGCGTGACTACCTATGGTGAACGGTTCTATTGCCGGCCTTTGCAGCTGCACACACCGAAGCGGGCCTTCGTGCCCGAGCGATGGACCTTGCTGCCCAGACACTTATGTCCACCATTCAGAGCCCCTATGCTCGTGCACACTACCGAAGCCGTAATGATTAACAATCGACTGAATATAAATGCCCGAACGTTTAATCTAACCTTGTTTTCAACCTCATATGCCAGGATTATTGTGTAAAATCATTCGAATCGCTCAGAAAGCCGTTTAATTTCCTCGGCTGGTAGCGTGGCCATGTTTTCGCTAAGCCTGGGCGGACATGGAGACGTTCTCGAGGCAAACACAACTGACAAAGGCTTGGAAATCGAACGAAACGAAGCATATCGAATGAAATATGACCAACCTTTTTATTTGTATAATCAAACCAGTATATTTTTCACATCTTTCACGATTCCACACGCTTCGAGCAGGCCCTGGCTGGCCAAGATGAGTGGAATCGGTTTGCGCATGCGCGTCAAAATCTGGGCAGTGGCCGCCATCTTGTTTTCGTATTGCTGAGCGCGGAGGCTAAAATGCTTTGATACAGGCTGATTATTCACCATCAACTGAATATAACAGCAGAAAGGTTTAAGTTTAGCATATAGTTCACGTTATATGCAAGAATCTGGGCAGTGGCCGCCATCTTGTTTTCGTATTGCTGAGCGCGGAGGCTAAAATGCTTTGATACAGGCTGATTATTCACCATCAACTGAATATAACAGCAGAAAGGTTTAAGTTTAGCATATAGTTCACATTATATGCAAGAATTATTCTGAAATAGACTTCGAAACGAACGTGGGGCAGCAGCCATGTTCGTTCTCATGCGCATGTGCCATATATGGGTCGGCGCGTCACTACCGCATGCCATATATAGGTCTTGGGTCGTCAACAAACGCACATGCGATCATGCCCTCCAGACGTCAGTATATCGATAGATAGACTACAATATGAGGCCCAGAACAGTTAGATACAGTTTTTCAGTCGAGCTAATCTGTCCCTCATAATAATAAAAACAGAAACATTTTCCCCATATCATATATACAAATTTAAGGCCTTCCAGGCCCCATGGACACTCTGCTATAGATGCTGGTAGCAGTTGCTGAATGCAGTAAGTAATAGCAATATTTCTAATATATCCAAGCTTGGGAAAATGACAACAGGTTTAGCCAAGAGTTGACTGAAGCCTGTTTTACAAGTTCTCCACCAAATCTGTTATGACTGGTGTAACACATGAGGAAAGCATGATGTAGATTTGTAGATGCTTTATTGTCTTGATAGATAACACAGGTTCTTGCACCAGTGCCATATATTGGAGATAGCACATGTCTTGATAGATAACACAGGATCTTGCACCAGTGCCATATATTGTAGATAGCACATGTCTTGATAGATAACACAGGTTCTTGCACCAGTGCCATATATTGTAGATAGCACATGTCTTGATAGATAACACAGGTTCTTGCACCAGTGCCATATATTGGAGATAGCACAGAAACTGGGATATGAGGTAGAAACATGATAAACACATCGTAGCAATGGCTATTTTGGAATATTTAGAACACCCCAACAAACTATTTGATCATAGGGATTCTGACCTCCGAAATCAGCACAACATAGAACATGAGAAGACTTCATAAAAGATATCAATAATGACAACAATTTCAAAAGATACTCTTACCTCATAGACACTACAATATCGATAAATCTTATAGACATTTCAATTATAGTCCTCATATCCTAGATCAGGGAATTACTTTTAAAACTTATGAATTAAACATTCTAGTTTAGCAGTGCAATATATTCCACCATACAAATGTTCACATAAGCACACTACTCATCATTGGCATGGTGTGATTCTTACATTCTTTTTTTTTTGTTCTAAAATCTTTATTCAGGAATTAGTGACAATATAATGCAATTTCACCCTAGGGGTGATTTTCCTCATGCCCTGATATCTTACAATATATTACACAGTCAGGGTTTTAGTATTTCTTCCGAATAATTCATCATCACGGTCATATATGCACTTTCGTTTCATTTACCTGTTATATACCTTTCTAGTACGACCTAAGCGTTTAAGTCAATTTCAAAAAGTCTTTATGTACATACTTTCAAACATTTAAAAACATAGCATTAAAGATTTATACTAATAATAGTTATCTATGCTCTTTCACAAGAATGATGATTGATAATAATGAGATGAGATGAGGGTGAATAAATGAATTGATGAAAAATAGTGTTCCTGTCTCCTTAATTATTACTGTCTATTACAGAGAGGTGAGATGATGGAACGTGTTATTCCAGTTACGAATATTTTTAACAAATCAATTTCATTGTTCCATTTGTTGGTGGTTTTGTAGTAATTAATTCGTTTCTCGATCATTTTCGATTATTTCTCCAATCCATATGTCATACTATATTATAATAATACATTCAACAAATAGTTATACATCCAGCTGTTGATGGTGGTACGTCCTATATACATTTTATATACACCAGTTTTTATATACACCAGTCAGGGTACTTAGTTCGTATCCAAATTAATCAAAGTCAGTTCTCAAGTTCTCAGTTTGTGAGTTGGGGGGGGGGGGGGGGGGGGGGGGGGGGGGGGGGGGGAGGAGGAGGTCGAAGGGAGGAGATAGGCTTCCTCTTATACACGTGTATGTAAGTTGGGGGGGAAGGGTTGTGTTTATCCATTTTCCAATTTTATTCTTTTCTTTAAGAGACTCTTGAAAACCCTTTCTTCACCTATTACTCTCAAGTCGGCACTAAGTCCATTCCAATTTACATTAATACAATTCCACAAACATCTCTCATCTTTACTTGTCCTGGGAGCAAAATTACCAAGCATAGGTGCCATAGCCTGTCTCGTGTTTCTTGCTGGGAATACAGCATTACCTTCCTTATATACTTCTTTATGTCCAATATTACATAAGTTATACCGCATTCGTTGTTTGATGCTCATAACACCGGTTAACCTCAAAATTTCGATATTACTTACATGATAAAGCTATTCTTAGGATCCGATTTTGAATTTTCTGCAGTCTACACAAGTCTGCCGGAGTTAAGCAACAAAGGCTAAACAAACTATAATCAAATATTGATAACAGTTTCGCTTTTGCAATTAATATTGCCGCTAATTTTGTAACATTTGGCCGTATTTTTCTAAATGCAAATATTTTGTCATTTAGTTGTTTTACCAGGATTTTATATTGCTCCTTCATTTGTAATCTATCATCAATCGCGACCCCTAAGTATGTATAACATGTTACTCTTTCTATATTATCCTTATCAAAAATCACAGTCAGTGGGCCTAAATTATTACCTTTATTTTTATCAACGCCAAAAACCATGATTTTCGTTTTTTTACTATTCACCAGCAGTCTGTTACCTTTGCTCCATTTATCAAACACTTCCATATCTCTGTTAAGCACATTCTGACATTCATTCTTATCGTTACCAGAAAAGTAAAAAACAGTGTCGTCTGCGTATTGGACGTATTTCGACCCTAAATTTAAATGTTTTAAGTCGTTGGCATATATCAAATACATAATTGGCCCAAGGATGGAGCCCTGAGGAACACCTTAGTTAATAGGGGATACGTCCGACATGATTCCTTCAAGTCTTACTTTTTGTGTACGCTCAGTTAAATAGGATTTAAACCATTCTCTCAAACCTATCGTAACACCTATATCTTCCAATTTATTCATCATTAAGGCAGGCACAACCGAATTAAAGGCCTTACTAAAGTCAACGAAGCATGCTACCGTTACTTTCTTTAAACTATTAGCCTGATTGACATCTTTAATAAATTCTGCCAGAGCATCAGTAGTTGATAATCCCTTTTGGTACCCTTTTTGCTGTTTACTGATTATCCCTTTGAAACATAAGAAGTCCATCAACTTTTCTACTACAATTTTTTCTAAAATCTTCCCAGCCACATGTGTTAACGGAGAACATCATTCTCCGTTCTTGGATTATTCACCTTGGGTATGGGTACAACTGTCGCACATTACCATAAACTAGGAAAAACTCCTTGTCTGATCGACATCCTATATAGATATGTCATTTCCATTATAAGTATTCTAAAACAATCCTTATAGATTCTAGATGAAATATTGTCACATCCAGAACTCTTATTTAGGTCGATATTTTCAAACAATTTCATAGTTTCAACCATATCAATCTCAATATTTTCAAGTAATTCACCTCGTTTCTCATCATATCTTATACTACCATGTCTACCAATTTTCTCATTTATTTTGTCTCCAATTTCGCAAAAGTGCTTGTTCAAACTATTTGTCAGTTCTTGACCGTGAATACTAACACCATCAATTGTCAAATTCGTAATTTTATTATCAGCTTTTTTATCTACCTCTTTAATTACTTTCCAAAATTTATTCGAATCTTTTTTATGTGTTTCCAATAAATTTTTAAAATAGTCAGATCTTGCTCGTTTAGTTCTATTGTTACACAAACTGCGGGCATACTTAGCGGCTCTTATATCTTCAATATTCTTAGTTCTATTGGCAATCTTATATAGTCTCTCTCTATCCTTAGTGAGCTCAGTTATCTCAATAGTGTACCAACCGGGTCTTACATACCTTTCTTTAAATTCCTTATAAGGGGCCAACGTATTGGTTATCCTTACCAAATTTTTAAAAATGAAATTCCAGCAACTGTCAGGATCATTTAGTGTATAATATACCGTCCTATCAACCTTATCCAATTCATGTTTTAAGGCATCATAATTATAATTCTTTAAGCATCTTCCTTTTATTTTAACCTTCTTCTTAGGCTCAACAATTTTCCTCATAATAGCATAGATTGCTTGGTGATCCGACAGTGAGTAATTGATAACACCAGCTCTCACATCAATCCGACTTCTAATAAGGAAATGATCAATGATTGTGTCCCTTTGTATACCATATCGAGTGACTTCTTTTATATGGCTGATTAGGTTCTTGTTATCAATAAATTGCTGAAAAACTCTACTCTTATTATCCTTAATTGACATATCTATGTTAATATCGCCTGTTATTATGACATTTTCATTTTCTCTTATTACACATTTTTTCATGACATTATCTAAGTCCTCAAAATACATACTCAAATTAACTCCAGGCGGGCGATATGTTGCCAGTACTTTATAACTCGGGTTGTTAGGTCGCCAAACTTTTAATGCTATAATCTCACTATTACCATTCGATACCTTCACTATTACCATTCGATATTCCGGTAAACATTCTATGAAGTAGTCATCTCTTATATAGCAACAAATTCCTCCTCCTCTAATACCAGTCATTTGATCTAGTCTGAATATAGTATAACCTGGACTTTGAATCATTCCATCATGTATTTCCTCTTTGAGCCAACTTTCCGTCAATATAATCACATCAAATTCTTCATTCAGTATTTCATTTCTAATATTATCTATTTTAGGAAGTAGCGACCTGATATTATAATGAATAACTTTAAAACCTTTCTCTCTTGCTAGATCTTTCCAGTTTATAAATGTTCGTTGTTCAGTCATGGGCACCATCACATAGTCCTTAGAAAAGAGACTCGTTTGAGTTAGTATTACGTTCGCACACGCAGTATAACATTAATACACACCATTCATAATCTCTGACACAGCGACAGTCCTCACCAGGTCGCCAAACGACTTCTGGTTTGGATGTCTGCATGCCCTTAGAGATATAATTCCTTGTTATATAGTAGAATTAATATATTTCCTCACTGAATAATAATACAGGTTTAGTCCAGTAGTTTTTACCGTCCGCCAAAGTTTGTTAATCCGCACTATCAACTGAGACTGGTGTTCCCCCTCAGGTCGCCAAACGACTTCTGAGAGGTAAACCTGTACCCAGCTAAATATTAGGACTTTGGTCATACCCCTGTATTTGCACCGCCCAGCTCTTTCTGACAATCTCATCAAAATGAACACCATCTATCAATCTCCTAAGAAAATGCCTATACTTCCTCTTTGCTTTGAAGTGCACCTTATTTATGAGTGGGACATGCTTTATGCTCCTACTTTGGTTTAGGCCTGTTAAACAATGATTGATTTCCACTATCGTGTCGTTGATTTCATGTTGCATATTGGAATACCCGTCTAGATGATTTGCTTTGTTTAGATCAAGGCCTATTAGCCCTCCAAAGGAGACGTTACAACTTCCCAGTATGTGATCCAACATATTCAGTGATTCCTCATACAAATTATACATTTTGGCTATGGCTTCATTCTTTTTGGGATAAGTGAGGGATATTTCCTTTGTGTACCTGTTCTTCATACTAAAATTGCAGATCCCTCCACAGATTAGCATATTATTGGGCCTATATCTGTGAAATAGATTTAACGCTTCTTGGGTCAAGTATTCAAGTTTTGCTCCTGGGTACACACAAATCTTGATCCCCCTATCATTAATTAACTCCTCCACCCCTCTACCTCTAGAATCCGCTATCACAACCGTGCGTATCATAGTGATTGTAGAAACTTGCTTCAGAACTTCTGATTGAAAAGCATGGCTGTTTGCTCTTGTTCGCTGCAACTCGCAAACTGACTTGCCCCCTGATAATATTGCCTCGACATGAAGTCTCGCACGAATGCTTCCATCTGTTGAGGATCAGGGGGGCGACATTGAGCCTCTTACTAGGACTGCCTACGTGAGTGTCCCCACTTAGCATTCTTTTCGATCTAGGGCTAGGCTGATAACCATGTTGTTCAATCTGTTGCATGCCAGATACCCATTTGGATTTGGATTGCCTCCTTTGCCACCTGTTATGTTGAGCCGGACTGTCATTAATTTCATGGGGATTTCCCAGTATGTTTGGACGAGGAGGGGCTTTCCAATTACTGTTTGTGTTTACGTGAACTGTGTAGCCAGTTTCATACATATCCTGTGTATACTCAGACCCTGCATTGCTCCTTGTTGGTGTAGCATTTCCTATCAATTCAGCGTATCCATGTGGATTCCTTCTTGGGATCACTTTGTTCTTTCTTTCATTTTTGGATTTGCCTTTCTGAGTTTTTCTGACCCCTTGCTGAGTCTGATATATTCTCATATTATCACTTGCATCATTTGTTCCATGTAACCGTGTTACTGCAGTCCATCAAATGTTTGCTGGATTTTGCCCAGACAAGATTGCTTGACAAGCTTCACTATATGATGTCAGGCTGGTAATATTTGCACATCTGTTGGTGTATTTGTAGGAGAGTTCGGCCGTACGGGAGATGCCAGGCATAAATAAGCCTATAGCATTTACACCCATAGCTTGGGGATGGTACCATACTTCATCAGACAGCAAATAGTTCTTTTTGGGTTGCTGAAAAAAATCTGGGCACTCTGGGGACAATTTAGATAAATATAATTTGAGACTTTTAAGTGGACAATGTTGGTTGCCTGTTGCAAACATGTACCACTTGTCCCCAGGGTCATTGGGGTCATCACCTTGTTTTTTTTTATGTAGGTTATTTCCAGGTAGATAAGCATACTCCCTCCCTTCCTTATCAAAAGCAAAGGAAATGTCTGACTTCAGCAATTTGCGTAAAGCCTCCCTGCCTATTTCCCTGCCTCTTCTACACCAGTGTACAGCAATTTCAAAATAGGATTTGTATTGAAGGGCAACAGCATCCTCATTTGAGAGAGCCTTGCTCTCATACATTTTCATAATATCGTCCACAGATACTGGTTTGAAATGTCTCTCTTCTTGCTGTTCCTGTCTAATATTTTTCTTGTCTGATAATACATTATTTGCAGCAAGGAAGTGTGGACCCCTACTGTTAATAAACCTGAAATATGGTGGGAGAGCGAGGTGTCTTAGTATGGCAGCCTTCACACTATACAGGGTCTGGGCACTGTATTCTCTTCCATCCTTGGCTCGTACATTCGCATAAAATTGAGTGAGGTGCCTCCCCAATGTAGCCTCATCCATTGTCTCAAATGACACGGGTAGACCCATTTCTTCCAGCCAATCTGCAACATGAATATAACCAAACTTTAGGTCAAAACCAAGGGTACATCTACAGATTAGGTATTCAGATGACAGTAAGTCTAATTTCCATTGCTACAATATATAGATGCCAGTTCAGTCTCATTTCCATTGATAGAGATTGTGTAAACTGGTTGCATTTGGGTGCCAAAATGAAAACAGAAAACTCACCCCGAAAAATTCTCACTCCCCATTTGGTGGCTCCTTCAGTCTTCTTTGATACAGCTGACACAGCTGCCTCCTGGAGGGGTTCCTCCATCCCAACATCAGTATGGGTGAACCCGGGTCTTGATGGTGGGTTGGAGGCTGTTGGGGGCTCTATTGGGACGTGATCATCCTGATTGTTCCAGGACCAAGGCTCTTCCTTATACCCATACTTGTACCCCTCCATAGAGACTGACTCAGGGTGGTTAGTGACTGTTGATGATGTACTTGAAGATTCTTCAACTGCTTCCTGCATGAAGAAACATACTGATAGGTATGAAGACTAGTTGATGATTCTCTAGTTTATTGTAGAATGAGTTAATGAACATGGGTACATGTGAACTATATATACTGTTGCATGCGAAAACGTCAATTGTATTGTTGAAATAATGATGGTAAACTTCTCTGGGCCCAAACATACCTAATGTCCCAAGGCCCTAAACTCCCTAGGCCCTCTGAGCCCTAACACCCCTAAGGAAAGGTCCCAGGGTCCTAACATCCCCGGGCCCTTATGTCCCCAACATTGCCAAGTCCAAACGCCTCTAAAGTTCCCAGGCCCAAACATCCCTAACGTCCCTAATATCCCTGGGCCCTAAAGTCCCCAGGCAAAAACATACCTAACGATCCTGGGGCTTAATATCCCCTGGCCCAAACGTCCCAGGGCCCTAACATCCAGTGAAAGAGGAAGAGAGGGAAAGAAGGGGAGAGAGAGACCGAGAGGGAGTGAAAGAAAGAGAAGGGGAGAGGGAGAGAGTGAGCAAAAGAGAAAATGATAGATGAAGAGAGAGCAAGAGAGTATTCATATTTGTATCATATATGGTTTGATTAGAATTACTGTCATTCTATCTTCATCATTAGCTAGTTATTTGACGTCAATCCATCAGCCATGGTAAATGTCTGGATCAATAGCACCCCGCTCCCCCTCGCCCACATATCATGGCTCTTATTTGCGCTTATGCAAACCCCACCCCACCCCACCATACTGTCTTGTGTATACATGCAGTATTCTATAACTCCAATTTATTTAGCCTCTATTCCTGGCCAGTTTATAGCCCCTTGCCCCACACAGTGTTGCTCACTTGCCAGATCAATAGCTACACTACAAAACTCTACAACTGGCAAAATGTAAGTTTCATCAATCAAGCAGGCAAGATCCTTAGAAATGTAATGTCGCACCTTCCTAAATCTATTCTTCAACATTCCAACCTGTATACGTATCAAATTAGTGTGTTGTTTCACATTCAGGTGATAGTCCAACAAATAACCCAAGTATTTGTACTCATCGGCACATTCTATCTCAACCCCATCGTTGTATACTAATGTTGTTTCTTCTACCCCTTGTACCAATAAAATTCTGCATCTTGGTCTTATTATTTATCTTTAAACCATTTTGTTTGACCCACCCATCAAATTTGTATCGTCTGAAAGTCACTATATTTTGCCAGGGTCAGGCATAATTCCAGGATTCCAGGAATTTGTAGGCTTATTACAGGTATTATTCTTCAGAACCCAAATGAAGGCCCAACTTTAGCAAGCTTCATATTCAGATATTACATCAATCCCTGGATTAACCTTTCCTTTGTGACTCACTCAGTATATGGTGTGAGGGAGAATTTATTTAGTATAAAAACAGAAACTTTTAACATTTACACTGCGTTTAATTAATTCCAAAAGGTTTCAAGGCCCACATGATTTCCCAGGGCTAGGATTTATTAAGTCAAGTCAACAAGACAGGGTCGAGGTGAAAATCAGGCATATTTCCAGATTTCCTGATCCTCAATTAGTACAGGGGTGGTAAAGGCCAAACCCTAATGTAATCACATAAAGAATAAAAAAAAAATTCTTTTCACAAATTCAAGGCTTTTCCAGGCCCTATGGATACCCTGGACATCCATGGACTTATAGATGCTGGTAGCAGTTGCTGAATGTGGTGAGAAATAGCAATATTTCTAATCCAAACTTGGGAAAATGACAACAGGTTTAGCCAAGAGTTGACTGAAGCCATGATGTTTATCTGTTACTGGTGTAACACATAAGGAAGCATTATATAGATTTTGTTTTAAATATTTTATTCATCATGGCATTATGCATGGTACAGTTGTCAGTACATGATGATGATTTAATTAATAGGAAAGTATTAACAAAATTAATATATCTAGAAGTACAAGTAGTTAATGATGAAAAGATATCACCTTCTCTGTTTGATTTTTCAGTTATATAACTCCTCCTACCTCAAAGCAGAGTTTGATAAAGTTAGTTTAAAACATTCACTTTGAACCTTTTTTAAAATTAAATGATTGCACAAAGGTGGCATTCTTCAGCTGGCGGCAGGGTTTCAAGCCCTCTTGTAACTTGTAATATAACTTACAGTATGTTATTTTAAGTAGTTGATTCCCACTGGTCACTTGGTCACTGATCACTTCCGTTGATGACTGGAAGTGATCAACCACTCTTCTTTCAGTTTAAATTGAGTTTTGCTTCAGTTAACATCACGATATGGCATTTAATGGTATTAGAATTAGATAAACTCTGAGAGATATCAAATCTCTCTTTATGTACACTTGATGTTATATAACAACTAGAAATATATCACTGCCATATATTGGATAGCATATAGGAAAAGGCATATCACTGCAATATATATTGGATATAGCGCATCAGGAAATGTGCATTAACTCCAAAATGGGAGATGAGGTAGGAATATGAGAAACATAAAAATATGATGAATATAATCAAATCAGAGCAATGGTCATTTCATGATATTAAGAAAACAATTAAATTATTTGATCATAGGGATTCTGACCTTGGAAATCAGCACAACACCAAGAACATCAGAGGACAGTTACTGTCAGTCAACCAATCGGATGTCAGGTCAGTTTAAGAGAGAATATTTCATACAGTTTGGAAGATCTAGCCAGAAACTGATTTACTTTATTTTTCAATTCATGAAAGATATCAATAACAATTTTCAAAGATACTCTTACCAATATACACTACCATTTCAATCATAGTTGTCATATTGTAGATCATGGAAATATTTCCAAAACTCATGAATTAAACCTTCTAGTTTAGCAGTGCAATATATTCCACCACACAAATGTTCACATAACCACACTACTCATCATTGGCATGGTGTGATTCTTACATTCTCATTTTATCGCTCATGTAACATTTGTTCCATGTAACCATGTTACTGCAGTCCATCGATGTTTGCTGGATTTTGGCCAGACAAGATTGCTTGACAAGCTTCACTGTATGATGTCAGGCTGGTAAGATTTGCACATCTGTTTGTGTATTTGTTGGAAAGTTCAGCTGTACGGGAGATGCCAGGCATAAATAAGGCTATAGAATTTACACCCACAGCTTGGGGATGGTACCACACTTCATCAGACAGCAAACAGTTCTTTTTGGGTTGCTGAAAAAAATTTGGGCACTGTGGGGACAATTTAGATAAATATAATTTGAGACTTTTAAGTGGACAATGTTTGTTGCCTGTTCCAAACATGTACCGCTTCTTCCCAGGGTCATTGGAGTCATCACCTTGGTATTTTTTATCTAGGGTAGTTCCAGATACAAAAGCATACTCCCTCCCCTCCTCATTAAAAGCAAAGGAAATGTCTGACTTGAGCAATTTGCGCAAAGCCTCCTTGCCTCTACTGCACCAATGTACAGCAATTTCAAAGTAGGTTTTGCATTGAAGAGCATGGGGATTCTCATTTGAAAGTACCTTGCTCTCATACATTTTCATAATATCGTCCACAGATACTGGTTTGGTTGATTTGTCTTCTCCCTGTTCCAGAGTCATCTTTTTCTTGCCTAATATAACATTATTTGCAGCAAGGAAGTGTGGACCCCTACTGTTAATAAACCTGAAATATGGTGGGAGAGCGAGGTGTCTTAGAATGGCACCCTTTACACTATACAGGGTCTGGGCACTGTATTCTCTTCCATCCTTGGCTCGCACATTTGCATAAAATTGAGTGAGATGCCTCCCCAATGTAGCCTCATCCATTGTCTCAAATGACACGGGTAGACCCATTTCTTCCAGCCAATCTGCAACATAAATACAACCAAACTTTAGGTCAAAACCAAGGGAACATCTACAGATTATGAATTTAGATGACAGTACAGTCTAATTTCCATTGTTACAGATGGTGTTCGGGTGCCAAAATGAAAAGGGAAAACTAACCCCGAAACATTTTCACTCCCCATCTGGTGGTTTCTTCAGTCCTCTTTGATAGAGTTGCCTGCTGGAGGGCTTCGTCCATCCCAACATCAGTATGGGGGAACCTAGGTATTGATGGTGGGTTGGAGGCTGTTGGGGGCTCTATTGGGACGTGATCATCATCATCCTGATTGTTCCAGGACCAAGGCTCTTCCTTATACCCATACTTATACCCCTCCATAGAGACTGACTCAGGATGGTTAGTGACTGTTGATGATGTACTGGAAGATTCTTCAGCTGCTTCCTGCATGAAGAAACATACTGATAGGTATGAAGACTAGTTGATGATTCTGTAGTTTATTGTAGAATGAGACAATTAACATTGGTACATGTGAACTATATATACTGTTGCATGCAAGGGACATTCATGCAACGTTTAGAATGTTCTAGTTAGATCTAGATCTATCATGGGATTGCTTGAGATGATGCATTGAACTAGAAGAATTTGGATCACTGATGATGCAATGTACATGAAGGTTCTAGATCATGGTAGATGTACCAGCCAACATAAGGTTGACATGATATATATATTAGTGAATTAATTAAACCGTGACCGTTATCATTACAATCATTGGTTATTATGAGGTTGTTTTTTAATACAAATAGTTACTATGTATTCCACTAGCTTTATGTAATTTAACATGCAAAAGAGGTTTCTAGTTTAACTGTGTTGGATTTAAACTATATAAACACAGAAATGTAGTGATCCAGGAACCAGTGAGCGGGATTCCTGAGCTCTGTAAGGTAGCTGACACACTCACCATTCACTCATCCCATATTGCCTGTGGCACTGCCTAGTATGAGGAATATCACCTGGTATCCTGGGCCATGGTTGGTATATAGTGGAGCATGCATACCTCCAGTTGATTTAACTTGCAGACTATGAAAATGGAGGCAGGCATAGAGAAAGGTTTGGGAAATACCCGATGAACACACACTCACTGGGGCCGCATTTTGAAGCAGAACAGACAGCTGCTTCAAAATGCACATCCCCACTAGTTGCTTTGGCTACCACTTGACGCACTGCCTCACAGGCTGCATTGTAGTGAGTCAGGAGGCCCTATTGTGTAGCATGTCAAAACACAGTATTAATATTTGTGTCATAACACTCTGAGCCTACAGGGTAACTAACCTTGATGAATAAATTATATCATTTGCACATCAAAATGCACATTTTATGTTTTAAATATTCATATTTTAGGGGAAATTCTCATCAAGTTATGATAACTTGAATACAAATATTCAGATTGAATGATCATCCAATTAGAGTTGCTGAGGAAACCCAGAGATTGAACATAACCACTTGTATCCTTAGAAAGACATCTATTTATTCATCATTTTGACTTCATACAGTGTTTGCATGAGTGAATGTATCTGTCATTCTCACCTATGCAATATAGGTATTGGATCGTGGAGTTATGAGCCCAGCGAAGGTAGACTACAAATACTGATGTAAATGCTTGGGGTTGTTTTGATTAAATGCCTTCTACAATATCACACCAATGATTACACTGATAAAATATAAAAGAATATCACCTATTACAATTCAAGATACATGAGTACTTCTGATAGTGCATAAATTCCTCTATATTACATAGGTGGTTCTTTTAATATAGAAGAATTAGTAATAATGACCGGTTTGCTTGTAGCACCCTCTAGTGCTATCAATGCACAATCGATATTGTTTGGTTTGGTAGTATAGAGGGGTTTCTAAGGAGGGGTGGGTGTAATAAGCAACAAGTTAGTGTGAAATGCCAGCTATAGGTGTGTGAAGTGTCAGCAAATGTTGCTTTTCTCGCCTGTTGTGGGTTCATTGTTTTCTATCATTTTGTATTATTATTTCATCTTAGTGTGTTGCGCTAATTCCGGGCAGAATGCAAGATGCCCAGTAATATTACATACATCCCTGTATGCAATTATTCACCTTAATAACCCAAACAGCTATGCTAGGGTAGTTGAGTGTGGTTTTGTTGTGCATCCTGAAGCGCTAGCTTCTTGTGTGTTCTGCAGCACTGAAGGGAAAGCACTGGGCAGATATGTTATAATTAAATAAAAGATCTGGTTGTAAATTGAAATTTGAATTCTAAACAGTTGTTGTTGCATAAATATACAAGGGCTTTGGATATATAGTTTGTATTGAGTTTCCTTGATACTTCTATAATTTGCCAAGTGAGACCTGAATCTAGAGCCAGTAGCGTGAGTTGCTAGATAGCTAACCACTCCGCAGTCGATCATGGTATGATACGGTCGAGGAAAAGGGAGCTAAAGAATCTAAAAAGTAGTGAAGCAGATTTGCGGTGTGTATAGGGTATCTGGGTTCCTGATTGGATCTTTGCTGTGTAAGCACTTACCAGTGGTCAACTGATGTAACCCAATCAGATAGTTACTGTTGTGATCTGCGTGTATAAATTGACATGAATAAATTGATTCATTCTCTCTTGCCCTGGACCGAACATACACACTTATTGCGTTGATCTAAGAAAACTCAACATTGTCCCAAAATCCTTCACTAGATTTTCTGTCCGTTTTGACCTCCACAAGTTTTAGTGAATGTAGCATAAAGTATACAAATAGGTTTGATGGTCAGTTTCTAGAGTGACATGATGGAACAATAAGTATAATCTCCATTACTAAACATTCAAAATGGGAAAGCCTATTGATCTGGTGCCTTGTGCTCTCTGTGTAGTTCCACAATATGGGGCATGCATCAGTATGGGTGAACCTGGGTTTGCATCTGAATGCTGATAATTGAAACGATTTCATAATGAATTGATGAACCCTAATGCTAACCCTAAACCTAGGCACAAGCCCTAATGTTTCTATGCAAACTCTAGATCCATTATAGAGAATCAAATATAGGTCAACATAGCCAAGCAGTAAATGAACGAAGTCCCAGGATTTCCTATTACATGCAATAAGGTATGAGTTTAACGCACTGTGTACCAAAGATCCTCTAAGGTTCATGAGGCAAGCCTAACCATTCTACCAGTAGCTTCTGAGATGTATAGATCAATAAGCTGTTCAAGGATACTGCCAAGGATACAAGGATGCCCTGTTGGCATCAAACATCTAAGCAGGCAATGGTTAAGTTTCCCCTTCCTTGCCGCTGCCAACTGGAGACAGGGTTTCAGCGCTTTTGGTCAGGCAAAATTCAAGGATTCAAGGAATTTCTAGGCTGATTCCAGGTATTATTCTTTAGAACCCAAATGAAGGCCCAACTTTAACAAGCTTCATATTAAGATTTTACATCAATCACGGGATTAACTTTTCCTTTGTGAGTCACTCAGTCAGATGATTGTATTTAGTATAAAAACAGAGAAACAGTTATTTTTCTATATATATTTAGACCCAGTTTGGTCAGATTCTGGGGTGTACTTTTGTCACAATAGACCACAGCAATCACTTCCGGCAACTTCCGGTAAGGAATGGGGGTTATAGACATCGAAAGAACTGGTAAATAAAATGTCTAGAGGTTGGTAAATCTTTTTTTCTTAATAGCTCTCCGTGTCTTAAAGCACTAATACCCTCGGTTTTGGATGGTCTAAGTGGTCTGTTGCCACACTTCGAGGGGCGTTAGCCACGAGAATTTCCACCAGGCAACAGACCACTTAGACCATCCAAAACCGAGGGTATTAATGCTATAACAGATTTTGGGCTTTCCAAGGCCCCATGGACACCTTGCTATAGATGCTGGTAGCAGTTGGTGAGTAATACCAATATTTTCATTCTCAAACTGGGGAAAATGACAACAGGTTTAGCCAAGAGTTGACTCAAGCCTGTTTTACAGGTTCTCCACCAAAAATGTTATAACTGGTGACATACACAAGGAAAGCATGATGAAGATTTTTTTAAAAAATATTTTATTCATCACGGCATTATGCATGGTACAGTTTTCAGTACATGATGATCCCTATGCGCACCGCGAAACTGCTTGAGTGCCTTATAGGCCTCTGTAAACTGCATGTCTGAGTGTCACCCGCAGAAATAAAGCAGTCCAATCACTGGTCAACCATCAAGCATTACTTAGGTGGCATTGTGCTTGACTGCTTACAAGACATGATGTCAATCGTCATAGGTTTATAATTAATAAGCAAAACTGTTTAAATGCATATATAGCTATACCTCTTGGATATTTATGCAACAATAACTGTTTAGAACTTAATTCATAAATTCAATATGATAAAATCCTGCATACTTTCCCAGTGCATCCTTGACAGTGCATTAGAACGCACAACAAGTCTACACTCAAACAGACATACAAACATTCCTATAACCCACAACAGGCGTGAAAAGCCACATTATACTTTATATCTCACACTTCACCCACCTATAGCTGGCATTTCACACTCACCTGTCGCTCATTACACCCCCCCCCCTCCCCCCCGCTATATGTTAGAAACCCCTCTATGCTAAACCAAACAATATCCATTGTGCATTTATAACACTGGGGGCGCTACAAGCAAGCCGGTTATTATTACTAATTCTTCCATATTAAAAGGTCTATTCATGTAATATTGTGACATGTATGCACTATTGGAATTAACCATCATATATCTTGAATTGTTTTCGGTGATATTCTTCTATATTTTGTCTGTGTAATCATTTGTGTGATATTGTAGAGGGTTTATACTTAAAACACCCCAATCATTTGCATCTGTATATGTAGTGTACCCCTAGTGGGTCCGCCATCTCCACAACCCACAACCTACAATGCACAGGGTGAGAATGATGTACCCACATTCATGTGGACACTCTCTGTCTGCAAAATGATGAATAAATGGATATCTTTCTAAGGATACCAGTGGTTATATTCAATTGCTGGGTTTCCTTAGCAAGTTTAAATTGGGTATTTGTTCAATTTGAATATTCACAGAAAGAAATCATAACTTGATGAAAATTTCTCCTAAAATCAGCTGAATATCTAATGCATAAATGTGCATTTTGATGTGCTAATAATATGCTGTAATGATCAAGGTTACTCTATAGGCCTATTGTGTTATGACACATATACTGTTCCTGCGTTTTGACGCACTACTCAGTAGTGCCTCCTGACCCGCTACACTGCAGCCTATGAAACAGTGCGTCAAGTGTTTATAGAATAACGTGTGGGGAGGTACCTTTTGACGCACAACATGTTGTGCATCAAAATGCGGTGCCCCAGTGAGAATGTGTCCAACGGGATGATCTAAATTAATAGTAAAGCATTAAAAAAGTTATTATATCTAGAAGTGCAAGTTGATTTTTCAGTTATATAACTAAGAAAGAACCACTACGCCGAGACATGAGGGCATCAAATAATTTGTAGCTGCCTTATTGCCTTGATGTATGACACAATTCCTTGATGGCAATACACAGGTATCTTTGATATACTCAGTGATATAGCCCCCCCCCCCAATACTTTTCCAAATCTATTCACTATTGATATACAAGGTCACCAACCAACATACATATGTAAGTAGCTTGGTTTGTCCTCCTACCTCAAAGCAGAGTTTCATGAAGTTAGTTTAAAACATTCAATTTCAACTTTTTAAAAAAATTAAATAATTGCACAAAGGGGGCATTCTTCAGCTGGAGGGAGGTGTTATAAACTCTCTTGTAGCAACATGCAGTATATATATGTTATTTCAAGTAGGTGATTCCCACTGGTCACTTGGTCACTTCCGTCAATGACTGGAAGTGACCAACTTTCCATTTTAATTCAGTCTTGACCGATCACGGCAAAACCGCTTTGTGTGTACTGTCGGTCAACCAATCGGATGTCAGGTCATTATAAGAGAGAATATTTGAAAGATCTAGCCAGAAACTGATTTACTTTATTTGTCATTTCATAAAAGATATCAATAATAACAACAATTTTCCTGGTTTAGCAGTGCAATATATTCCACCATACAAATGTTCACATAAGCACACTACCACTCATTGGCACAGCGTGATTCTTACATTCTCATATCATCGCTCATGTAACATTTGTTCCAAGTAATCATGTTACTGCAGTCCATCAAATGTTTGCTGGGTTGTGCCCAGACAAGATTGCTTGACAAGCTTCACTATATGATGTCAGGCTGGTAATATTTGCAGATCGGTTGGTGTATTTGTAGGAGAGTTCAGCCAAACGGGAGATCCCAGGCATAAATGAGCCTATAGAATGTACACCCAGAGATTGAGGATGGTACCACACTTCATCAGAGGGCAAACATTTCTTTTTGGGTTGCTGAAAAAAATCCGAGCACTCTGGGGACAATTTAGATAAATATAATTTGAGACTTTTAAGTGGACAATGTTGGTTGCCTGTTCCAAACATGTACCGCTTCTTCCCAGGGTCATTGGGGTCATCACCTTGGTTGTTTTTATCTAGAACACTTCTATTAAGATAAGCACACTCCCTTCCCACCTCATCAAAAGCAAAGGAAATGTCTGTCTTGAGCAATTTGCGTAAAGCCTCCTTGCCTCTTCTGCACAAGTGTACAGCAATTTCGAAGTAGGTTTTGCATTGAAGAGCATAGGGATTCTCATTTGAGAGTACCTTGCTCTCATACATTTTCATAATATCGTCCACAGATACTGGTTTGGTTGATTTGTCTTCTCCCTGTTCCTGTCTCATCTTTCTCTTGCCTGATAATACATTATTTGCAGCAAGGAAGTGTGGTTCCTTACTTATGTTAATAAACCTGGAATATGGTGGCTGAGTGAGGTGTCTCTGTATGGCACCCTTCACACTATGCAGGGTCTTGGCACTGTATTCTCTTCCATCCTTGGCTCGTACATTCGCATAAAATTGAGTGAGATGCCTCCCCAATGTAGCCTCATCCATTGTCTCAAATGACATGGGTAGACCCATTTCTTCCAGCCAATCTGCAACATAAATATAACCAAACTTTAGGTCAAAACCAAGGGAAAATCTACAGATTATGAATTAAGATGACAGTACAGTCTAATTTCCATTGTTACAATATATAGGGCTGGATATATGTGGCTTGCCTTATATATCATTATATATGGGAGTGACTGAGTAGGGGTCGCTGCTGCCACCCCAACCCACCTAGTGCACCTTGTTTTTTTTTTGTTTTTTTAAATTTTAATTTAATAAAGGGCGGTCTCAGCTGCCGGCATTCGAGCAACTACTTGACCTAGTTATCATTGGTTAATTCATCAACGCAAATATATATCACAGTTCAGTCTAATTTCCATTGATAGAGATTGCGTAACCTGGTTGCATTTGGGTGTCAAAATGAAAAGGGAAAAACTCACTCTGAAAAATTTTCACTCCCCATTTGGTGCTTTCTTCAGTCTTCTTCGATACAGCTGACACAGCTGCCTGCTGGAGGGCTTGATGCATCGCAACATCAGTATGGGGGAACCTAGGTATTGATGGTGGGTTGGAGGCTGTTGGGGGCTCTATTGGGACGTGATCAACATCATCCTGATTGTTCCAGGACCAAGGCTCTTCCTTATACCCATAATTGTACCCCTCCATAGAGACTGACTCAGGGTGGTTAGTGACTGTTGATGACATACTGGAAGATTCTTGGCTCACGGTTAAAGTACCACCCACAGTCAGAGTACCACCCTCTTTCTCACAGGGTTGCACGACTGGTAGGTAGGTGTCAGTCTACTGTATGAATGATGTGTGAATGCACCATAAAGTTACATGCTTAGAAATATTTCCTGCATATTAATGGTATATATTTGAAGCATAAGGAAAGAATATTTAATCATGTAAATGATGTACGAAAATGTACATTCCATTGTACATGTATGTAAGTTCCAAATGATACATAATAAAATAATGATACATAATAAAATTGGAACTAACAATATTTGATGTTTACATAATATGAATGAACTGAGAAAACATACATTGTTGTAAGTAAGTTCTGAACACTGTTATAATGACATTTTAGGGCTAGAAGTATTACAAGAAAGCAGCTTGTGTTTGATTAGTTTAATTAGATTTAAGTTGTAAGTTGATCATTTTATTGAGTGCCTCCTGGCACAAGGATGCGAGACTGGACTTATTTAGTTGTCCTTCCATTATTCAACCTCTTTAATCCAAGAAATATAGTCGTACTTCCATTATTCAACCAGTCTAATTCAGCAAATATGTCCAGTCCTGTCCAGAAAGCCACATTCCTCAAACATTGCAGTTCACCGCATACAGCAATAAGCTTAACCACAAGGCTAAGATTAAGGCTAAAAGTGTTAATGGGAATCACCTGACCCCTAAATGTTAGGGGGTCATTAGGGCTTTCTAATACAGACTGTATCACCATTTTACCCTGTGACACCCTGTCACGTTTAGTGTTTATTATACATTTATTGCACCAATGTGGTGGGCCAGAAAATGGCTTTACTATCATTATTATTTTATTATTTCAACAATTCCGTAAAACTGATGATATAGCATATGAAGAGTGGAATGAAAGGTTAAATTCTGAAGGAAAATTCTGAAGGAAAAACTGCTGAATTGTATGAACGGATGCTAGCGAGTGGCGCCACCTGAGAAGTTTTGCTGAGAAACACTGCCATTATCATTTTCCACTAGCGAAAAACACAAGGATGTTGTGCCGGGTCCGCCATTTTGGGAAGTCGATGGGAGGTCAAGGGTCATTTCCGGGTCATACAACTCGCATGCTGATTGGACGACAGGTTCCAGTCATTCTGATTTCGCATGGGAGGTACAAACACTAGCCTTGTGTTGTTTTCCACAGAATCGACAGACATGTTTCCTTGAACACTTCCCATTGCATTCCTTAAAGTTCCAATAATAGCATACGTCCTCCGGGAAGTCAGCAGGTACCACCGAAGGAGATTTGGAACCTTTCTTAGCTTTGTTCTTTTTATCCTCATCAGAAGCCGAGGACAAGGAAGGGGGCGTGACCATAGCACCTGGGTGTAAGGCTACACTCAGCGATTCATAATCGGCGGTCACAAACTCTTCCAGCTCTCCCTCCAAAATACGATTCACCACCTCCCTATCATACAATACCAAGGCAGAATCCACATATGTATTCAGATGGGCATGTTTGGCAACGTAACACATATGATTAATGTAACCAGCAGGATCCTCGCCTCTCTTAAGCATTGCCTTGAGGACCCTGGTCTGGCCGTACCATAAATCACATTTATTCATCTGGGTATAGTCCATATTTTTAAACGAAACACCTTCATCAATATTTTGAGAAAAAAATTCTGGACGTAAATAATTACCAAGTTGTTTTGCCTTCTGAGCAGGGTCTAAGGCAGTCGATAGTTGAGTCATAACATCAGTAAAAGGAGCTGACAGCAAATCCGAAGCTGATATGCGTGACTGGGAGTAGGGGTTAGAAGGATCGCCTGAGCCCCCAGGAACACCCTCCCAACCACCAAGGTGAGAAAGCTTACCACCGGTACCACTGGGCTTGGACATACGGGACATAGCAGCAACCAACGAATCCATTTGAGCATTTTGCTTCTTGTACTGGGCTTCCTGGGCCTTTGCAAACCTAGCAAAAAAGTCAGCACTAGAATCCAATTTAGCAGCTTCAGGATCCTCTGTATCTGCATCCGATATTGGTTGCAAATAGTTCAAATAGTCAGTTGGAGATAATCCTTTATCCTTGCAATAATCCACAGCCGTATTTACAAACGGTTTTACCACAAGGTTTTAAGTGGGACCTGTTACAACCATTGCAAGCAGGCATTATAACTGATGTAATGTGAGCCGTCACAAACACAATTTCAAAGAAAAAATATCTGCTCAGTTCAGTCTAGCGAGACCACCTTCAAGTTCGCTGGCTGAACGACGACTGACCCTCGTCGGCAAGTGGTGCCTGGGAATTTGGTTTGGTTAGTTTCACCTCCGCTAATAGTAATTAAAAGTTAGCAGATATACTGTGGTTTTGTATAAGGTAGCGGTGGCGCCGCTCGTGTATTAGTGGTGCATCCTCCCATATATACCTATATAGCGATATAGACAACATACATATGTAGCATTTAACTTTGCCTTATTGTGAAACTTTTGAAAACAAAATTTTTAAAATCTTTAAGAAAATTTAGTGAGAGGAGACTTCTATTGGAGAGTCAGGAAATGAGATTTAAGGGTGAAAACAATGCACTGGAGGGCTGATATGAGCCTTGTGGTCAGATAAATCTTGGTGACACCACATTATTGAGTAACCACAATGACATCAGTCAGGAAATGTACACATGGACTGTCAACATTATTTGAAATTTAAGATAAATAGCATTAAATTTTAAGATAAAACGTTGTTCAAAGTAGTATTTACACTTGTCACAGACTTTTGTCAGGCATTACAGACTATTAGCAGAATTTACTAAATGGATGTGTGCACACACACTTGTAAAAATGACCTCGATCGTAAACAAATCCCACATGCTTTTTCTAGTGTTTTTGTCATCTGAAACGTGTATGAAAGAAATTGTGCTTGTAGAAAGAATGCTTTGCATAATGTTTTATTATTTTATTATTTTTATTCCATTTTATTGTGTCTCACATCCTTAATTACTAATGGCGACCTTTGAAGTCAGCATTTTTCTAATAAGTTTAAGATGTAATAAAATATAATGTGAAATTACCAATTTCCAATTACTGTTCTGTATAGTAGGAAATTATTAGGTAGTCAAAAAAACGTTTTTGTGAGGTTCTTTAAATGTTTGGCCTTTATCTCATTCTATAATTTGGGGAGATAGAAAAGTTGATCGTGAAGTTCTCTGTATTATTTGAAGCTCAATATATTCATTTGAGGCATTCAAATGTTGATACTGGGTCTGAATTTTGATTGTTATGAGCATAAACACAGTCCTCCGCCTCTCTTTTTCTTTTTTCTATCCAGTTGAAAGAGGTTATAATTTGATAATTGTTGTGATCATTCTTATCTGTGTGTAAAAATTGACATGAATCAATTGATTCATTCTCTTTTGCTCTGGACCGAAACACACTTGTTGCGTTGATCCGAGAAAACTTAGTCAGAAAAGTTAATCATTAAGTCGAAAAAGGTTGATTGTATGGTCAAAATAATGACCGTAAAGTTGTAAATTCAGAAGTTGAAAAAGTCAGAAAAATCTAGCGTAAAGTCGAAATAATGATCATATGATTGAAATAGTCAATCGTAAAGTCAGAATAGTCAACTGTAAAATCAATCATAAAGTCAGAAAAGTCAATCGTAAAGTCAGAAATTTCAATTGTCAAGTTGAAATAGACAACCATAAAGTTGAAATAGTCAATCGAAAAGTCGATTGTAACGTGAAAATAGTCAATCGTAAAGTCAGAAAAGTGAAAATACCGTACCGGGTATTCAATTGTAAAGTCAAACATCCCTGATGTCTCTGGGCCCAAACATACGTTTGGGGGGAGGGAGAGGGAGAGAGTGAGCAAAAGAGAAGATGAGAGATGGAAGAAACAGAAAGAGAACAAATGTCCCTCATGTCCCCGGGCCCTAACGCCCCTAAGGAAAGGTCCCAGGGCCCTAACATCCCCAGGCCCAAACATCTGGAACATTCCAGGGCCAAAACGTACCAACGCCCCAAGGGCCTAATATCCCTAATGATCCAGGGCCCTAACATCCAGAGAAAGAGGGAGAGAGGGAAAGAAGGGGTGAGAGAAACAGAGAGGGAGTGAGAGAAACAGAAGGGGGAGGGAGAGGGAGAGAGTGAGCAAAAGAGAAGATGAGAGATGGAAGAAACAGAAAGAGAACAAGAGAGAGATAGTATTCATATTTCTAACATATATGGTTTTGGTTTGATTAGAATTCCTGTCATTCTATCTTTATCATTAGCTAGTTATTCGATGTCAATCCATCAGCCATGGTAAATGTGTGGATCAATCCCTCTCACCCTCACCGACATATCATGGCTCTTATTTGGGAAGAGGAAGCTGAGTAGTAGCTAGGCATGGTCAGGGGAGGGGCTTAGGAGGTAGAGATGGGTTCAGCTGAGTAAGCAGGGCCGGGGATGGGTACAGAGCTATGACTGGGTCACAGGTGAGACACCAAGTCATGAATCTGGCTGATAAATGACTTCACACCTTTGACTCCAGTATCAAACATTTTTTACTGTAGAATAGGCAGAACAAGTTTAACAAAGAAATGAATAATGAAAAACATACATCTTCCGCCTAAATAAGTATAATCACTATTACTAAACATTCAAAACAGGAAAGCCTGTTGATCTGGTGCCTTGTGCTCTCTGTGCAGCTACACAATATGGCTGCCAGTGGGGCATGCATCAGTATGGGTGAACCTGGGTTTGCATCTGAATGCTGATAATTGAAATCATTTTATAATGAATTGATAAACCCTAATGCTACCCCTAACCCTAGGCATAAGAATCACATATAGGTCAACATAGCCAAGTAGTAAATGACTGAAGTCCCAGGATTTCCTATTACATGCAATAAGGTATGTGTTTAACGCATTGTGTATCAAAGATCCCCTAAGGTTCATGAGTCAAGCCTAACCATTCTACCAGTAGCTTCTGAGACATGTATAGATCAATAAGCTGTCCAATTATACTCTGTTCAAGTCCTGTTGGCATCAAACATGAAACCAGGTAATGCCGCTGTCAACTACAGACAGGGTCTCAGTGCTTTTGCTCAGGCAAAATTCCAGGATTCCAGGAATTTCTAGGCTGATTACAGGTATTATTCTTCAGAACCCAAATGAAGGCCCAACTTTAGCAAGCTTCATAGTCAGATTTTACATGAATCACTGGATTAACCTTTCCTTTGTGAGTCACTCAGTCAGAGGATTGCATATGCATGAAAAATAATCACATTTGCTGGTTATGAATATTTTCTAACGATCCTGTTAAATGTCTGGCCAATAAAAATATTTTGAAAACAAATAATAATAAAAACAGAGAAACATTTTCCCCATATCATATATACAAATTTAAGGCTTTCCAAGGCCCCATGGACACCTGCTATAGATCTATGCTGGTAGCAGTTGCTGAATGTGGTGAGTAATAGGAATATTTCTAGTCTCAAACTGGGGAAAATGACAACAGGTTTAGCCAAGAGTTGACTCAGGCCTGTTTTACAGGTTCTCCACCAAATCTGTTATAACTGGTGACATACACAAGGAAAGCATGATGAAGATTTTGTTTTGAATATTTTATTCATCACAACATTATGGATGGTACAGTTTTCAGTACATGATGATGATCTAAATTAATAGGAAAGTATTAAAAAAGTTATTATATCTAGAAGTACAAGTTGAATTTTCAGTTATATAACTAAGAAAGAACCACTACGGCGATGACACAAGGGCATTAAATCATTTGTAGCTGCCTTATTGTCTTGATGTATGACAGTTCCTTGATGGTAATACACAGGTATCTTTGATATACTCAGTGATATAGCTCCCCCCCCCCCACACTTACACTTTTCCCAATCTATTCACTGTTGATATACAAGGTCACCAACCAACATACATATGTAAGTAGCTTAAGTTAGTTTTAAAGTTAGTTTAAAACATTTAATTTAAACTTTTTTAACAATTAGATAATTGCACAAAGGGGGCATTCTTCAGCTGGCGGGAGGTGTTATAAACTCTCTTATAGCAACATACAGTATATGTTTTTTCAAGTAGGTCATTAAACTATTGTTAACGCTAGCGTGTATGGGGAAAGCATATCGGCTGATCGACCAAAATGCAGGGAATGCTACAAACACTTCCTCAGTCTCAACATCAAAATAAATATCTAATCTAGTGGTTATATACTTCTGGATTCAGTAACATCACAATATGGCATTTGATGGTATTACAATTTGTTAAACTCTGAGAGATCTTTATATCATCCTGTACAATTGAAGTTGATACAATGACTAGAAATATATCAATGGCATATATATTGGATATAAAACATAGGGAAAGGTATATCACTGAAATATATATTGGATATAGTGCATAGGGAAAGGTATATCACTGGAATATATATTGAATATAGTGCATAGGGAAAGGTGTATTAACTGCAAAAGTAGGACATGAGGTAAGAATATGATAAACATAAACAAATCTGGATATTTAGAAAAAAAAAATTAGATTATTTGATCATTGGGATTCTGACCTTTGAAATCAGCACAACACCAGAGCTGCCAACCTGGGAGGATCCCAAATCCTAGTTTTTCGCGGAAGCCAATTGTGCTTTGCGCCAAAGGCTCGAAGCCCTGCTAGGGGGGTCCGGGGGCATGCCCCCCCTGGATTTTTTTTTGAAAATTAGGAGTCAAATGGTGCATTCTGGGGGTAATCTTACCCCATATTTGACTTTTAGAAATGGGAGGATGTCTTGAGTACATAAGGTTGAATAATTTTTTAAATTTTTGGCAAGTGACGGGTACCTGAACCTGAATTTGCAGGCGTATGTATAGAACCTGTATATACATACATAAATGTGCGATAGTAACTGTTTATACTTTAAAAACACTCCATAGTAAAAAGCTGTGAAAAATTATGATAATTGATAGTTTGGAGAGAGTCAACAAAAATAATCGGATTGAGAATTTCAAGTTTTGAAAATAATCCATTTTGAGATTTCATTGTTTTTAATTTGACAAAATTTGGTAATACAAATTGTGGAATTTGGGGCCAGATTTGACATTGTTTTGGGGATGTTTTTAATTTTAGTATTTTAAGTGCTACTGAAGCCTAATGAAGACTGATCCCTGAGATTATTAGTTATTACCTGGCCTTGAATTTCATGAAACTCGCAGAATTTTGATATGATTTTTCAAGGCATTGAAAGGTAAATATATCTGATATATGCGTTTATAATTTTTAAAACAGAGGCTGTTTATAAAAGACTTACCATTGGAAAATTGGGGAGAATTATATTAATAAATATATCAAAATCAGAGTACAGAGTGTGTCGCTTCTTAGGAGCTTGAAAAACTGTATCACAGGTCTAGAAATCTTCAAATTTTAACATAACAGCAGTGTGAGATTTAGAGCTTGCTTCGGTATAAATGTCCTTAATTACAGGGACTAAAATATATATCTATTTATACAAAATCAAATGAATATCAAACACATTATCAATAAAAATAAGAAGGCAAACTGAAAAAAGCTAACCATGTCGCATCATAACTTGTCATAAGCAAAACCTTTAACCAATAATATGATTATTCACTACGGTATTCATCTAGAACACGTTTTGGTCCCAAATTTCCCCCCCAAAACGTAGTTTTTGTCATACAGATCGTAGCATCGTATTTTGATGCTGAAATCGTAGTAACTACGGCGACATCATGGAAGTTGGCAGCTCTGCAACACCAAGAACATCTGAGGACGGTTTCTGTCAGTCAACCAATCGGATATCAGGTCATTTTAAGAGAGAATATTTCAAACACTTTTGGAAGATCTAGCCAGAAACTGATTTACTTTATTTGTCATTTCATAAAAGATATCAATAATAACAACAATTTTCCTGGTTTAGCAGTGCAATATATTCCACCATACAAATGTTCACATAAGCATACTACTCATCATTGGCATGGTGTGATTCTTACATTCTCATATCATCACTTATGCAACATTTGTTCCATGTAATCATGTTACTGCAGTCCATCAAATGTTTGCTGGGTTGTGCCCAGACAAGATTGCTTGACAAGCTTCACTATATGATGTCAGGCTGGTAATATTTGCAGATCGGTTGGTGTATTTGTAGGAGAGTTCAGCCAAACGGGAGATGCCAGGCATAAATAAGCCTATAGAATTCACACCCAGAGCTTGGGGATGGTACCACACTTCATCAGACTGCAAACATTTCTTTTGGGGTTGCTGAAAAAATTCCCGGCACTGTGGGGACAATTTAGATAAATATAATTTGAGACTTTTAAGTGGACAATGTTGGTTGCCTGTTGCAAACATGTACTGCTTCTTCCGAGGGTCACTGGGGTCATCACCTTGGGGGTTTTTATCTAGGACAGTTCTATTAAGATAAGCATACTCCCTCCCCACCTCATCAAAAGCAAATGAAATGTCTGTTTTGAGCAATTTGCGTAAAGCCTCCTTGCCTCTTCTGCACAGGTGTACAGCAATTTCGAAGTAGGTTTTGCATTGAAGAGCATAGGGATTCTCATTTGAAAGTACCTTGCTCTCATACATTTTCATAATATCATTCACAGATACTGGTTTGGTTGATTTATCTTCTCCCTGTTCCAGAGTCATCTTTCTCTTGCCAGATAATACATTATTTGCAGCAAGGAAGTGTGGACCCTTACTTATATTAATAACCCTGGAATATGGTGGCAGAGTGAGGTGTCTCTGTATGGCACCCCTCGCACTATGCAGGGTCTGGGCACTGTATTCTCTTCCATCCTTGGCTCGTACATTCGCATAAAATTGAGTAAGGTGCCTCCCCAATGTAGCCTCATCCATTGTCTCAAATGACATGGGTAGACCCATTTCTTCCAGCCAATCTGCAACATAAATACAACCAAACATTAGGTCAAAACCAAGGGAACATCTACAGATTATGAATTTAGATCACAGTACAGTCTAATTTCTATTGCTACAATATATAGATCACAGTTCAGTCTAATTCCCATTGTTACAGGTTGCATAAACTGGTTGTATTCGGGTGCCAAAATGAAAAGGGAAAACTCACCCCGAAATGTTTTCACTCCCCATTTGGTGCTTTCTTCAGTCTTTGATAAAGCTGATACACCTGGCTGCTGGAAGGATTCATCTATCCCAACATCAGTATGGTTGAACCTGGGTATTGATGGTGGGTTGGAGGCTGTTGGGGGCTCTATTGGGACGTGATCAACATCATCCTGATTGTTCCAGGACCAAGGCTCTTCCTTATACCCATACTTGTACCGCTCCATAGAGACTGACTCAGGGTGGTTAGTGACTGTTGATGATGTACTGGAAGATTCTTCAACTGCTTCCTGCATGAAGAAACATACTGATAGGTATGAAGACTAGTTGATGATTCTGTAGTTTATTGTAGAATGAGACAATTAACATTGGTATGTGTGAACTATATATACTGTTGCATGCAAGGAACGTTCATGCAACGTTTAGAATGTTCTAGTTGGATCTAGATCTATCATGTGGATCTTTCCAGAGGGAAAGATTCATGTGATAGATGATGCAATGAACTAGAAGAATTTGGATCACTGATGATGCAATGAACATGAAGGTTCTAGATCATGGTAGACATACCAGCCAACATAAGGTTGACATGATATATATATTAGTGAATTAATTAAACTGTGACCTTAATCATTACAATGATTGGTTATTATGAGGTTGTTTTTTAATACTTACTAAGTCTTCTAGTAGCTTTAGGTAATTTAATATGCAAAAGAGGTTTCTAGTTTAACTGTGTTGGATTTAAACTATGTAAACACAGAAATGTAAGTGTAGTTAAGTTGCAGACTATGAAAATGGAGACAGGCATATAGAAAGGTTTGGGAAGGACTTGATATATAAAAAAATACCCGATGAACACACTCACAGTGGGGCCGGATTTTGAAGCACAACAAAGTCATGACAATCCAAAAAGTTTTTTCAAATTAAGTTTAACAATTTTTCAAAATCAGACTTGCCAGATCAATAGATATACTACAAAACTCTACAACTGGCAAAATGTAAGTTGAATAAATCAAGCAGGCAAGATCCTTAGAAATGTAATGTCGCACCTCGCTTAATCTATTCTTCAACATTCCAACCTTTATATGTAGCGAATTAATGTGTTGTTTTACATTCAGGTGATAGTCCAACAAATAACCCAAGTCTTTGTATTCACCCCTTCTACCAAAAATATTCTGCATCTTAGTCTTATTATTTATCTTTGAACCATTTTGTTTGACCCACCCATCAAATGAACTCACATTTCTTTGTAGGTCACTATCGTTTGCCATGGTCAGGCATTATTCCAGGAATTTCTAGACTGATAAGTTATTCTTAGAACCCAAATGAAAGGCCAACTTTAGCAAGCTTCATATTCAAATTTTACATTAACTTATTCTTTGTGACTCACTCAGTATATGGTGTGAGGGAGAATGTATTGAGTGTAAAAACTTTTAACATTTACACTGCATTTAATTAATTCCAACAGGTTTCAAGGCCCACGTGATTTCCCAGGCCCTTGCAACCAAAATAGTGATTTTCCAGGGCTTAGATTTCAATTCTGTTTACAAATTGAAGGCTTTCCTAGGCTGTCCCATGGACACCCTGCTATAGATGCTGGTAGCAGTTGCTGAATGCTGTGAGAAAAAGCAATATTTCTAATCCAAGCTGGGGAAAATGACAACAGGTTTAGCCAAGATTTGACTGAAGCCATGATGTTTATCTGTTATGACTGGTGTAACACAAAAGGAAAGCATGATATAGATTTTGTTTTACATATTTTATTCATCACAGCATTATGCATGGTACAGTTGTCAGTACATGATAATGATTTAAATTAATAGAAAAGTATTAACAAAATTATTATATCTACAAGTACAAGTAGCTAATGATGAAAAAGATATTACCTTTTCTGTTTGATTTATCAGTTATATCACTAAGAAAGAACCACTATGACGATGGCACAAGAGCATTAAATCATTCGTAGATGCTTTATTGTCTTGACAGATAACACAGGTCCTTGATGGCAATACACAAGTATTTGTTGATGGTAACTTAGTAATATAGTCCCCTTTATACTCTTTCCGATCTATTAACTATTAGATACAAGGTCACCAACCAACATACATATGTAAGTAGCATGGTTTGTCCTCCTACCATAAAGCAGAGTTTCATGAAGTTAGTTTAAAACATTCAATTTGAACTTTTTTTAAAAATTAAATAATTGCAGAAAGGGGGCATTCTCCTGCTGGTGGGAGGTGTTATAAGCCCTCTTGTAGCTACCTTACAGTATATGTTATTTCAAGTAGTTGATTCCCACTGGTCGCTTAATCACTTCAGTCAATGACTGGAAGTGATCAACTACTCTTCTTTCAGTTTTAATTAAGCCTTTGATTCAGTTAACATCACAATATGGCATTTGATGGTATTAGAATTTGTTAAACTCTGAGAGATATGGAATGTCTCGTTATATCATCCTCTACAACTGGTTGCATTCAAACACCAAAATGATAAACATCTGAGCAATGGTGAATTCAGAATATTAAGAAAACAAACCAATTAAATTATTTGATCAAAGGGATTCTGACCTTTGAAATCAGCACAACACCAAGAAAACCAGAAGACTGTTTCTGTCAGCCAACCAACCGGCAGGTCATTTTAAGGGAGAATATTTCTTACACTTTTAAAGATCCAGCCAGAGACTTACTTTATTTTTCAATTCATGAAAGATATCAATAACAATTTTCAATGATATCTTACCAATATACACTACCATTTCAATAATTCTTATAGACATTTCAATCATATGTAGATGTGTTTACGCCTCACACATGCTACCACAAGGCTGTGCCTCTGTCAAATATTCTACCTGAGCTTTCTCTATAGCAACATTCATTATTACATGGAAAACATGGTAACCATTGTTATGTACCATTGTTAAATAATCTAGCAGCCCCGTTTGGGAATGATCTGGATGTTTGAGATGCTTAGAGGGATTCTTGTTGGATTCCCAAGTAGCTTGAATCCATTAGTAGATGAAATGATGTGAACTATTGAAGTTTGTTCAATGATATTCACCCAGGGTGGGGTTATATGGTAGTTAACTGTCTCATACGGCACAAGTGTGGCCACATTGGTTAGTGAAATAGTAACACTGGGTGGATTTTTTGTAGTTGTTTCCTCCAGCTAGGAAAATTTCAGAAAAAGACATTTCAATCGTTATCCTAGCGTAGATCATGGAATTATTTCCAAAACTTTGAATTAAACCTCCTAGTATAGCAGTGCTATATTCCCACCCTACAAATCTTCACACATACACATTTCTCATCATTGGCACAGCGTGATTCTAACATTCTCATATCATCACTCATGTAACATTTGTTCCATGTTACCATGTTACTGCAGTCCATCAAATGTTTGCTGGGTTGTGCCCAGACAAGATTGCTTGACAAGCTTCACTATATGATGTCAGGCTGGTAATATTTGCAGATTGGTTGCTGTATATGCAGGAGAGTTCGGCCGTACGGGAGATGCCAGGCATAAATAAGCCTATAGAATTTACACCCAGAGATTGAGGATGGTACCACACTTCATCAGAGGGCAAACATTTCTTTTTGGGTTGCTGAAAAAAATCTGGGCACTTTGGGGCCAATTTAGATAAATATAATTTGAGACTTTTAAGTGGACAATGTTGGTTGCCTGTTTCAAACATGTACCACTTGTTCCCAGGGTAAAGGGGGTTATCTAAGGTAGTTCCGGGTAGATAAGCATACTCCCTCCCCTCCTCATCAAAAGCAAAGGAAATGTCTGACTTTAGAAATTTGCGCAAAGCCTCCCTGCCTCTTCTGCACCAGTGTACAGCAATTTCAAAATAGGTTTTGTATTGAAGAGCATGGGGATTCTCATTTGAGAGAGCCTTGCTCTCATACATTTTCATAATATCTTCCACAGATACTGGTTTGGTTGATTTAACTTCTCCCTGATCCAGAGTCATCTTTCTCTTGCCTAATAAAACATTATTTGCAGCAAGGAAGTGTGGACCCTTACTTATGTTAATAACCCTGGAATATGGTGGCAGAGCGAGGTGTCTCTGTATGGCACCTTTCAGATTGAGCAGGGTGTTTCTGTTGTATTCTTTCCCATCCTTCGTTCGTACATTGGCATAAAATTGAGTGAGGTGCCTCCCCAATGTAGCCTCATCCGTTGTCTCAAATAACATGGGTAGACCCATTTCTTCCAGCCAATCTGCAACATAAATACAACCAAAGTTTAGGTCAAAACCAAGGGAAAACCTACAGATTATGAATTTAGATCACAGTACAGTCTAATTTCTATTGCTACAATATATAGATCACAGTTCAGCCTAATTTCCATTGTTACAGGTTGCATAAACTGGTTGCATTTGGGCAGCAAAATGAAAAGGGAAAACTCACCCCGAAAAATTTTCACTCCATATCTGGTGACTGTTTCAGTCTTTGATAGAGGTGAAATAGCTGCCTGCTGGAGGGCTTGATCCATCCCAACATCAGTATGGGTGAACCTGGGTATTGATGGTGGGTTGGAGGCTGTTGGGGGCTCTATTGGGACGTGATCAACATCATCCTGATTGTTCCAGGACCAAGGCTCTTCCTTATACCCATAATTGTACCGCTCCATAGAGACTGACTCAGGGTGGTTAGTGACTGTTGATGATGTACTGGAAGATTCTTCAACTGCTTCCTGCATGAAGAAACATACAATAGTAGAATGCAGCAAGATGGACTGAAATTGTGATAAAATAGTCATAAGATAACTTTTCATGCTGAAGCCTGCAGTGTTGCCACATTTTAGTACCAATGCTAGTTGCTCGTGTAAATATTACTTAGCCTAATTAAGGCGAGAGCTACTTGACAACATTCCTCTGCCCAACATTCAAGATGAATAAAAATGGTCACTATGTAATTGTTATAGCTTCATGTAAATTACTATGCAAAGGAGGTTTCCAATGAAACTGTGTTGGATTTAAATGTATGTTAATACAAATGTGTAGTGATCCAGAGAAGAGTAAGTGGAACCTATGTAAGGTAGCACACATGCTCACACAGAGATAGATTGTTTCCGGGAAAGGAAGTAACATTACGCACATAGGAATAGCATTGCAACGAAAACGTTTACCCTTTTTTTTTTAGATCACTCCCAAGGTTTGGGGAAAATTCTGAGCACTGGATAGCCATATGATATATAGGGTCAAATTATTTGAAATATAACCAGAATATTTATGTCTGCAATGCTTAAGTCAATGGGCGTGATTCACTTAGTCCCAGAAGTGGTTTAAAACAAGATTAACCCAGTGAAGCTGGTGAACGGCGACCATGACACTTACACACCTTGTGGCCAAATCTTGAACTGTATAAGTCGGGAGGGCCATTGTGTACATTTCAGGAACCACCTTCTGACCTCATACAGGACCCTTAATGCCCTCTTGTATTAAACAGACCTTTTTACTTGCTTTCTCAGTTGGCACCTGTGAGTCACTGTCATAATAGAATCTTATAAATTGGGACTGGGATGTTGTGCAAAAATAGTTCAAGACAACTGTGTCTGAAGTAAAGTTTACTTGTCAAGCCTTACTGCATCCTCCAAGGTCCTGTTGAAAGGTACAAGAAACATGGGAAGTTGTTGATGCTGTTTCTGTAGTATATTCCTGCTTAAACTGATTTATTTCTAAGGAGGGATGGTCCGCTTAGAAATGTTGGCAGCTTGAAGGAAAATGCCTGATGTTTGAATTTCTGAGCTACTGTTTCACATATGCTTGTCCTAGAAGAGGTTTAATAATCTCAAACTGAAATAAAGACAATACAACTTTATAAAGGGTGAATGTAGCCTGAAAATTCAGAGGAAATGTTGCAACACTTTTATTCAGCTTACAAAATACAATATTGTCAATCCATGCTCAGAAGAACTTTACATAACAAGAGGAATAGAAGGTAAATACTCAGTATTGTTTCATTTTAGAGTCCCTGATGCCGATTTTCGTAGGGTTAAGATCAAGATTAAGATTAAGATACTTTTATTTTCGATCATGTCGCTTCCAGAGGGCGTGACTCCGGCTGAGGGAGGTTTACAAGCCTTCTGATATTTACAGTATTTAATTAACAGTGGACAATACCCCAGTCGTCATGGACGAAAGGGGCTCACTGTTCTTTTGCATTGGTGATTTCATTTACAATAAAATAATAAGTATAATGCGCAGTAGATCTCAAGTTTTTAAAAGTATCTCAGTTCTCTTAACATCATTATTGTTGTAACATTTTGTTTGTGAAGTATTGTGGCTTAAGGCTTTATTTATTCAATGAAGTGTTGGTCCGACCATATTAGTGTTCACTACAATTCACCAGGCTCCAGTAAAAAGGTTCTCTCAATAGAATACTTAGAGAATATAAAGAATCTAGCATATTATTTTAAAAACCTCTAGGAGTCAGATTTGATAATTAGGCTAATCTCAATGACAATCTTTTAGTCATTTAGGAGCTGAACCACATGACGGCAGGCAGTAGGAGAATGCTTGTAGAAATTGCTGCTGCGAACCTGGTACCCATAGAGCCTCTGTGTAGGAAGTGAATAAACCTCTGAGCCTAAGAATCCAAAACGTTAGACTGCTATGCCATGGTGAACAGTGGGGCATCTGAAATACATCAATATACACAAATTAATTACTTTAAACCATGAATCAGCATCACTCATCTTAACTCAATTGACCAGCGGGCATTAAAAGTTAAGATAGTTTTGTATTATTAATGAAGACTTAAGTGCTAAGCATAGAAAGATGATATAATACTAGGTAGATATAACTGTACACAATCAGCAATAACATGGGCACTTCTTGGACTTTAGTGATCCAAATTATATAAATGACTAATTTATTTCTGGAAATGGTTGTTCTGCTGCAGTGGCAGCCATAGTATTTCGAGAGGGTCTCAGATGGGAAGAGTGGGAGATGAGGGAAAATAAGTGAAAAAAAAGTGTAATATAAAAGGTATTACACTCACCTATTGGTAATCATATCAGAGCCCTATTTGGTGTTTGGCTTTAAGATGAACACTAAGGGTAAACTGGTCGCAGGCTATGTAGGGGCAGAGGACGCATGGTAAGTTCTGTCCCGGCGTACATGCAGCCTCATGTGTAGGTAGATTGGAAGTGTTGGGGATATTTCTTTTGCACTTGTACTGCTTGCTGGCGTGCGTTTCCATGTGCCTCTTGAGGCCATTGATGTACACATAGGCATTGCCACACATCTCACAGGCAAACTTCTACAGAGGCAAGCAGAGAATGTGTTATTAGTAGTAGATGGACTCTACCGAAGTTAGATTTCAAAGTTAATGTAGCCCTTCTTCACCTAAAGATACTGTTACAATTCTTTTATTGTTCAATAAACAAAAATTATATTAAACAGGTAGGCTTTCTAGCTAGGCTGCTGGCCTTTCTATACCAGGGATTATGTTTGAAAAGTTCCCGCTAGATCTGAAAAACCCTTTGTCCACTTGTTTGTGTTTGAATCTATTTTGGTCCAGCCTTAGTCTTTTTTACTGGAGCTTGGTGAATGCATTTGACTTGCTTGGAGTCTCATAATTTATTGGTATTATGTTATAGTGGGAGTGGGGGGTAGAATGGTCTAGTAGGAATAAAGTATTTATTCAGAAAATTTTCGCCTGTTTGGCCTCATCAGTTATTGTGGTATTAGGTGTGTTCTCTTCCCTCATATCAGTGTAGAAGGATTCAGTAGGGATGGTCTTCAATCTGGTATATGACTACATATTTTATTCTTTAATTTTCCTATTTATTACCTTACCCTCATGGGGATAGGGTTTGGGGGAAAATTATAATATATATATTTCATCTTTAAAATATAACTTATATATTATAATATATATTTCATCATAACTCAAGCCATTCAAAAGAGTCCCCATGTCAGTGAGGGCCTAACCTCAGAATCAGTATTCTTTCAAAAAACATTTTCCTGCACTGAGCCATGGTGAGAAAAAGAATACAACACATTTTTTTTTCCTCCATGCCACAGAGTAGGAAGGGAAACAAAAAGCACATTTCTCATGTGAAAACAATTATCAAATAAACATTATTTTGGTTCCAACAGGGTGATTCCATTAATATTTTTACCTAGCCCCCCCCCCCCCCCACCACCACCACCAAACTTGTTTACAGCTGGTATTTTATGGGGACACTGGTTGTCCAAAAACCATAGCAACTAATTACAAACCTTCTGTTTTTTAGTCTTGTCCTCAGCAGTAGAATCCTCTGAATCCTCCACCGGAGCACTGGGGCACGCTGCCTGGAAATACGGCCAGAAAAAGGTTGCCAGAGTCTTGTCATCATTTCACTTACTGCTTTACTTCCACCTTGTCCCAGCAACAGGGGATTTGCATGTGCCACTTTCAATTCAATTCAATGATTCTTTTACTGATGATCTTATATAAAACAGGTTATCCGATGTCTGGATAAACAGATAACTGAATAGCCAGGTCTTCCGACGAGTGCCTGAAATGCCACTGCACATGTCTCTTACACATTCACTTCCAATCCAACATAATAATATTAGCCACAAATTTAAGTACTTCGCTCAAAACTTAATTATAAAAACTGTCAGATTTCATTACTCATTAATCTTTCTATCTGTCATTAGTAGTATAGTAGAGAGAGGTAGCATAATGCAAGTCGGATTTAGGTATAACTTTACATATCAACATTCCATACAGTAAACGCTACTATCCGACCCTCATAATAATTATAGGCCTATTCTCCAAGTTTTATTACCTAGTATTGCTGTGGTTATCACAGCTTTTCTATACAGTTGCCTTGGGTATGGAGTCTATTCCTCTTTGCAGTACAGTGCATGCATTCTCTATACCACTAGAGGTCTTTCTTACATATGTATTGTCATATTTGGAATGTTCTCTTGTGTTAATCTATAGTTATGATGCAAAATAAATGGTATGACAGAATCAGTTAGAATATCAAATGAATTTATTTTTATCTATTTTGCACACCAATAAATGGTATGGCAGAATCAGTTAGAATATCAAATGAATTTATTTTTATCTATTTTGCACACCATGAGTGCATCTTTCATCAAATGTACAGATCAATTATTGCATGATTTTTTTTCTTATTAAATCACGCCCTATTACGAGCATCACGGATAGAGACAGCATTAAAATAGTATTAAAGTTCTCTCCCTTTGATATCTAGTTTTAGATTTTTAATGTGAAATATCTTTGAGGATTATTTTTTTTTCCTTTTTTTCTGACATTTCTTTATTCAGGTAAGACAGCTTATGCATGTGCCAAGAGTCATAATAACATGGCTAGGGTAAACCCTATCTCCCGCCAGGCCCTGAGGGTGGATTTACGGTTTATATCTTTTGTCTGTGAAGTCATGTCATGAACAGAACAACTTAATTACGTAACAAGTAACAAGTATGAATTAATGAGATGTGATGGTAATGAGATTTAAAGGAAGTATATAAAAAGGGTGGTAACGATATCAAATATTCTTCATGAACCACTTGGCAGGCATGAATAAGTAAACATTCCATGTAGTCTTTCAGAATGTAGTCTTTCAGAATGATATATTCAATATATTGGTTAACAGGGTTATGTTTTAGCATATCTATTGTCTTTAATTTCCTAAAATATTCAGGTATAAAAAAGTGTATAAAAAGATCTATTGACGATGTATAATGACGACCTATTGAAGAAAGCTATCATTTTTCCATTGTATGAGAATCAACCATATAAGAAAATGAAAGATTATTGCCTATCCCTGATTAAAATGAAGTACCGGCTTCAGGACAATGGTACTTTAAGTAAATAAAAACATAGTTGCAGTATAGAAATATCCCTAGTGTTAGCCGCCATCATTGGCCAAATTACCCACAATCCCATTTATTTCCTAATGAGTGCAGAACAGGTTACGATAGAACTGGACTGATCTGGTTTCTTCAAACTTAGATGGCTTAATATGAAGTTTGTGCAGTAGTGTAAACATTGTGTTCATCAGAGTGATGCTATATTCATTTGGATGCACGGTGCCGCTAACTAAAGGGAAGAACGTTGGTAGGTCTATAACTAAATGTAGCCACGCCTACCCAAGCCAATCAGGTTGGACTTTCTTGTCCTGGCTGATGGTGTGAGCCAGCACACTCATGCGGCAGTGTGACAGATGAGAACTTTTTGCCCATTCAGGGCACTAATGAGGCCCAAAACCACTTTCTCCCATGAATTGTTGAGAATTGGGGCCAAATAATGCTTAGAACCAGATGTAAGGGGTGACACCTTTGCATGTACTTGTTTGTTTTCATTAACCAGTTTATTCACGCCCAGGTGTTGGCCTGGGACAGAGGCAGGAATGCTTAGGACGCCACTACGGCTTCGAAAATGGCAGCCTATATTATATACAATAATCCAAGATTAAAAGCCCTCCAGCATTATTCATGGTATGTTCTTACCTAGCTGACATTGTTTTTACCTCAAGAACTAGTGATAGGGCTATCATTGTACTGAAGGCATTGCCTTCTTTTAACATTTTAACGACAGATTAGAGGAAGATAGGTCTACTTATCACCAGGCAGCCACTCTGTCTCACACCAATCAGTAGATCACACAGCAGCAACTAACAAATCATAACAAAAGTAGATGTACTTCTGGTCTTCCGGTATATGTCCAAGATCATGAATATTAACTTTTAAGTTTTTTAATCGTCACAGGAAATAAAAAGAAGAAATAAGATGAACATTTTTATTTTAGCTAAGTAAAGAAGTTTTATACAAAATTCCACAAATTCAGCTTAAAGATAAAATAGAAATGAATCAACAGAAATGAACAGGTACATACAAATAAAAATCTGTATAAAGATCCATTATATAGCTCAACCCCATGAAGTGAAACAGAAAGTTCACTGAATGATTTATGACTTCAACATGAACAGAAAGATAATCTGCTTTGCATTTTGAAACCCTAAGAGACACAAACTCCGTGGGAACTCCTTGAGAATTTGCTTGGCAATGTTTCTGTTTGAATTCCCCAGTAATCAGGTCCAGTTATTAGGTCACTACAAATTCAAGGTTTTTCAAGGTAGAGTTTAAGTTTGCAAGGCTGTTCCAATAATAGCAAGGTCTCAAAGTGGTTGGTCAGGGAAGAGTTCTGGTGTACTAGTGCTGTTGAGAGGGGCACTCCACTTCCATAGGGAAGTTAAAGGACTGAAGCATAGCCTGTAGTTGAGCCAGAACCTCTGAGTAATGTTGGGTGTATGCATGGGTGATGGTGCACACACCGGGGGGAGGGCTATCACCATAGAGACTATGTGCACTGTGCTTCATCATCCGTGGGACACACCCTTCCAATGTGTCCTTCAGCACTATGGATATTGATTGTACCATATCTCCATGTAATAGTTGGAAGGGCTGGAGCAGCATTTTCATGGTCACCCCAAGTGGTTGAGCCATTGTGTATAAGTCTCTCTGGTTGTACATCGAGTTCTCCACCAAAATGAAATATGACACACCTGGATAGATCCTCAAGCCACTTGCTTCTTTCTTACTTCCTGCTTTTGATCTGGTGGCCGTGATGGCTGATATGTGCAAGAGAGAGCCTGGCAAGGTCTTTATGTGCTCGTCAAGCTGTGAGCGGAGAGCCAACAACTGGTCATACAGTCCGTCTAGGAAATCCTGGGACTGGTTGAACCAGGAGAAGCGGACAGCCACAGCTCGCTTGTTTCCACCAAGGCAGGGTTTGAGTAAATGTTCACTGAATATGTTGCGGATTGCAGTGGACTTGAGAGTACTGCTGGGCTGGCCAAAGCGTATGGCAGGCTGCAGGGTGTGCTGATTGTTCCCCTGAGGTTGATGTATCTGCATAGGGAAAGTAAAACCATTTTGTAAAGCTGGTCTCCCTAGGTTTTGTGCAGAAAATATCAATTAATATTTGCTCTTTATATGGTCCAGTTTAGACAAGAACAAGGACACAAGTCAACATTCTACCATCATAGGATGCAGCACTACACACCAGGCTGCCAGTACACCACACAGTGATCTACTCAGTAACAGCACACACTGTAGGTAAATGTGACCAGCCAAGCAGAAAGGGGACTCCAGGGCCAAATTTTCGAATTTGGGTTTATTATAGATTCTGAATCTGCATGTCCTCCTGAGTCAATAACCGAAGAAAAAGTTGATAATTCCCAGAATTTGCCGAGATATGGGCTTTTTTGTAAAGTTATGTCAGCTTTCAGTAGCTGATTTCAAATAGGTTGGGGGAGTGACTCATTTTCCTGTGACTCATCACATGTACAAAAAATAAATATTTTTTTTTTAATGACAGGGATGTACAGAAGGGGAAATGAGCATTATAAAAGTGAAAGAATCTTGTTGATACTCCAAAAATTAGTGAAGTTACAGACTTTTAAAGTTAACTGCCGCTCAGAATTACTAATATAAACATTTGAGTCAGTGACGTCATGAATATGATGTGACTCCTAGCGGGAATACCAGGAACTATAACTCCCGCGGGAAGGTACCTTTCTGCTTGGCGGTTCACAAATATTGAGCTGTTCTGTGGCTCTCTCTATGTATAGTGTAGTAAAGAGAAGTAGCATAACGAGGATTTGATTTAGTTATATATCAACATTCCTAACACTGTACCATCCAACCCGCATAATAATTATAGGCCAGTTCTTTAAGGTCTCCCAAGTTTTTAAGGGCAGGGCTATATTGTAGCTTAACCAAGGATGTGCAATTAGTCTGCCTTAACATCTACTTTACGGCCAGACATGGAAGTAGGATACATTTTTAGAATCATTCATATAAAGATAAATAAATACAAATTGGCAGCCATCACGTTAACAGTTTTACCTGGATCTCTCGATCCTATCGGGACAGATCTACTCCATCAGCTATGGTCTATCACTTTAGCTACTTCACCAGGTGGTGGGCAGTTGCCGGAGCAACTAGTATCATTTTAGCTTAGAGGGAATAAGCAGACAGAAATCACCCCCACATCCAATCCGCTCAGCACTGTATGAATGAACAGTATAATGGATGCCATGAGTTCATGGATCAACATCTATAACTCTTGTTATACATCTTGTTGTTTGAGGTATGCATGTAGGTAGCTGCTCATATTTTGCATGGACTGTCCCACCCATTGCCCCTTCCTAATGGGATACTAATAGCAGCTGATGATATGGTCAAGTAGTTGTACAGTTGTAAAGTCAGTAGAAAAAGTCAGTCGATAAGTTGAAAGTCAGTTGTAAAGTTGAAAGTCAGTTGTAAAAATCAGTCATAAAAGTAGTCGTACAGTTGAAAAAGTCAGTTGCAAAGTCGCAAAATGTTAGTTGAAGCCAGTTGTGAAGTAAGTGTAAGTTGCTTGTAAAGTCAGCAAAGTCTGTCATAAGTAGGAAAAGTTTATTGAAAAAAAAAGGTCTGTCAAAAAAGTCTAAAAAAAAAGGGCAGTTCTGAAGTAAGTGTAAGTTGTTTGTAAAGTCAGCAAAGTCTGTTGTAAGTAGGAAAAGTTTATCGGACAAAGAAGTCAGCCGTAACAAAAGTTGGTCGAGAAAAAAAAGGAAAAAAGTCAGTCATAAAGTATATTATGATTCATTGCATTTATTCAAACATGAACAATTTACCCCTGCGTAAGTCATGAAGTAGAAAAAGTCAGTTGCAAAGTCTGACATCTGGGGCTTCATTAGACTTATTCTACTGCAAATCTATTTACAAACTAATATTTTCTTTTCTAAAAGTCCCACATTTATGCAAGAAAAACCAAAACAGTCCTAAAGATTATGAGAATATGCCTAAACATGATTCAGAATGTATATTTCACAAACAAAAAATCTTTAAAAGTGAAGTAGGCCACATGCTGGCCAGTGGCACAGTGAGTGGGCTCTGGGACCTCCACTGTGGAGACTGTACAGTGCAGTGGCACAGTGGGGGGCAGTAGGCTTTGGTCAGACTGGTGAGTCATTGAATACAGCACCGAAAAGTAAACAAACCACACATGTGACTTACCAGTCCAGGCCTCTACTTTAGAGATGCCAAAATGAGGGACTGATCCAGTTTGATCAAGTTACATTTAGTTTAGCAGTTTAAGTGATCTGTCCCTCACAATAATAGCTCCAAAATTATTAAACAAAGAGAACCCAATAGTCCAAGCAATCTAGCCATGACAAATAGAAAAAAAGCTCATCTTTTGTCAAGAAACACAACAGCATTTTCTCCAAAGCAAAGACTCAAATATTTTATTACGAAAATATTCTATTATCACATCCTGGATCAATAACTCAACATTAGGTAACTATAGTAGTAAACTGCAGATGTTCTGTTATTACTGTATATTTGTATTCACATTCTCCATCACAAAGCTGTGGAGTGCACAACCTTATGCTCGTCAATTCTCAGAACATGTTTAGAGTGGAGTAAAATTTAAAAATGTAACCAAAATCTTTTAAAAAAAACACAAGCTGACTCTCTTCATATCAGAAGACAATAATTACAGTCAGACAAACAATATCTTTATAATCGTTCTACCTCGTTACCCCTAAATCTTCATGGTTGAACCAAGACAACTATACTACTACATTCTGACCACTCGAGCCGTGGATTTTCAATAATGAGGAACTTAGTACAAAAAGCGTTTAGAAGAACAGCTTCGTATGGACAATATGGATAATAAATGCAGGTACCATGTAAATTTCAACACATCAATTACATAGCATCTACGTTCTCAAAGGTATACCATATATCTGAAATCAATTTCCCAACATTTAAGTACATAATGCTTATATCAAGTATGTAGGAGGTGAGCACTAAATTAGATAATATGTCAATATATCTGGTCAAATGGAAGGCAACACATCAGTTAGCTTTCATATCAATTATTCAGAATTTCTATGAGTCAAGGATTTTTGATACAATAGTTCTTAATATTTTCACAGAATGATGGCTCAATAGTAGGCTGAAAACTTGCGTCTTCTCTCTCATGGATAACCCAGTCTTTGCTTGGCACAATTAACAGTAACAGTTACATGTTGATGTTTAATAGTCATGTTAAAGTAACCCTCCAAACCTAGAGTTCAAAGAACAGCTAGGGATCTTCGGATCCGATCCGAAGATCACTACATAAGTTCTATTTCATGTATCCTGAGGAGCACACACACCAATATATCAGGGTTCAAAAGAACAGCTAGATATACAATGAGAAGAAAGGAGAAATGAATTTTATAGGAATAACATCTCAGCCAAACTATCCCATTGTTGCTTTATGGTAGTTTACTGATGGCTTTTTCCACTTGAGCAGCTACTCTGGCCCTGAAGGTATCATCCATGTGGCAACCATCAGAATCCTTCCCCAACAAAGAATAAAAGTGTGTCACTTTGCTCTCTCCTGTGGTCTTATTTTTCCTGTTAGACTTGTTCCTATGTATAAGAGACCCAACAAATGGGGTTGGAACAGACCTTGTTGAATTTATCTCCTTCACTATTCTATTATAAGACTTGACCATATTATTTAGTAGATCTTGGTCCTCTGTTATCCCAGTTGTCACCACTGATTCACCGGATAATGAAGCTAGATGAGTATTGTACTTGACAAGATCAAGCCCAAAGATAGTTGCAAAGAGAATCTTAGGTTGATCAGAATCAGTCCCATAGAGATCAGTAGTTTCCTTGATAATTCTGTTGAAAGTGGATCTGATATTTTCCTCCATATCAATGACTGAGCTGAATTTCAGTGAAATCTGTTTCCCAGGATTTCTTCTATCCCTTTGTATGAGATTATAGATGCCATTCAAGTATACAATAACACTAGGCCTCCTTAGCAATGTAAATCCCTTCGACATCTCCAACACGCTGCTCAGGGGAGACTCGCCGTAGTATATGGTCTTCACTTGTTTATCAGCAAATTTGGATTTAAATAGTTCATCCAGCCCTTCGCCCCTTGAGTCAGCGAGGAAGAGGAGATCAAGTTTCTTCATTTCATCCTATGATAACAGTCAAGATATAACATGTATATGAATACAAATATATATGGACTTCTTTATAAGACATATATGAATTGAAATACATTCATTATTGATAATCAATTGGATTTAAAGAATATCTGAAAGATGCTAAACAAAATATCACATGAAGTTTTATTATTGAAAAAGGTGCGAGATAAGGTTACCAAAAATATAACAGTAAAAATATACAAAGTGAAAGTTGGGATTCTTCCACTTTTTGAGTGTATGGATACCATATATTACAACACATCATAATACATACAGGGATG